>JAOEGL010000002.1:324123688-324644036 GCA_034509955.1 Urosaurus nigricauda | reverse complement strand
TCACCCAAGCACATGGACTAGAACCTCCTCCTTTTCTTTCTCCTCCTTAAAGGAAATGATTTGGTGTCATCTGCATATTGATAAGTATGCAATGGCTCAAGTGTAAAGAAGCTTCTGCTAGCCTTGAGTAGCCTTAAGTAGCCTCCCAGCACTGGCTCCCAGAATGCAATGGCTCAAGTGTAAATTAAATTAGATCTCACCCAAGCACATGGACTAGAACCTCCTCCTTTTCTTTCTCCTCCTTAAAGGAAATGAAGCTTCTGCTAGCCTTGAGTAGCCTTAAGTAGCCCCCCAGCACTGGCTCCCAGAATGCAATGGCTCAAGTGTAAATTAAATTAGATCTCACCCAAGCACATGGACTAGAACCTCCTCCTTTTCTTTCTCCTCCTTAAAGGAAATGAAGCTTCTGCTAGCCTTGAGTAGCCTTAAGTAGCCTCCCAGCACTGGCTCCCAGAATGCAATGGCTCAAGTGTAAATTAAATTAGATCTCACCCAAGCACATGGACTAGAACCTCCTCCTTTTCTTTCTCCTCCTTAAAGGAAATGAAGCTTCTGCTAGCCTTGAGTAGCCTTAAGTAGCCTCCCAGCACTGGCTCCCAGAATGCAATGGCTCAAGTGTAAATTAAATTAGATCTCACCCAAGCACATGGACTAGAACCTCCTCCTTTTCTTTCTCCTCCTTAAAGGAAATGAAGCTTCTGCTAGCCTTGAGTAGCCTTAAGTAGCCCCCCAGCACTGGCTCCCAGAATGCAATGGCTCAAGTGTAAATTAAATTAGATCTCACCCAAGCACATGGACTAGAACCTCCTCCTTTTCTTTCTCCTCCTTAAAGGAAATGAAGCTTCTGCTAGCCTTGAGTAGCCTTAAGTAGCCTCCCAGCACTGGCTCCCAGAATGCAATGGCTCAAGTGTAAATTAAATTAGATCTCACCCAAGCACATGGACTAGAACCTCCTCCTTTTCTTTCTCCTCCTTAAAGGAAATGAAGCTTCTGCTAGCCTTGAGTAGCCTTAAGTAGCCCCCCAGCACTGGCTCCCAGAATGCAATGGCTCAAGTGTAAATTAAATTAGATCTCACCCAAGCACATGGACTAGAACCTCCTCCTTTTCTTTCTCCTCCTTAAAGGAAATGAAGCTTCTGCTAGCCTTGAGTAGCCTTAAGTAGCCCCCCAGCACTGGCTCCCAGAATGCAATGGCTCAAGTGTAAATTAAATTAGATCTCACCCAAGCACATGGACTAGAACCTCCTCCTTTTCTTTCTCCTCCTTAAAGGAAATGAAGCTTCTGCTAGCCTTGAGTAGCCTTAAGTAGCCTCCCAGCACTGGCTCCCAGAATGCAATGGCTCAAGTGTAAATTAAATTAGATCTCACCCAAGCACATGGACTAGAACCTCCTCCTTTTCTTTCTCCTCCTTAAAGGAAATGAAGCTTCTGCTAGCCTTGAGTAGCCTTAAGTAGCCTCCCAGCACTGGCTCCCAGAATGCAATGGCTCAAGTGTAAATTAAATTAGATCTCACCCAAGCACATGGACTAGAACCTCCTCCTTTTCTTTCTCCTCCTTAAAGGAAATGAAGCTTCTGCTAGCCTTGAGTAGCCTTAAGTAGCCCCCCAGCACTGGCTCCCAGAATGCAATGGCTCAAGTGTAAATTAAATTAGATCTCACCCAAGCACATGGACTAGAACCTCCTCCTTTTCTTTCTCCTCCTTAAAGGAAATGAAGCTTCTGCTAGCCTTGAGTAGCCTTAAGTAGCCTCCCAGCACTGGCTCCCAGAATGCAATGGCTCAAGTGTAAATTAAATTAGATCTCACCCAAGCACATGGACTAGAACCTCCTCCTTTTCTTTCTCCTCCTTAAAGGAAATGAAGCTTCTGCTAGCCTTGAGTAGCCTTAAGTAGCCTCCCAGCACTGGCTCCCAGAATGCAATGGCTCAAGTGTAAATTAAATTAGATCTCACCCAAGCACATGGACTAGAACCTCCTCCTTTTCTTTCTCCTCCTTAAAGGAAATGAAGCTTCTGCTAGCCTTGAGTAGCCTTAAGTAGCCTCCCAGCACTGGCTCCCAGAATGCAATGGCTCAAGTGTAAATTAAATTAGATCTCACCCAAGCACATGGACTAGAACCTCCTCCTTTTCTTTCTCCTCCTTAAAGGAAATGAAGCTTCTGCTAGCCTTGAGTAGCCTTAAGTAGCCCCCCAGCACTGGCTCCCAGAATGCAATGGCTCAAGTGTAAATTAAATTAGATCTCACCCAAGCACATGGACTAGAACCTCCTCCTTTTCTTTCTCCTCCTTAAAGGAAATGAAGCTTCTGCTAGCCTTGAGTAGCCTTAAGTAGCCTCCCAGCACTGGCTCCCAGAATGCAATGGCTCAAGTGTAAATTAAATTAGATCTCACCCAAGCACATGGACTAGAACCTCCTCCTTTTCTTTCTCCTCCTTAAAGGAAATGAAGCTTCTGCTAGCCTTGAGTAGCCTTAAGTAGCCTCCCAGCACTGGCTCCCAGAATGCAATGGCTCAAGTGTAAATTAAATTAGATCTCACCCAAGCACATGGACTAGAACCTCCTCCTTTTCTTTCTCCTCCTTAAAGGAAATGAAGCTTCTGCTAGCCTTGAGTAGCCTTAAGTAGCCTCCCAGCACTGGCTCCCAGAATGCAATGGCTCAAGTGTAAATTAAATTAGATCTCACCCAAGCACATGGACTAGAACCTCCTCCTTTTCTTTCTCCTCCTTAAAGGAAATGAAGCTTCTGCTAGCCTTGAGTAGCCTTAAGTAGCCCCCCAGCACTGGCTCCCAGAATGCAATGGCTCAAGTGTAAATTAAATTAGATCTCACCCAAGCACATGGACTAGAACCTCCTCCTTTTCTTTCTCCTCCTTAAAGGAAATGAAGCTTCTGCTAGCCTTGAGTAGCCTTAAGTAGCCTCCCAGCACTGGCTCCCAGAATGCAATGGCTCAAGTGTAAATTAAATTAGATCTCACCCAAGCACATGGACTAGAACCTCCTCCTTTTCTTTCTCCTCCTTAAAGGAAATGAAGCTTCTGCTAGCCTTGAGTAGCCTTAAGTAGCCTCCCAGCACTGGCTCCCAGAATGCAATGGCTCAAGTGTAAATTAAATTAGATCTCACCCAAGCACATGGACTAGAACCTCCTCCTTTTCTTTCTCCTCCTTAAAGGAAATGAAGCTTCTGCTAGCCTTGAGTAGCCTTAAGTAGCCTCCCAGCACTGGCTCCCAGAATGCAATGGCTCAAGTGTAAATTAAATTAGATCTCACCCAAGCACATGGACTAGAACCTCCTCCTTTTCTTTCTCCTCCTTAAAGGAAATGAAGCTTCTGCTAGCCTTGAGTAGCCTTAAGTAGCCTCCCAGCACTGGCTCCCAGAATGCAATGGCTCAAGTGTAAATTAAATTAGATCTCACCCAAGCACATGGACTAGAACCTCCTCCTTTTCTTTCTCCTCCTTAAAGGAAATGAAGCTTCTGCTAGCCTTGAGTAGCCTTAAGTAGCCTCCCAGCACTGGCTCCCAGAATGCAATGGCTCAAGTGTAAATTAAATTAGATCTCACCCAAGCACATGGACTAGAACCTCCTCCTTTTCTTTCTCCTCCTTAAAGGAAATGAAGCTTCTGCTAGCCTTGAGTAGCCTTAAGTAGCCCCCCAGCACTGGCTCCCAGAATGCAATGGCTCAAGTGTAAATTAAATTAGATCTCACCCAAGCACATGGACTAGAACCTCCTCCTTTTCTTTCTCCTCCTTAAAGGAAATGAAGCTTCTGCTAGCCTTGAGTAGCCTTAAGTAGCCTCCCAGCACTGGCTCCCAGAATGCAATGGCTCAAGTGTAAATTAAATTAGATCTCACCCAAGCACATGGACTAGAACCTCCTCCTTTTCTTTCTCCTCCTTAAAGGAAATGAAGCTTCTGCTAGCCTTGAGTAGCCTTAAGTAGCCTCCCAGCACTGGCTCCCAGAATGCAATGGCTCAAGTGTAAATTAAATTAGATCTCACCCAAGCACATGGACTAGAACCTCCTCCTTTTCTTTCTCCTCCTTAAAGGAAATGAAGCTTCTGCTAGCCTTGAGTAGCCTTAAGTAGCCCCCCAGCACTGGCTCCCAGAATGCAATGGCTCAAGTGTAAATTAAATTAGATCTCACCCAAGCACATGGACTAGAACCTCCTCCTTTTCTTTCTCCTCCTTAAAGGAAATGAAGCTTCTGCTAGCCTTGAGTAGCCTTAAGTAGCCCCCCAGCACTGGCTCCCAGAATGCAATGGCTCAAGTGTAAATTAAATTAGATCTCACCCAAGCACATGGACTAGAACCTCCTCCTTTTCTTTCTCCTCCTTAAAGGAAATGAAGCTTCTGCTAGCCTTGAGTAGCCTTAAGTAGCCTCCCAGCACTGGCTCCCAGAATGCAATGGCTCAAGTGTAAATTAAATTAGATCTCACCCAAGCACATGGACTAGAACCTCCTCCTTTTCTTTCTCCTCCTTAAAGGAAATGAAGCTTCTGCTAGCCTTGAGTAGCCTTAAGTAGCCCCCCAGCACTGGCTCCCAGAATGCAATGGCTCAAGTGTAAATTAAATTAGATCTCACCCAAGCACATGGACTAGAACCTCCTCCTTTTCTTTCTCCTCCTTAAAGGAAATGAAGCTTCTGCTAGCCTTGAGTAGCCTTAAGTAGCCCCCCAGCACTGGCTCCCAGAATGCAATGGCTCAAGTGTAAATTAAATTAGATCTCACCCAAGCACATGGACTAGAACCTCCTCCTTTTCTTTCTCCTCCTTAAAGGAAATGAAGCTTCTGCTAGCCTTGAGTAGCCTTAAGTAGCCCCCCAGCACTGGCTCCCAGAATGCAATGGCTCAAGTGTAAATTAAATTAGATCTCACCCAAGCACATGGACTAGAACCTCCTCCTTTTCTTTCTCCTCCTTAAAGGAAATGAAGCTTCTGCTAGCCTTGAGTAGCCTTAAGTAGCCCCCCAGCACTGGCTCCCAGAATGCAATGGCTCAAGTGTAAATTAAATTAGATCTCACCCAAGCACATGGACTAGAACCTCCTCCTTTTCTTTCTCCTCCTTAAAGGAAATGAAGCTTCTGCTAGCCTTGAGTAGCCTTAAGTAGCCTCCCAGCACTGGCTCCCAGAATGCAATGGCTCAAGTGTAAATTAAATTAGATCTCACCCAAGCACATGGACTAGAACCTCCTCCTTTTCTTTCTCCTCCTTAAAGGAAATGAAGCTTCTGCTAGCCTTGAGTAGCCTTAAGTAGCCTCCCAGCACTGGCTCCCAGAATGCAATGGCTCAAGTGTAAATTAAATTAGATCTCACCCAAGCACATGGACTAGAACCTCCTCCTTTTCTTTCTCCTCCTTAAAGGAAATGAAGCTTCTGCTAGCCTTGAGTAGCCTTAAGTAGCCTCCCAGCACTGGCTCCCAGAATGCAATGGCTCAAGTGTAAATTAAATTAGATCTCACCCAAGCACATGGACTAGAACCTCCTCCTTTTCTTTCTCCTCCTTAAAGGAAATGAAGCTTCTGCTAGCCTTGAGTAGCCTTAAGTAGCCCCCCAGCACTGGCTCCCAGAATGCAATGGCTCAAGTGTAAATTAAATTAGATCTCACCCAAGCACATGGACTAGAACCTCCTCCTTTTCTTTCTCCTCCTTAAAGGAAATGAAGCTTCTGCTAGCCTTGAGTAGCCTTAAGTAGCCTCCCAGCACTGGCTCCCAGAATGCAATGGCTCAAGTGTAAATTAAATTAGATCTCACCCAAGCACATGGACTAGAACCTCCTCCTTTTCTTTCTCCTCCTTAAAGGAAATGAAGCTTCTGCTAGCCTTGAGTAGCCTTAAGTAGCCCCCCAGCACTGGCTCCCAGAATGCAATGGCTCAAGTGTAAATTAAATTAGATCTCACCCAAGCACATGGACTAGAACCTCCTCCTTTTCTTTCTCCTCCTTAAAGGAAATGAAGCTTCTGCTAGCCTTGAGTAGCCTTAAGTAGCCCCCCAGCACTGGCTCCCAGAATGCAATGGCTCAAGTGTAAATTAAATTAGATCTCACCCAAGCACATGGACTAGAACCTCCTCCTTTTCTTTCTCCTCCTTAAAGGAAATGAAGCTTCTGCTAGCCTTGAGTAGCCTTAAGTAGCCTCCCAGCACTGGCTCCCAGAATGCAATGGCTCAAGTGTAAATTAAATTAGATCTCACCCAAGCACATGGACTAGAACCTCCTCCTTTTCTTTCTCCTCCTTAAAGGAAATGAAGCTTCTGCTAGCCTTGAGTAGCCTTAAGTAGCCTCCCAGCACTGGCTCCCAGAATGCAATGGCTCAAGTGTAAATTAAATTAGATCTCACCCAAGCACATGGACTAGAACCTCCTCCTTTTCTTTCTCCTCCTTAAAGGAAATGAAGCTTCTGCTAGCCTTGAGTAGCCTTAAGTAGCCTCCCAGCACTGGCTCCCAGAATGCAATGGCTCAAGTGTAAATTAAATTAGATCTCACCCAAGCACATGGACTAGAACCTCCTCCTTTTCTTTCTCCTCCTTAAAGGAAATGAAGCTTCTGCTAGCCTTGAGTAGCCTTAAGTAGCCTCCCAGCACTGGCTCCCAGAATGCAATGGCTCAAGTGTAAATTAAATTAGATCTCACCCAAGCACATGGACTAGAACCTCCTCCTTTTCTTTCTCCTCCTTAAAGGAAATGAAGCTTCTGCTAGCCTTGAGTAGCCTTAAGTAGCCTCCCAGCACTGGCTCCCAGAATGCAATGGCTCAAGTGTAAATTAAATTAGATCTCACCCAAGCACATGGACTAGAACCTCCTCCTTTTCTTTCTCCTCCTTAAAGGAAATGAAGCTTCTGCTAGCCTTGAGTAGCCTTAAGTAGCCTCCCAGCACTGGCTCCCAGAATGCAATGGCTCAAGTGTAAATTAAATTAGATCTCACCCAAGCACATGGACTAGAACCTCCTCCTTTTCTTTCTCCTCCTTAAAGGAAATGAAGCTTCTGCTAGCCTTGAGTAGCCTTAAGTAGCCTCCCAGCACTGGCTCCCAGAATGCAATGGCTCAAGTGTAAATTAAATTAGATCTCACCCAAGCACATGGACTAGAACCTCCTCCTTTTCTTTCTCCTCCTTAAAGGAAATGAAGCTTCTGCTAGCCTTGAGTAGCCTTAAGTAGCCTCCCAGCACTGGCTCCCAGAATGCAATGGCTCAAGTGTAAATTAAATTAGATCTCACCCAAGCACATGGACTAGAACCTCCTCCTTTTCTTTCTCCTCCTTAAAGGAAATGAAGCTTCTGCTAGCCTTGAGTAGCCTTAAGTAGCCTCCCAGCACTGGCTCCCAGAATGCAATGGCTCAAGTGTAAATTAAATTAGATCTCACCCAAGCACATGGACTAGAACCTCCTCCTTTTCTTTCTCCTCCTTAAAGGAAATGAAGCTTCTGCTAGCCTTGAGTAGCCTTAAGTAGCCCCCCAGCACTGGCTCCCAGAATGCAATGGCTCAAGTGTAAATTAAATTAGATCTCACCCAAGCACATGGACTAGAACCTCCTCCTTTTCTTTCTCCTCCTTAAAGGAAATGAAGCTTCTGCTAGCCTTGAGTAGCCTTAAGTAGCCTCCCAGCACTGGCTCCCAGAATGCAATGGCTCAAGTGTAAATTAAATTAGATCTCACCCAAGCACATGGACTAGAACCTCCTCCTTTTCTTTCTCCTCCTTAAAGGAAATGAAGCTTCTGCTAGCCTTGAGTAGCCTTAAGTAGCCTCCCAGCACTGGCTCCCAGAATGCAATGGCTCAAGTGTAAATTAAATTAGATCTCACCCAAGCACATGGACTAGAACCTCCTCCTTTTCTTTCTCCTCCTTAAAGGAAATGAAGCTTCTGCTAGCCTTGAGTAGCCTTAAGTAGCCTCCCAGCACTGGCTCCCAGAATGCAATGGCTCAAGTGTAAATTAAATTAGATCTCACCCAAGCACATGGACTAGAACCTCCTCCTTTTCTTTCTCCTCCTTAAAGGAAATGAAGCTTCTGCTAGCCTTGAGTAGCCTTAAGTAGCCTCCCAGCACTGGCTCCCAGAATGCAATGGCTCAAGTGTAAATTAAATTAGATCTCACCCAAGCACATGGACTAGAACCTCCTCCTTTTCTTTCTCCTCCTTAAAGGAAATGAAGCTTCTGCTAGCCTTGAGTAGCCTTAAGTAGCCCCCCAGCACTGGCTCCCAGAATGCAATGGCTCAAGTGTAAATTAAATTAGATCTCACCCAAGCACATGGACTAGAACCTCCTCCTTTTCTTTCTCCTCCTTAAAGGAAATGATTTGGTGTCATCTGCATATTGATAAGTATGCAATGGCTCAAGTGTAAAGAAGCTTCTGCTAGCCTTGAGTAGCCTTAAGTAGCCTCCCAGCACTGGCTCCCAGAATGCAATGGCTCAAGTGTAAATTAAATTAGATCTCACCCAAGCACATGGACTAGAACCTCCTCCTTTTCTTTCTCCTCCTTAAAGGAAATGAAGCTTCTGCTAGCCTTGAGTAGCCTTAAGTAGCCCCCCAGCACTGGCTCCCAGAATGCAATGGCTCAAGTGTAAATTAAATTAGATCTCACCCAAGCACATGGACTAGAACCTCCTCCTTTTCTTTCTCCTCCTTAAAGGAAATGAAGCTTCTGCTAGCCTTGAGTAGCCTTAAGTAGCCTCCCAGCACTGGCTCCCAGAATGCAATGGCTCAAGTGTAAATTAAATTAGATCTCACCCAAGCACATGGACTAGAACCTCCTCCTTTTCTTTCTCCTCCTTAAAGGAAATGAAGCTTCTGCTAGCCTTGAGTAGCCTTAAGTAGCCCCCCAGCACTGGCTCCCAGAATGCAATGGCTCAAGTGTAAATTAAATTAGATCTCACCCAAGCACATGGACTAGAACCTCCTCCTTTTCTTTCTCCTCCTTAAAGGAAATGAAGCTTCTGCTAGCCTTGAGTAGCCTTAAGTAGCCCCCCAGCACTGGCTCCCAGAATGCAATGGCTCAAGTGTAAATTAAATTAGATCTCACCCAAGCACATGGACTAGAACCTCCTCCTTTTCTTTCTCCTCCTTAAAGGAAATGAAGCTTCTGCTAGCCTTGAGTAGCCTTAAGTAGCCTCCCAGCACTGGCTCCCAGAATGCAATGGCTCAAGTGTAAATTAAATTAGATCTCACCCAAGCACATGGACTAGAACCTCCTCCTTTTCTTTCTCCTCCTTAAAGGAAATGAAGCTTCTGCTAGCCTTGAGTAGCCTTAAGTAGCCCCCCAGCACTGGCTCCCAGAATGCAATGGCTCAAGTGTAAATTAAATTAGATCTCACCCAAGCACATGGACTAGAACCTCCTCCTTTTCTTTCTCCTCCTTAAAGGAAATGAAGCTTCTGCTAGCCTTGAGTAGCCTTAAGTAGCCCCCCAGCACTGGCTCCCAGAATGCAATGGCTCAAGTGTAAATTAAATTAGATCTCACCCAAGCACATGGACTAGAACCTCCTCCTTTTCTTTCTCCTCCTTAAAGGAAATGAAGCTTCTGCTAGCCTTGAGTAGCCTTAAGTAGCCTCCCAGCACTGGCTCCCAGAATGCAATGGCTCAAGTGTAAATTAAATTAGATCTCACCCAAGCACATGGACTAGAACCTCCTCCTTTTCTTTCTCCTCCTTAAAGGAAATGAAGCTTCTGCTAGCCTTGAGTAGCCTTAAGTAGCCCCCCAGCACTGGCTCCCAGAATGCAATGGCTCAAGTGTAAATTAAATTAGATCTCACCCAAGCACATGGACTAGAACCTCCTCCTTTTCTTTCTCCTCCTTAAAGGAAATGAAGCTTCTGCTAGCCTTGAGTAGCCTTAAGTAGCCCCCCAGCACTGGCTCCCAGAATGCAATGGCTCAAGTGTAAATTAAATTAGATCTCACCCAAGCACATGGACTAGAACCTCCTCCTTTTCTTTCTCCTCCTTAAAGGAAATGAAGCTTCTGCTAGCCTTGAGTAGCCTTAAGTAGCCCCCCAGCACTGGCTCCCAGAATGCAATGGCTCAAGTGTAAATTAAATTAGATCTCACCCAAGCACATGGACTAGAACCTCCTCCTTTTCTTTCTCCTCCTTAAAGGAAATGAAGCTTCTGCTAGCCTTGAGTAGCCTTAAGTAGCCCCCCAGCACTGGCTCCCAGAATGCAATGGCTCAAGTGTAAATTAAATTAGATCTCACCCAAGCACATGGACTAGAACCTCCTCCTTTTCTTTCTCCTCCTTAAAGGAAATGAAGCTTCTGCTAGCCTTGAGTAGCCTTAAGTAGCCTCCCAGCACTGGCTCCCAGAATGCAATGGCTCAAGTGTAAATTAAATTAGATCTCACCCAAGCACATGGACTAGAACCTCCTCCTTTTCTTTCTCCTCCTTAAAGGAAATGAAGCTTCTGCTAGCCTTGAGTAGCCTTAAGTAGCCTCCCAGCACTGGCTCCCAGAATGCAATGGCTCAAGTGTAAATTAAATTAGATCTCACCCAAGCACATGGACTAGAACCTCCTCCTTTTCTTTCTCCTCCTTAAAGGAAATGAAGCTTCTGCTAGCCTTGAGTAGCCTTAAGTAGCCTCCCAGCACTGGCTCCCAGAATGCAATGGCTCAAGTGTAAATTAAATTAGATCTCACCCAAGCACATGGACTAGAACCTCCTCCTTTTCTTTCTCCTCCTTAAAGGAAATGAAGCTTCTGCTAGCCTTGAGTAGCCTTAAGTAGCCCCCCAGCACTGGCTCCCAGAATGCAATGGCTCAAGTGTAAATTAAATTAGATCTCACCCAAGCACATGGACTAGAACCTCCTCCTTTTCTTTCTCCTCCTTAAAGGAAATGAAGCTTCTGCTAGCCTTGAGTAGCCTTAAGTAGCCTCCCAGCACTGGCTCCCAGAATGCAATGGCTCAAGTGTAAATTAAATTAGATCTCACCCAAGCACATGGACTAGAACCTCCTCCTTTTCTTTCTCCTCCTTAAAGGAAATGAAGCTTCTGCTAGCCTTGAGTAGCCTTAAGTAGCCCCCCAGCACTGGCTCCCAGAATGCAATGGCTCAAGTGTAAATTAAATTAGATCTCACCCAAGCACATGGACTAGAACCTCCTCCTTTTCTTTCTCCTCCTTAAAGGAAATGAAGCTTCTGCTAGCCTTGAGTAGCCTTAAGTAGCCCCCCAGCACTGGCTCCCAGAATGCAATGGCTCAAGTGTAAATTAAATTAGATCTCACCCAAGCACATGGACTAGAACCTCCTCCTTTTCTTTCTCCTCCTTAAAGGAAATGAAGCTTCTGCTAGCCTTGAGTAGCCTTAAGTAGCCTCCCAGCACTGGCTCCCAGAATGCAATGGCTCAAGTGTAAATTAAATTAGATCTCACCCAAGCACATGGACTAGAACCTCCTCCTTTTCTTTCTCCTCCTTAAAGGAAATGAAGCTTCTGCTAGCCTTGAGTAGCCTTAAGTAGCCTCCCAGCACTGGCTCCCAGAATGCAATGGCTCAAGTGTAAATTAAATTAGATCTCACCCAAGCACATGGACTAGAACCTCCTCCTTTTCTTTCTCCTCCTTAAAGGAAATGAAGCTTCTGCTAGCCTTGAGTAGCCTTAAGTAGCCTCCCAGCACTGGCTCCCAGAATGCAATGGCTCAAGTGTAAATTAAATTAGATCTCACCCAAGCACATGGACTAGAACCTCCTCCTTTTCTTTCTCCTCCTTAAAGGAAATGAAGCTTCTGCTAGCCTTGAGTAGCCTTAAGTAGCCTCCCAGCACTGGCTCCCAGAATGCAATGGCTCAAGTGTAAATTAAATTAGATCTCACCCAAGCACATGGACTAGAACCTCCTCCTTTTCTTTCTCCTCCTTAAAGGAAATGAAGCTTCTGCTAGCCTTGAGTAGCCTTAAGTAGCCCCCCAGCACTGGCTCCCAGAATGCAATGGCTCAAGTGTAAATTAAATTAGATCTCACCCAAGCACATGGACTAGAACCTCCTCCTTTTCTTTCTCCTCCTTAAAGGAAATGAAGCTTCTGCTAGCCTTGAGTAGCCTTAAGTAGCCTCCCAGCACTGGCTCCCAGAATGCAATGGCTCAAGTGTAAATTAAATTAGATCTCACCCAAGCACATGGACTAGAACCTCCTCCTTTTCTTTCTCCTCCTTAAAGGAAATGAAGCTTCTGCTAGCCTTGAGTAGCCTTAAGTAGCCTCCCAGCACTGGCTCCCAGAATGCAATGGCTCAAGTGTAAATTAAATTAGATCTCACCCAAGCACATGGACTAGAACCTCCTCCTTTTCTTTCTCCTCCTTAAAGGAAATGAAGCTTCTGCTAGCCTTGAGTAGCCTTAAGTAGCCTCCCAGCACTGGCTCCCAGAATGCAATGGCTCAAGTGTAAATTAAATTAGATCTCACCCAAGCACATGGACTAGAACCTCCTCCTTTTCTTTCTCCTCCTTAAAGGAAATGAAGCTTCTGCTAGCCTTGAGTAGCCTTAAGTAGCCTCCCAGCACTGGCTCCCAGAATGCAATGGCTCAAGTGTAAATTAAATTAGATCTCACCCAAGCACATGGACTAGAACCTCCTCCTTTTCTTTCTCCTCCTTAAAGGAAATGAAGCTTCTGCTAGCCTTGAGTAGCCTTAAGTAGCCCCCCAGCACTGGCTCCCAGAATGCAATGGCTCAAGTGTAAATTAAATTAGATCTCACCCAAGCACATGGACTAGAACCTCCTCCTTTTCTTTCTCCTCCTTAAAGGAAATGAAGCTTCTGCTAGCCTTGAGTAGCCTTAAGTAGCCTCCCAGCACTGGCTCCCAGAATGCAATGGCTCAAGTGTAAATTAAATTAGATCTCACCCAAGCACATGGACTAGAACCTCCTCCTTTTCTTTCTCCTCCTTAAAGGAAATGAAGCTTCTGCTAGCCTTGAGTAGCCTTAAGTAGCCTCCCAGCACTGGCTCCCAGAATGCAATGGCTCAAGTGTAAATTAAATTAGATCTCACCCAAGCACATGGACTAGAACCTCCTCCTTTTCTTTCTCCTCCTTAAAGGAAATGAAGCTTCTGCTAGCCTTGAGTAGCCTTAAGTAGCCTCCCAGCACTGGCTCCCAGAATGCAATGGCTCAAGTGTAAATTAAATTAGATCTCACCCAAGCACATGGACTAGAACCTCCTCCTTTTCTTTCTCCTCCTTAAAGGAAATGAAGCTTCTGCTAGCCTTGAGTAGCCTTAAGTAGCCTCCCAGCACTGGCTCCCAGAATGCAATGGCTCAAGTGTAAATTAAATTAGATCTCACCCAAGCACATGGACTAGAACCTCCTCCTTTTCTTTCTCCTCCTTAAAGGAAATGAAGCTTCTGCTAGCCTTGAGTAGCCTTAAGTAGCCTCCCAGCACTGGCTCCCAGAATGCAATGGCTCAAGTGTAAATTAAATTAGATCTCACCCAAGCACATGGACTAGAACCTCCTCCTTTTCTTTCTCCTCCTTAAAGGAAATGAAGCTTCTGCTAGCCTTGAGTAGCCTTAAGTAGCCTCCCAGCACTGGCTCCCAGAATGCAATGGCTCAAGTGTAAATTAAATTAGATCTCACCCAAGCACATGGACTAGAACCTCCTCCTTTTCTTTCTCCTCCTTAAAGGAAATGAAGCTTCTGCTAGCCTTGAGTAGCCTTAAGTAGCCCCCCAGCACTGGCTCCCAGAATGCAATGGCTCAAGTGTAAATTAAATTAGATCTCACCCAAGCACATGGACTAGAACCTCCTCCTTTTCTTTCTCCTCCTTAAAGGAAATGAAGCTTCTGCTAGCCTTGAGTAGCCTTAAGTAGCCTCCCAGCACTGGCTCCCAGAATGCAATGGCTCAAGTGTAAATTAAATTAGATCTCACCCAAGCACATGGACTAGAACCTCCTCCTTTTCTTTCTCCTCCTTAAAGGAAATGAAGCTTCTGCTAGCCTTGAGTAGCCTTAAGTAGCCCCCCAGCACTGGCTCCCAGAATGCAATGGCTCAAGTGTAAATTAAATTAGATCTCACCCAAGCACATGGACTAGAACCTCCTCCTTTTCTTTCTCCTCCTTAAAGGAAATGAAGCTTCTGCTAGCCTTGAGTAGCCTTAAGTAGCCTCCCAGCACTGGCTCCCAGAATGCAATGGCTCAAGTGTAAATTAAATTAGATCTCACCCAAGCACATGGACTAGAACCTCCTCCTTTTCTTTCTCCTCCTTAAAGGAAATGAAGCTTCTACTAGCCTTGAGTAGCCTTAAGTAGCCTCCCAGCACTGGCTCCCAGAATGCAATGGCTCAAGTGTAAATTAAATTAGATCTCACCCAAGCACATGGACTAGAACCTCCTCCTTTTCTTTCTCCTCCTTAAAGGAAATGAAGCTTCTGCTAGCCTTGAGTAGCCTTAAGTAGCCCCCCAGCACTGGCTCCCAGAATGCAATGGCTCAAGTGTAAATTAAATTAGATCTCACCCAAGCACATGGACTAGAACCTCCTCCTTTTCTTTCTCCTCCTTAAAGGAAATGAAGCTTCTGCTAGCCTTGAGTAGCCTTAAGTAGCCCCCCAGCACTGGCTCCCAGAATGCAATGGCTCAAGTGTAAATTAAATTAGATCTCACCCAAGCACATGGACTAGAACCTCCTCCTTTTCTTTCTCCTCCTTAAAGGAAATGAAGCTTCTGCTAGCCTTGAGTAGCCTTAAGTAGCCCCCCAGCACTGGCTCCCAGAATGCAATGGCTCAAGTGTAAATTAAATTAGATCTCACCCAAGCACATGGACTAGAACCTCCTCCTTTTCTTTCTCCTCCTTAAAGGAAATGAAGCTTCTGCTAGCCTTGAGTAGCCTTAAGTAGCCCCCCAGCACTGGCTCCCAGAATGCAATGGCTCAAGTGTAAATTAAATTAGATCTCACCCAAGCACATGGACTAGAACCTCCTCCTTTTCTTTCTCCTCCTTAAAGGAAATGAAGCTTCTGCTAGCCTTGAGTAGCCTTAAGTAGCCCCCCAGCACTGGCTCCCAGAATGCAATGGCTCAAGTGTAAATTAAATTAGATCTCACCCAAGCACATGGACTAGAACCTCCTCCTTTTCTTTCTCCTCCTTAAAGGAAATGAAGCTTCTGCTAGCCTTGAGTAGCCTTAAGTAGCCTCCCAGCACTGGCTCCCAGAATGCAATGGCTCAAGTGTAAATTAAATTAGATCTCACCCAAGCACATGGACTAGAACCTCCTCCTTTTCTTTCTCCTCCTTAAAGGAAATGAAGCTTCTGCTAGCCTTGAGTAGCCTTAAGTAGCCTCCCAGCACTGGCTCCCAGAATGCAATGGCTCAAGTGTAAATTAAATTAGATCTCACCCAAGCACATGGACTAGAACCTCCTCCTTTTCTTTCTCCTCCTTAAAGGAAATGAAGCTTCTGCTAGCCTTGAGTAGCCTTAAGTAGCCTCCCAGCACTGGCTCCCAGAATGCAATGGCTCAAGTGTAAATTAAATTAGATCTCACCCAAGCACATGGACTAGAACCTCCTCCTTTTCTTTCTCCTCCTTAAAGGAAATGAAGCTTCTGCTAGCCTTGAGTAGCCTTAAGTAGCCCCCCAGCACTGGCTCCCAGAATGCAATGGCTCAAGTGTAAATTAAATTAGATCTCACCCAAGCACATGGACTAGAACCTCCTCCTTTTCTTTCTCCTCCTTAAAGGAAATGAAGCTTCTGCTAGCCTTGAGTAGCCTTAAGTAGCCTCCCAGCACTGGCTCCCAGAATGCAATGGCTCAAGTGTAAATTAAATTAGATCTCACCCAAGCACATGGACTAGAACCTCCTCCTTTTCTTTCTCCTCCTTAAAGGAAATGAAGCTTCTGCTAGCCTTGAGTAGCCTTAAGTAGCCCCCCAGCACTGGCTCCCAGAATGCAATGGCTCAAGTGTAAATTAAATTAGATCTCACCCAAGCACATGGACTAGAACCTCCTCCTTTTCTTTCTCCTCCTTAAAGGAAATGAAGCTTCTGCTAGCCTTGAGTAGCCTTAAGTAGCCCCCCAGCACTGGCTCCCAGAATGCAATGGCTCAAGTGTAAATTAAATTAGATCTCACCCAAGCACATGGACTAGAACCTCCTCCTTTTCTTTCTCCTCCTTAAAGGAAATGAAGCTTCTGCTAGCCTTGAGTAGCCTTAAGTAGCCTCCCAGCACTGGCTCCCAGAATGCAATGGCTCAAGTGTAAATTAAATTAGATCTCACCCAAGCACATGGACTAGAACCTCCTCCTTTTCTTTCTCCTCCTTAAAGGAAATGAAGCTTCTGCTAGCCTTGAGTAGCCTTAAGTAGCCTCCCAGCACTGGCTCCCAGAATGCAATGGCTCAAGTGTAAATTAAATTAGATCTCACCCAAGCACATGGACTAGAACCTCCTCCTTTTCTTTCTCCTCCTTAAAGGAAATGAAGCTTCTGCTAGCCTTGAGTAGCCTTAAGTAGCCTCCCAGCACTGGCTCCCAGAATGCAATGGCTCAAGTGTAAATTAAATTAGATCTCACCCAAGCACATGGACTAGAACCTCCTCCTTTTCTTTCTCCTCCTTAAAGGAAATGAAGCTTCTGCTAGCCTTGAGTAGCCTTAAGTAGCCTCCCAGCACTGGCTCCCAGAATGCAATGGCTCAAGTGTAAATTAAATTAGATCTCACCCAAGCACATGGACTAGAACCTCCTCCTTTTCTTTCTCCTCCTTAAAGGAAATGAAGCTTCTGCTAGCCTTGAGTAGCCTTAAGTAGCCCCCCAGCACTGGCTCCCAGAATGCAATGGCTCAAGTGTAAATTAAATTAGATCTCACCCAAGCACATGGACTAGAACCTCCTCCTTTTCTTTCTCCTCCTTAAAGGAAATGAAGCTTCTGCTAGCCTTGAGTAGCCTTAAGTAGCCTCCCAGCACTGGCTCCCAGAATGCAATGGCTCAAGTGTAAATTAAATTAGATCTCACCCAAGCACATGGACTAGAACCTCCTCCTTTTCTTTCTCCTCCTTAAAGGAAATGAAGCTTCTGCTAGCCTTGAGTAGCCTTAAGTAGCCTCCCAGCACTGGCTCCCAGAATGCAATGGCTCAAGTGTAAATTAAATTAGATCTCACCCAAGCACATGGACTAGAACCTCCTCCTTTTCTTTCTCCTCCTTAAAGGAAATGAAGCTTCTGCTAGCCTTGAGTAGCCTTAAGTAGCCTCCCAGCACTGGCTCCCAGAATGCAATGGCTCAAGTGTAAATTAAATTAGATCTCACCCAAGCACATGGACTAGAACCTCCTCCTTTTCTTTCTCCTCCTTAAAGGAAATGAAGCTTCTGCTAGCCTTGAGTAGCCTTAAGTAGCCTCCCAGCACTGGCTCCCAGAATGCAATGGCTCAAGTGTAAATTAAATTAGATCTCACCCAAGCACATGGACTAGAACCTCCTCCTTTTCTTTCTCCTCCTTAAAGGAAATGAAGCTTCTGCTAGCCTTGAGTAGCCTTAAGTAGCCCCCCAGCACTGGCTCCCAGAATGCAATGGCTCAAGTGTAAATTAAATTAGATCTCACCCAAGCACATGGACTAGAACCTCCTCCTTTTCTTTCTCCTCCTTAAAGGAAATGAAGCTTCTGCTAGCCTTGAGTAGCCTTAAGTAGCCTCCCAGCACTGGCTCCCAGAATGCAATGGCTCAAGTGTAAATTAAATTAGATCTCACCCAAGCACATGGACTAGAACCTCCTCCTTTTCTTTCTCCTCCTTAAAGGAAATGAAGCTTCTGCTAGCCTTGAGTAGCCTTAAGTAGCCTCCCAGCACTGGCTCCCAGAATGCAATGGCTCAAGTGTAAATTAAATTAGATCTCACCCAAGCACATGGACTAGAACCTCCTCCTTTTCTTTCTCCTCCTTAAAGGAAATGAAGCTTCTGCTAGCCTTGAGTAGCCTTAAGTAGCCTCCCAGCACTGGCTCCCAGAATGCAATGGCTCAAGTGTAAATTAAATTAGATCTCACCCAAGCACATGGACTAGAACCTCCTCCTTTTCTTTCTCCTCCTTAAAGGAAATGAAGCTTCTGCTAGCCTTGAGTAGCCTTAAGTAGCCTCCCAGCACTGGCTCCCAGAATGCAATGGCTCAAGTGTAAATTAAATTAGATCTCACCCAAGCACATGGACTAGAACCTCCTCCTTTTCTTTCTCCTCCTTAAAGGAAATGAAGCTTCTGCTAGCCTTGAGTAGCCTTAAGTAGCCTCCCAGCACTGGCTCCCAGAATGCAATGGCTCAAGTGTAAATTAAATTAGATCTCACCCAAGCACATGGACTAGAACCTCCTCCTTTTCTTTCTCCTCCTTAAAGGAAATGAAGCTTCTGCTAGCCTTGAGTAGCCTTAAGTAGCCCCCCAGCACTGGCTCCCAGAATGCAATGGCTCAAGTGTAAATTAAATTAGATCTCACCCAAGCACATGGACTAGAACCTCCTCCTTTTCTTTCTCCTCCTTAAAGGAAATGAAGCTTCTGCTAGCCTTGAGTAGCCTTAAGTAGCCTCCCAGCACTGGCTCCCAGAATGCAATGGCTCAAGTGTAAATTAAATTAGATCTCACCCAAGCACATGGACTAGAACCTCCTCCTTTTCTTTCTCCTCCTTAAAGGAAATGAAGCTTCTGCTAGCCTTGAGTAGCCTTAAGTAGCCTCCCAGCACTGGCTCCCAGAATGCAATGGCTCAAGTGTAAATTAAATTAGATCTCACCCAAGCACATGGACTAGAACCGCCTCCTTTTCTTTCTCCTCCTTAAAGGAAATGAAGCTTCTGCTAGCCTTGAGTAGCCTTAAGTAGCCTCCCAGCACTGGCTCCCAGAATGCAATGGCTCAAGTGTAAATTAAATTAGATCTCACCCAAGCACATGGACTAGAACCTCCTCCTTTTCTTTCTCCTCCTTAAAGGAAATGAAGCTTCTGCTAGCCTTGAGTAGCCTTAAGTAGCCCCCCAGCACTGGCTCCCAGAATGCAATGGCTCAAGTGTAAATTAAATTAGATCTCACCCAAGCACATGGACTAGAACCTCCTCCTTTTCTTTCTCCTCCTTAAAGGAAATGAAGCTTCTGCTAGCCTTGAGTAGCCTTAAGTAGCCCCCCAGCACTGGCTCCCAGAATGCAATGGCTCAAGTGTAAATTAAATTAGATCTCACCCAAGCACATGGACTAGAACCTCCTCCTTTTCTTTCTCCTCCTTAAAGGAAATGAAGCTTCTGCTAGCCTTGAGTAGCCTTAAGTAGCCTCCCAGCACTGGCTCCCAGAATGCAATGGCTCAAGTGTAAATTAAATTAGATCTCACCCAAGCACATGGACTAGAACCTCCTCCTTTTCTTTCTCCTCCTTAAAGGAAATGAAGCTTCTGCTAGCCTTGAGTAGCCTTTAGTAGCCCCCC
This sequence comes from Urosaurus nigricauda, assembly GCA_034509955.1. Taxonomy (NCBI): domain Eukaryota; kingdom Metazoa; phylum Chordata; class Lepidosauria; order Squamata; family Phrynosomatidae; genus Urosaurus; species Urosaurus nigricauda. The sequence continues at coordinate 324,624,713 of JAOEGL010000002.1, read as the reverse complement.
AGCACTGGCTCCCAGAATGCAATGGCTCAAGTGTAAATTAAATTAGATCTCACCCAAGCACATGGACTAGAACCTCCTCCTTTTCTTTCTCCTCCTTAAAGGAAATGAAGCTTCTGCTAGCCTTGAGTAGCCTTAAGTAGCCCCCCAGCACTGGCTCCCAGAATGCAATGGCTCAAGTGTAAATTAAATTAGATCTCACCCAAGCACATGGACTAGAACCTCCTCCTTTTCTTTCTCCTCCTTAAAGGAAATGAAGCTTCTGCTAGCCTTGAGTAGCCTTAAGTAGCCCCCCAGCACTGGCTCCCAGAATGCAATGGCTCAAGTGTAAATTAAATTAGATCTCACCCAAGCACATGGACTAGAACCTCCTCCTTTTCTTTCTCCTCCTTAAAGGAAATGAAGCTTCTGCTAGCCTTGAGTAGCCTTAAGTAGCCCCCCAGCACTGGCTCCCAGAATGCAATGGCTCAAGTGTAAATTAAATTAGATCTCACCCAAGCACATGGACTAGAACCTCCTCCTTTTCTTTCTCCTCCTTAAAGGAAATGAAGCTTCTGCTAGCCTTGAGTAGCCTTAAGTAGCCCCCCAGCACTGGCTCCCAGAATGCAATGGCTCAAGTGTAAATTAAATTAGATCTCACCCAAGCACATGGACTAGAACCTCCTCCTTTTCTTTCTCCTCCTTAAAGGAAATGAAGCTTCTGCTAGCCTTGAGTAGCCTTAAGTAGCCCCCCAGCACTGGCTCCCAGAATGCAATGGCTCAAGTGTAAATTAAATTAGATCTCACCCAAGCACATGGACTAGAACCTCCTCCTTTTCTTTCTCCTCCTTAAAGGAAATGAAGCTTCTGCTAGCCTTGAGTAGCCTTAAGTAGCCTCCCAGCACTGGCTCCCAGAATGCAATGGCTCAAGTGTAAATTAAATTAGATCTCACCCAAGCACATGGACTAGAACCTCCTCCTTTTCTTTCTCCTCCTTAAAGGAAATGAAGCTTCTGCTAGCCTTGAGTAGCCTTAAGTAGCCCCCCAGCACTGGCTCCCAGAATGCAATGGCTCAAGTGTAAATTAAATTAGATCTCACCCAAGCACATGGACTAGAACCTCCTCCTTTTCTTTCTCCTCCTTAAAGGAAATGAAGCTTCTGCTAGCCTTGAGTAGCCTTAAGTAGCCTCCCAGCACTGGCTCCCAGAATGCAATGGCTCAAGTGTAAATTAAATTAGATCTCACCCAAGCACATGGACTAGAACCTCCTCCTTTTCTTTCTCCTCCTTAAAGGAAATGAAGCTTCTGCTAGCCTTGAGTAGCCTTAAGTAGCCCCCCAGCACTGGCTCCCAGAATGCAATGGCTCAAGTGTAAATTAAATTAGATCTCACCCAAGCACATGGACTAGAACCTCCTCCTTTTCTTTCTCCTCCTTAAAGGAAATGAAGCTTCTGCTAGCCTTGAGTAGCCTTAAGTAGCCCCCCAGCACTGGCTCCCAGAATGCAATGGCTCAAGTGTAAATTAAATTAGATCTCACCCAAGCACATGGACTAGAACCTCCTCCTTTTCTTTCTCCTCCTTAAAGGAAATGAAGCTTCTGCTAGCCTTGAGTAGCCTTAAGTAGCCTCCCAGCACTGGCTCCCAGAATGCAATGGCTCAAGTGTAAATTAAATTAGATCTCACCCAAGCACATGGACTAGAACCTCCTCCTTTTCTTTCTCCTCCTTAAAGGAAATGAAGCTTCTGCTAGCCTTGAGTAGCCTTAAGTAGCCTCCCAGCACTGGCTCCCAGAATGCAATGGCTCAAGTGTAAATTAAATTAGATCTCACCCAAGCACATGGACTAGAACCTCCTCCTTTTCTTTCTCCTCCTTAAAGGAAATGAAGCTTCTGCTAGCCTTGAGTAGCCTTAAGTAGCCTCCCAGCACTGGCTCCCAGAATGCAATGGCTCAAGTGTAAATTAAATTAGATCTCACCCAAGCACATGGACTAGAACCTCCTCCTTTTCTTTCTCCTCCTTAAAGGAAATGAAGCTTCTGCTAGCCTTGAGTAGCCTTAAGTAGCCTCCCAGCACTGGCTCCCAGAATGCAATGGCTCAAGTGTAAATTAAATTAGATCTCACCCAAGCACATGGACTAGAACCTCCTCCTTTTCTTTCTCCTCCTTAAAGGAAATGAAGCTTCTGCTAGCCTTGAGTAGCCTTAAGTAGCCCCCCAGCACTGGCTCCCAGAATGCAATGGCTCAAGTGTAAATTAAATTAGATCTCACCCAAGCACATGGACTAGAACCTCCTCCTTTTCTTTCTCCTCCTTAAAGGAAATGAAGCTTCTGCTAGCCTTGAGTAGCCTTAAGTAGCCTCCCAGCACTGGCTCCCAGAATGCAATGGCTCAAGTGTAAATTAAATTAGATCTCACCCAAGCACATGGACTAGAACCTCCTCCTTTTCTTTCTCCTCCTTAAAGGAAATGAAGCTTCTGCTAGCCTTGAGTAGCCTTAAGTAGCCTCCCAGCACTGGCTCCCAGAATGCAATGGCTCAAGTGTAAATTAAATTAGATCTCACCCAAGCACATGGACTAGAACCTCCTCCTTTTCTTTCTCCTCCTTAAAGGAAATGAAGCTTCTGCTAGCCTTGAGTAGCCTTAAGTAGCCTCCCAGCACTGGCTCCCAGAATGCAATGGCTCAAGTGTAAATTAAATTAGATCTCACCCAAGCACATGGACTAGAACCTCCTCCTTTTCTTTCTCCTCCTTAAAGGAAATGAAGCTTCTGCTAGCCTTGAGTAGCCTTAAGTAGCCTCCCAGCACTGGCTCCCAGAATGCAATGGCTCAAGTGTAAATTAAATTAGATCTCACCCAAGCACATGGACTAGAACCTCCTCCTTTTCTTTCTCCTCCTTAAAGGAAATGAAGCTTCTGCTAGCCTTGAGTAGCCTTAAGTAGCCCCCCAGCACTGGCTCCCAGAATGCAATGGCTCAAGTGTAAATTAAATTAGATCTCACCCAAGCACATGGACTAGAACCTCCTCCTTTTCTTTCTCCTCCTTAAAGGAAATGAAGCTTCTGCTAGCCTTGAGTAGCCTTAAGTAGCCTCCCAGCACTGGCTCCCAGAATGCAATGGCTCAAGTGTAAATTAAATTAGATCTCACCCAAGCACATGGACTAGAACCTCCTCCTTTTCTTTCTCCTCCTTAAAGGAAATGAAGCTTCTGCTAGCCTTGAGTAGCCTTAAGTAGCCTCCCAGCACTGGCTCCCAGAATGCAATGGCTCAAGTGTAAATTAAATTAGATCTCACCCAAGCACATGGACTAGAACCTCCTCCTTTTCTTTCTCCTCCTTAAAGGAAATGAAGCTTCTGCTAGCCTTGAGTAGCCTTAAGTAGCCTCCCAGCACTGGCTCCCAGAATGCAATGGCTCAAGTGTAAATTAAATTAGATCTCACCCAAGCACATGGACTAGAACCTCCTCCTTTTCTTTCTCCTCCTTAAAGGAAATGAAGCTTCTGCTAGCCTTGAGTAGCCTTAAGTAGCCTCCCAGCACTGGCTCCCAGAATGCAATGGCTCAAGTGTAAATTAAATTAGATCTCACCCAAGCACATGGACTAGAACCTCCTCCTTTTCTTTCTCCTCCTTAAAGGAAATGAAGCTTCTGCTAGCCTTGAGTAGCCTTAAGTAGCCCCCCAGCACTGGCTCCCAGAATGCAATGGCTCAAGTGTAAATTAAATTAGATCTCACCCAAGCACATGGACTAGAACCTCCTCCTTTTCTTTCTCCTCCTTAAAGGAAATGAAGCTTCTGCTAGCCTTGAGTAGCCTTAAGTAGCCTCCCAGCACTGGCTCCCAGAATGCAATGGCTCAAGTGTAAATTAAATTAGATCTCACCCAAGCACATGGACTAGAACCTCCTCCTTTTCTTTCTCCTCCTTAAAGGAAATGAAGCTTCTGCTAGCCTTGAGTAGCCTTAAGTAGCCTCCCAGCACTGGCTCCCAGAATGCAATGGCTCAAGTGTAAATTAAATTAGATCTCACCCAAGCACATGGACTAGAACCTCCTCCTTTTCTTTCTCCTCCTTAAAGGAAATGAAGCTTCTGCTAGCCTTGAGTAGCCTTAAGTAGCCTCCCAGCACTGGCTCCCAGGATGCAATGGCTCAAGTGTAAATTAAATTAGATCTCACCCAAGCACATGGACTAGAACCGCCTCCTTTTCTTTCTCCTCCTTAAAGGAAATGAAGCTTCTGCTAGCCTTGAGTAGCCTTAAGTAGCCCCCCAGCACTGGCTCCCAGAATGCAATGGCTCAAGTGTAAATTAAATTAGATCTCACCCAAGCACATGGACTAGAACCTCCTCCTTTTCTTTCTCCTCCTTAAAGGAAATGAAGCTTCTGCTAGCCTTGAGTAGCCTTAAGTAGCCTCCCAGCACTGGCTCCCAGAATGCAATGGCTCAAGTGTAAATTAAATTAGATCTCACCCAAGCACATGGACTAGAACCTCCTCCTTTTCTTTCTCCTCCTTAAAGGAAATGAAGCTTCTGCTAGCCTTGAGTAGCCTTAAGTAGCCTCCCAGCACTGGCTCCCAGAATGCAATGGCTCAAGTGTAAATTAAATTAGATCTCACCCAAGCACATGGACTAGAACCTCCTCCTTTTCTTTCTCCTCCTTAAAGGAAATGAAGCTTCTGCTAGCCTTGAGTAGCCTTAAGTAGCCTCCCAGCACTGGCTCCCAGAATGCAATGGCTCAAGTGTAAATTAAATTAGATCTCACCCAAGCACATGGACTAGAACCTCCTCCTTTTCTTTCTCCTCCTTAAAGGAAATGAAGCTTCTGCTAGCCTTGAGTAGCCTTAAGTAGCCCCCCAGCACTGGCTCCCAGAATGCAATGGCTCAAGTGTAAATTAAATTAGATCTCACCCAAGCACATGGACTAGAACCTCCTCCTTTTCTTTCTCCTCCTTAAAGGAAATGAAGCTTCTGCTAGCCTTGAGTAGCCTTAAGTAGCCTCCCAGCACTGGCTCCCAGAATGCAATGGCTCAAGTGTAAATTAAATTAGATCTCACCCAAGCACATGGACTAGAACCTCCTCCTTTTCTTTCTCCTCCTTAAAGGAAATGAAGCTTCTGCTAGCCTTGAGTAGCCTTAAGTAGCCTCCCAGCACTGGCTCCCAGAATGCAATGGCTCAAGTGTAAATTAAATTAGATCTCACCCAAGCACATGGACTAGAACCTCCTCCTTTTCTTTCTCCTCCTTAAAGGAAATGAAGCTTCTGCTAGCCTTGAGTAGCCTTAAGTAGCCTCCCAGCACTGGCTCCCAGAATGCAATGGCTCAAGTGTAAATTAAATTAGATCTCACCCAAGCACATGGACTAGAACCTCCTCCTTTTCTTTCTCCTCCTTAAAGGAAATGAAGCTTCTGCTAGCCTTGAGTAGCCTTAAGTAGCCCCCCAGCACTGGCTCCCAGAATGCAATGGCTCAAGTGTAAATTAAATTAGATCTCACCCAAGCACATGGACTAGAACCTCCTCCTTTTCTTTCTCCTCCTTAAAGGAAATGAAGCTTCTGCTAGCCTTGAGTAGCCTTAAGTAGCCTCCCAGCACTGGCTCCCAGAATGCAATGGCTCAAGTGTAAATTAAATTAGATCTCACCCAAGCACATGGACTAGAACCTCCTCCTTTTCTTTCTCCTCCTTAAAGGAAATGAAGCTTCTGCTAGCCTTGAGTAGCCTTAAGTAGCCTCCCAGCACTGGCTCCCAGAATGCAATGGCTCAAGTGTAAATTAAATTAGATCTCACCCAAGCACATGGACTAGAACCTCCTCCTTTTCTTTCTCCTCCTTAAAGGAAATGAAGCTTCTGCTAGCCTTGAGTAGCCTTAAGTAGCCCCCCAGCACTGGCTCCCAGAATGCAATGGCTCAAGTGTAAATTAAATTAGATCTCACCCAAGCACATGGACTAGAACCTCCTCCTTTTCTTTCTCCTCCTTAAAGGAAATGATTTGGTGTCATCTGCATATTGATAAGTATGCCCCCAATTCTGTCATCCAAATCATTAATAAAGATGTTGAATAGCACTGGGCCCAGGACAAAGCCCTGTGGGACCCCACTGGTCACTTCTTTCCAGGATGAAAAGGAGCCATTGTTGAGCACCCTTTGAGTTTGGCCAGTCAACCAATTACAAATCCATGTAACGGTTACCTTGTCTAGCCCACATTTTACAAGTTTGTTTGAAAGAATGTCATGGGGAACCTTGTCAAAGGCCTTACTGAAATCAAGGTATACTATATCCACAGCATTGCCCTCATCTACCAAGCTGGTAATTTTATCAAAAAAAGAGATCAGGTTTGTCTGGCCTGACTTGTTCCTCTAGAACCCATGCTGACTTTTTGTGATTATGGCATTGCCTTCTAGATGTTCACAGACTCCCTGTTTAATGATCTGCTCTTGGATCTTTCCTGGTATTGATGTCAGACTAACTGGACGATAATTGTTGGGATCCTCTTTTTTCCCCTTTGTACAGATCGGGACAACATTTGCCCTCCTCCAGTCTTCTGGGAATTTTCCCGTTCTCCAGGAGTTCTCAAAGATTATTGCCATTGGTTCTGATATTACATTTGCCAGTTCTTTTAATACCTTTTAATATATTCATTTAGATTAACCAGGTATTCCTGTACTATCTCTTTACTTATTCCCCTATTCTGTCCTCTGCTCCATTATCCTCAGCTTGAGCACCCTTTGCCTTTTCTGAGAGGACTAGAGCAAGGAAGGTGTTGAGTAATTCTGCCTTTTCTCTGTCCCCTGTTTGCATTTTGCCATCTTCTGCATGCAGTGGCCCTAACGTTTCCTTCCTCTTCCTTTTGCTGCGTACATAACCAAAAAAGCCCTTTTTATTGTTCTTAACCTCTCTGGCAACCCTGAGTTCATTCTTTGCCTTAGGTTTTCTGACTTTACCCCCCTACAAGTGCTTGCTATTTGTTTGAATTCCGCTTTGGAAGAGGCTACAATTTTTTGACTTTTTGATTTTTAAACTAAAAAACTATGGAATTTCTTTCAAGTGGGAAGACACAGAAGGTGTTCAGGTAAACTGGAATCAAAGAAAAGTGAGACTGAACACTGTCAAGAAGGCTAGAAGATTTTTTGGTGAGTTACACAGAAACATTGATAGGAAGAAAGGAAGAGGAGGAGGAGGCAAGAACAGAGAAGAAAGGGAAGAAGACTAATAAATAATAATATGATAATATATAAAATAATTTGCAAAAAGCAGGTTTTCACCCCTTTGATATAGTAAAAAAATTGGTTAATATTTGAAATGATATTAATATTCCCATATCAAATTTGTCATTATTAAGGTAACCTGGTGATATAAGACTTACAATTTTATCTTGCCTCTTTTCCACTTTCTTTTATTTTCCTTTTTCACAATAAAATGTTAACTTAAAAAGTAAGATTATGGAGTTTTTATTATCTGGGGTGAACAGAACCAAAGAACTAAAAATGAAAATCTTATCATGGAATGTTAAAGGGTTAAATACACCACAAAAAAGGAAAAAAGTTTTTTATAATTGGAAAGAAATTATGCGGCTAACGTATGTCTGCAAGAATCGTACATTAAAAACAAAGATATAAGATTGATACAAATAGAAATTGGGGAAAGAATATCTAACTTCCATTGATAAAAGTAAAAGAGGGGTGATCATAGACGTCAAAAATCATATTGAATCGAGAGAGATCTTCAAAGACCAAGAAGGATTTATCTAGGAGTAGAAATCATTTGGAGGGGGGGGGATTTACTGGTAGGTATTTACAGTCGCCAAGAAAGTAAAAGTAATTTCTACAATAAAATAGAGAAAAGGATATCAAATCTTGATTACAAAAATATAATAGTGATGGGAGATTTTAATGGCGTAATTGAACCTAAAATAGACAGATCCTCAGATAAGAGAATAAAAGAAACACAAGGGAAACTTCCAAAAAAATTTTTTGAATTAATGGACAGTTTGAGTTTCACTGAGGTTATACAATACGGGAAGAAGTTATACCTTATATTCAGAGAGACATGAGTCCCTTTCCAGGATAGACATGTTTCTAGTCTCCCAAAATTTAATCAGAGAAACAGAAAAAATGATAACTCTCAATAGAGAAATTTTGGATCATAATCCAATAGTTCTGAGCTTCAAAGAAGCACCCAAAGTTAAGAATTGGTATTTAAACAAAGAATTGTTAAAAGATCCAAAGATAATGAGACTAAAAAGATGATCAAACTCTTCCTTGGGGAAAATATGAACAAAGAAGTCCAGTCACCAACTATATGGGAAGCTGGGAAAGCAGTAATTAGAGGTTTCTTCACACAACAGAATATTAGACTACAAAGGCAAAAGAAACAAAAAGTAATAATACTAAACAATATGTTGAAAGATAAGGAGGATGAACTTAAAAGGTATCCCAGAAATAAAAAAAAAAACACAAAAAGAGATTAAAATTCTCCAAAAGCAATAAGAATTAGAAGCCATAACAGAACTAGAGAAAAAATTAAATTGGCAAAACAAAAACACTCCGAACAGGCTAATAATACAGGTTGGCTTAAAAACTAAAAAAAGAGAAAGAAAAAAAATCTATTAACAAAATAAAAAGAGGCGAAGAAATATTAATGCAACAAGAGGAGACTGATATTTACAAACTTCTATCAAGACCTATACAAGGAGCAACCAATTAAACAGGAAGAAATTAAAAAGTTCTTGGCTACGTGTAAGATAGGAGTCTTATCGGGGGATCAGCAACAACAGTTCAACCAACCAATATCCAAAACTGAAATCTGGGAGGCAATAAATCACTGTAAACTGGGGAAGGCATCAGGTAATGATGGGTTAACAGCTTTGTTTTACGAGACATTCAAATAGGAAATAGGAGATATTTTACAGCTGGTCATGAATGAAGCCCTGGAAGAAAACCTCCCAAATTTGTGGAAAGAAGTGGAAATTATACTGCTCTCAAAAGAAGACAAAGATACTCAAGGCCCAGCAAACTATCAACAAGTTTCCCTTTAAAACAATGACTATAAAATATTCTCAGCCATTTTGGCTACCCAACTTAAAATATGTCTAAAAGATTTAATTGATGAAGATCAAAGGGGTTTTCTCCCGCATCGGTATATGAGGGAAAACTCAAGGATCTTAGTAGATATTCTAGAATATTATGACAACAAATTAGGTTGTTTTTGTTTTGTTTTTTTTAGAATTAGAGAAAGCCTTTGATTCAGTTAACTGGATTCTGTTAATGGAATTGTTTAAAAAATTAATGTAGGGAGTAGTTTTATTAATTGGCTGCGGAAAATGTATAGCAACCAGAAAGCCCAAATTAGAATTAATGGAGAAAAAACTAACTTTATAAAAATTCAGAGAGGAACAAAGCAAGGATGCCCCCTATCCCTACTCTTGTTTTCGCTAAGGGAGAGGTGAGAAAATAGAAATAAAAATTATTATTATTATTATTATTATTAATTAAGGAAATAAAAACGGACGATCAATTAAGAGGGACCCAACTTAAGAAACACAAATATGCTGATGACGTAATATTATTTATGGAAGACCTGATATAAAGCATGAATAAAATTTTGGAAATCTTAGAGAAATTTGGCCTGTTAACAGGATGCAAAATAAACAAAAACAAATTATTTATATTGACAAAAACATGAAAGAAAAGGAAGAGAAACAATTAGAGGAAAAATCTGAAATATAAAGTGGGAAAAAGTTAAATATTTCTAAAAAAAACAGTTGAGTTATTTGATAATAATTATAAAAATTTATGGAGCAAAATAAAGAAAGACTTTATTAAGTTGAATAAATTAAACCTGTCTTTAATGAGTAGAATATCTACTATCAAAATGGTAATATTACCAAAGATTTAATTTTTATTTCAGATGTTGCCAATAACAACATCGGATAACTGTTTAAAGAATGGGATAGAGATTTATCCCAATTTATCTGGAGAGGAAGAAAGGCAAGAGCAAAACTTAACTTATTACAGGATACATGTGAAAGGGGAGGTCTAAATTTACCAAATTTAAAATTGTATTTTGAGGCTTGTTGCTTTTTATGGCTTAAAGATTGGATTTTGTTAGAGAAAGATAATTTATTAGAACTAGAGAGTGATGGGATAGCATTTGGTTGGCATGCCTATTTATACTATGAGAAAGACAAACAAAATAATGCATTTGGAAATAATTGTATAAGGAAATCTCTGATCAGAATTTGGAATAAATAGAAGGATATTGCCAAAAATTAGAGGTTGGGTTTCCCCTCACAAGGCATTCTACAGAAAAGAAATGGTTACAGAAGATAAATGGTATAGATAAAAGGACTTGACGGAAGGAAAAGAGAATAGATTAGAGCTAAAAGCAAGAGAAAAACTAAATGAAGAAGGGTGGTATATTAATTGGTTCTCTTACAGGCAAATTTTTGAAAGATTCATAGTAGATTTGAGAATGTATGGGCTCAAAATGAATCAAAATAATACAGAATTGGAGAAAATTATATTTGAGGGGAAAGATAAACTGATTGGGAAGTTATATAAAGTTCTATTGGAATATGAAATGAAGGATGAAGTGGTTAAGGTACAAATGATCAAATGGGCAAAAAACTTTGGACATGCTATCCAAATGACACAATGGGAGTAAAATTTTGGGGTAAAATTTTGGGTAAAATTTTAAGTCCACAGTTTCTCAAAGTCTAAGAGAAATTTTTTATGTTTTTCCAATGGTACCTTTCACCTGGCAAAATTGCCAGGACATATAAATCAAAAAAGAACCTTTGTTGGAAGTGTAAAAAAGAAACTGGAACCTTTTACCATTGTTGGTGGACTTGTAAAAAGGCACAGAACTACTGGAAGATGATAAATGATCAAATTAATGCGATTCAGAAGAAAAAATCCACTTAAAACTAGAATCTTATATATTCGGAATATTTGATGATGATGTAAAAGTGAAAGAGGAAAAAATATATTTTATATGATTACACTGGCACATATTTGTTTTGCAAAAAAAAGGAAGAGTGAGAACTGTCCAACAATTGACAATTGGTTAATGAAACTATGAAGATTTTCATACCTTGCTGAAAGGTTCCTGAAAGGTGCCTGAAACGACCTTAAAAGGTTCAGGCAAGGGGAGTGTCTGAACGTCTGGAGCGCTTCTCCCAACAGCTCTACTATCATCATGGAAACAGAATCGTTTCGGAATCAGCTCCCTTGAAACGATTCAGCCTCGCAAAGAGGCATCTTCCGTTTCCATGACGATAGTAGAGCGATTGGGAGAAACGCTCCAGATGTTCAGACACTCCCCCTGCCTGAATCTTTTAAGATTGTTTCAGGCACCATTCAGGAACCTTTCAGCCAGGTGTGAAAATCTTATATATGATGGAATGGAGATGGACAGTTTAAAACAAGTTATGAGAGACAAATTTAAGAAACAGTGGAGTGAAGATGATTAAATTCTTAGAACAAAAATGGGGGGGGGGGGGGGATAGCAGTAATGAGTTAGTAATAGATTTAAAGTAAGGTTTAATTTTTATTAATAATGTACAGTAGAACCCCCCCCCCCCATGTATATCAAAAACCACGTATGCTTAAGTCCCCATTGTCTGGCGGCATGCGTGCACGAGCGCTGCCATTGGGGACAAAAGTCCCTCTCCTCCCCTTCCTCCCTTCTTCCTTCCTTCCCTCCCTGCCTCCCTCCTTTAACTACCCTTGTTCTGCTACCGCGGCACTGCTGCCTCCAGCACTGGCCCCCAGCCCTTTCGTGGTGGTGGCGGTGATGAGGAGGTCGGGTGGGCCTCCTCACTGCCGCCGACCAGTGGTGGTGATAGTGTTGGAGGCCAAAGGATTCCAACACCTTCCATGGAGGTGGCGAGGAGGCGCTTCCCTCACCACTGCCGCCACCACTGAGGTACCGGGGGCCGATGCTGGAGGACTCTTGGCCTCCACCACAGCCACCAGGTCCTTCCGCGGTGGCGGCGGGGAGGCCGAGTGGCAGTGTTAGAGGCCTTGACCTCTGGAGCTGCTGCTCAGACTCTTCACCGCTGCTGCCGCCACAAAAGAAAAGGGCCCGGGGGTGGTGTTTGTTGGAGGCCAAGAGGCCTCGAGCAGCAGCCACCAGCTCTTCCGCAGTGGTGGTGAGGTCCGGAGGCCGAGCAGCAGCACAAGAAGCCTTCAAGGCCTCCAATGCTGGCACTTGGCCTTTCCAGGAGTGGCAGCGGCAGAACAAGGTAAGTAAAGGGAGGGAGGGAGGGAGGGAAGGAAGGAAGGAAGGAAGGAAGAAGGGAGGAGAGGGACTTTTGTCCCCAATGGCGGTGCGCGTTGGGGACAAAATGGCGGCTTTGCCATGCGTGTATGCTCAAATCTGTGCATGGCAAATCCACGTATAAGGAGGCCTACTGTAATGTAAGAGAGATTAGGGGATTTTGGATCTACTAAAAATCAAGGAAGATGTAAGAAACTCAATTTTTTTTAAAAAATTGGTCAGATATTGGTAGGAAGGAAGTCAGTATGTATGAGATAGTATAAATGTGAGAGGAAGAATGAAATGAAAATAAGAGGAAGAGTCAAGTGATTAGGATTTAGGATATACAGAAGAAGAGATAGTAAAATGAATTCTAAGAAGGTTTAAGTTAGTGTTCAAGGTTGGAGTATGTAGAGGAGATAGAAGGAGAAGAAAGAGAAGAATGGACGAGAAGAGGAGAGACATGAAAGAGAGAACGAAAGAAGGAATATGGTAACAGTGTATGTGGGTGGATTTAAGGGAGGTGAGGAAAGAGATGGTATAAAGAACGAACACTGGATTATTATTTATATACTCTTCACTCAATGAGAATATCATTTTTTGTTAAATGAATTGATATGCTTTGTATGTGTGTAGGTACAATTGGATGATGATTGATTTTAACAATAAAATTGATACTGTATTTTAAAAAATAAAAAATAAGGGAGGAAAGGGATCTGCACTGTGCTTCACAGTTGCTACCGCAAATCCTCAATAAACAAAGTGTGCTGTTGTTGTTGTTGTTGTTATTTTCTGTTTCACCTTTCTCTGAAAAATGTGTCTCAATCAAGGGAAATAATAGTACCACTCTAGTCTGCTTTGGTCAGGCCTCACCTGGAATACTGCGTCTAGATTTGGGCAACACAATTTAAGAGGTGATATGATAGCCCTGTTTAAATATCTGAAGGGATGTCATATTGAGGATGGGGCATGCTTGTTTTCTGCTGCTCCGGACCTCAGGACATGGAGCAATGGATGTAAACTAGAAGAAACTAGTTTCCACCTCAACATTACAACAAACTTTTTCTCGGGGGTGCTCTGTGTTGTATTTTCCTGCAATCAAAGTATAAATTAAAAATTTAAAAGAAAACTATTGACTCTTCAATCTCTGTGGTGCTGCAAATGAGACATAAGGCAGCTTACAATACATCAATCAAAATATAAATTAACAATTTTAAAGTAAACTATTGATCTGACTAAGAACATAAAGGAATAATATACATTAAAGACAAGCAGTAATAACAGGTCTGCACAGCATTAAATGCCCTCCCCACCCAATCACCTTAAACAAACCAATCCTTCATTTTGATTGCTGGTTGGAAGTGACCAATGCAAAAGATGAAGGACACAAAGTAAGCCCTGTGCAGGGAAACCTCTAGGATTGAGGAGTTTCCCACACAGCGCTACACTCTTGAACATCCGCAGGCTGAAATCATCCACTGGAGCCTTGACCAAGGACAGGCACTTAGGACTTCCTGTGAAGAGATCCCTGAAACAAACCCAGTAGGAAGGGGATGACTTAAGACTGTCAAAATGCAACGTGATGGCAGAAAGAGGCAACAGTATTTCACTATCACTTGCAAGTTTCTAGCATGAGAAGAAGGGAGACTTACCTAAGGAGGCCACGATCTCCAAATTCTCTTCCATGACTTCCCTATGCAGGGCCCTTTCGTCAGGATCCAGAAAGCACCACTCCTCATTGCTGAAATACACAGCCACCTCTTCAAAGGTCACCTGGAAATAAGATAACCATCAACCAAGCACACTGAAGTCATAGTTTTTTGTGGGTTTTTCGGGTTATGCAGCAGTGTTCTAGAAGAATTTCTTCCTGATGTTTTATCAGCATCCATGGCTGGCATCTTCAGAGAATGAAATGAAGTCAATCAGGAAAGAAAACGAAGTAGTGTAGGACTGCTGAATGCAATTCAGTTTTTGGGGTAAAGGTGCTCAGAATGGCTTTAGTGAACAATTTTGACTTTAAAAAGAGAGAAAGGGAGTGGTTCTGCCTGGGCCAGAGAAGAAAACAGGGAACAAGGACACCAAGCCTGACCCTTTCTTGGCCCTCCAGGGAATCTGGCCCCTACCTGATCCAGGTGCACTGAAGATGGTCTCAGTCCTTGAAAAGGAAGAGCAGACCTGGGACCTATTGGCCATGGCTGTGTTCCCTTGCCTGGAGGGAAACAAAAGGCAAGACTGTTCCTCTGCTTCTGGCTGATGTGTCAGACTAACCCATGCAAACAAGACAAATAAAGCAAACAGCTTTTGGAGACTTAGAATGATGCTGATCAGAGAACAAGACATTATTATCATTTATTATTATGCTTTCTTTTTAGAGTGCCATCACTATGGATGGCATTTACAACTAAAAGAACAGGGAAATTATTATAAACAAAAATTATGTCAACAAAGTTATGGGAAGACTTCAGAGATATATGCCAAGGAACACTGACTCTGAAAGCACCTTTTCAGGAAAGCCCTCAGAAGGGCAAAATATCACTGAGGATTCACTGGCATTTTCTGGGCATGAATGTCCAATTGGAGTTGAAGAGGTTTCTCTGCAAATATTTCCACATAGAAAGCAAGTACCATATATACCCATTTATAAGTCGACCTCATGTATAAGTCGAGGGCAGGTTTGGGGGCTAAAATCAGGGATTTTGATATGACCCTTAGATAAGTTGAGGGTAAAACTTAGGGGCATGAAACAAAGGATCTAAAGGATGAAGCAAAGGAAAACCATGCCAGAGAACTGGCAGTGATTAATTTCTGGAACTTTATAACTTTCCATAAATTTTATATTTTACAACTCTTTTGAGTGCAGGTTTGATCATGTGATAAAGCACCAACCTCACATTAAAAAAAACAAGATTCATTGCAAAGCAACATCATAACACCCTGTTTAACAAAAAGAATTGTCTTTACACTGAACTGATACAAACAGTTTGATAAAGAATGGAATGTACATACTGTATATACTTGACTATGTTGAAAAATTTATGGCCCCAAATGGACTTCAAAATCCTGGGGTATATTTATAGAAGGGTCAATAGGGTTTTCAATGCTGTGATTGCCAAAAGCTGGAAGGCGGGGGGGGGGGAGGTGGGAGATGTAGGAGGGCCTGCTGCTGGGTAGATGGATGCCCCATTCCCACAGCTTGGAAAAGTTCCCCTTTTGGCTCCCAGACGTTCTCCTCCAACCGTGTGTGTGTTGTGTGCCTTCAAGTCCTTTCTAAGGTGAACCTATAATGAGCTTTTCTTGTTAATTTTCTTCAGAGGGTGTTTGCCATTGCCCTCCACTAAGGCTGAGAGAGTGTGACTTGCCCAAGTTTACATGGCCGAGCTGGGATTTGAACCTTGCCTTCCAGAGTCAGTGTGATGTAGTGGTTTGAATGTTGGACTGTGACTCTGGAGACCAGGGTTTGAAGCCTGGCTTGGTCATGTAAACCCACTGGGTGACCTTGGGCAAGTCACACTGTCTCAGCCTCAGAGGGTGGCAATGAGATTCCCCCCAAGAAACTTGCAAAAAAAAAAAACCATTGAAAATTTGCCTTAGGGTCACTATAAGTCAGAAATGTCTTGAAGGCACACAACAACAATAATAGATAGGAATTCTGGGAATTGTAATTTGAAAAGGATTTTTTCCAACCTTTGCCCATTTCCAGTACAGGGAGATGTAGGAGGGCTTGCTAAGTTACTAACACAGGAGGAGGGCCTTTGCTGCCAGCTTGTTTCCCTGGGCTTGAGCTCTTCTTGGGCAGTGCTGAGCCCTACTGCCTATCTCCCCTTGTGCTCCAGAGTCCAGATCCCTACACCATCCAAGGTAGAGGCAGATGGCCGAGGGAGAAAGGCTGGAATTGGGAATGAAAGGGAGAAAGAAAGGGGGAGGGGGTTGGGCAGTCTCTCTCTCTCTCTCCCCCCCCCCCCCCCCCGCTCCTAAGCTTGGAAAAGGGAAAATGAGAGAGAGAGAGAGAGAGAGAGACCAAGCCCCCTTTTCCAAGTCTGGGATCTGGAGGAAAAGGAAGAAGGAAAAGGGGGCTTGTTCTCTCTCTCTCTCTCTCCCTTTTTTTCCTCCTGATCCCAGGTTTGGAAAAGGGAGTGGCTTGGTCTCTCTCTCTCTCATTTTCCCTTTTCCAAGGCTGGGAGCAGGAGGGAAAGGGAGAAAGACACCAAACCCCCTTTTCTTTTTCCTTCGGATCCCAGCCTTGGAAAGGGGGGCTTGGATTCTCTCTCTTTCTCCCAGGTTTTGGCAACTGCAGACTTGGAAACTCTATTGCCCCGTTCATAAGTCTACCCTGGGATTTTGAAGTCCATCTGGGGGCATAGATTTTTCGACTTATAGTCGAGTATATATGGTAAAAGCTGAGGACTGCCAGGCTATCCACCTTCAGAAATAGGTCTTCAGTTGCCCTTGTGCTGGTTTTGTATCTTTGCCAAGAGATACATCAATTGTGTTTCTATCAATGAGTGTTTCCATCTCAACCCCTTTTTTTTTGGCATAATGGCTATTATTTTCTCACTCTTTCAAAGTGCTGGTTAGAAAAGGATCTCCTTAAACAGTTAAAGCAAAACATTTACTGGATATGGATCTCTTCCCCACATGGGCCCCAAAGAACACATATACAGTCCACCTATTTCAGGCACACTCAACATGGGGAGACTAATCTGGGAAGTGCTCACTGGTTCTTTACCCATTATGGTGGTGCTTCTCTCATCTCGTCGTAACATCCACTTGCACTCAACTCTCTTTCCAGTGTCTGAGAAAGCCTTCTCTGCCACAGCCTCTTCTACAATGAGCTCCTTGGGGAGAAAAATAGGAGCAAGTGTCACAAAGGTAAAGAATCAGGAGGGCCAGGAAATTACTAAGATAAGACTCTCACCTGCTGCTTTTCCTGCTTCTCCTCCTCTCCCTGGTTCAGGAGGAAACCTTCAGCCAGGGCCACCGCCTGGGAACTAGTCTCTGCCCCACATTCCCTGACCCAGCTGGCCATCTCTAGGGGAAGGATGGCCAGGAACTGCTCCAGGATCACCAGGTCCAGGATTTGAGCCTTGGTGTTTCTCTCTGGTTTTAACCATTGGAAACAGAGAGCATGGAGTCGGCTGCAAACCTCTCGGGGCCCCTCAGTCTCCTTGTAGCCGAACTTTCTGAAGTGCTCCCGCTGTACTTCTGAATGGGACATATCTTCTGTCATGCTCTTCTGTGTGGTCGCTCTGCAGAATTCTCCACTACTCCTATCTGGAAGACATGGAAGGCCTTTTCCTAAGCTCCTAGGCAGCTTCCAAAAAGGCCAAAGAACTGTTCTCTCTCTTGTCCGATCTCCCGTCAAAGCAAAAGACTGGGGACACCGTTCCTATAAAGGAAAAAAATGTTTCATGAATGAGGCATGGTGAAGGATCTCTTTAGGTGAAGAGGCTTAATGCTCAGCTTCACTCTAGATATTTGCTCTTTTCCTTCTTTGTATAGCAGACCAACACCAGGAGTAAAGGAAAAGCTAGGGGAGACCCCATTTCCTTCTGAAACATTAACCTTATCCAACATTCATCCAATAGCTGTGTTGCCATCCACTCATTCCCCAATCTCTCTCCTTTCCCTTGTGAATCCCTGTCAGGCCTCCCTTTAAAGGTCTTCTTCATCATCAGAAAAAGAAGCAGACTTACCAGTTGAAGAGACTCAGCAGATGCTGAAAGACCAGCCAGGCTATTTTCCCATTCAGTAGGTCAGTTCAGACTTACCAGTTGAAGAAACTCAGCAGAAACTTAAGGACCAGCCAGGCTCTTTTCCCATTCAGTTCAGAATCAGATGAGTAGTGAAGGCCCCCCAAGTCTTGCAAACAAGCTAGTAAAATGTGGGCTAGGCATTGCAACTATTAGGTGGATTTGTAATTGATTGACCCACTGATCCCAAAAGGTGCTCAGCAATGGTCCTCTTCATCTTGGAGAGAAGTGACAGGGTTCTGTCTTGGGCACAGAGTTGAACATGGGTTAACAGTGTGATGCAGCCGCTAAAAAGGCAATTTTTTTTCTACACTGCATCAACAGGAGTTTATTGCCTAGACCAGTGGTCCCCAAATTGTGCCTTTTAAGAGATTTTGGACTTCAGCTCCCAGAAGCCTCAGCCTTTTTGGCCAATAGTCTGGGTTTCTGGGAGCTCAAGTCCAAAATCTGTTAAAGTGCAGTTTGGGGACCACTGGTTTAGATCAAGGGTTTGGGGAGGACTGGTTTAGACCACTGTATTCTGCTTTGCTCAGGCCTCACCTGGAATACTGTGTCCAGGTCTGGGAATTAGAATTCAAAAAGGATGTGGGGAAACTGGAGTGTTTCCAGAGAAGAGCAGCCAAAATGGTGAAGGGTCTGGAAACCATACCTTAAGAGACTCAGTAGCTAGGTATGTTCAGACTGGAGAAAATAAGGTTAAGAGGTGACATAATAACCTTGTTTAAGCATTTATTGAGGATGGAGCAAGCTTCTTTTCTGCTGCTCCAGAGACTAGAACCTAGAGCGATGCATTCAAACTGTTCTCCAGAGAACAGAACTCGGAACAATGGATGCAAACTGCAGGAAAAAAGATTCCACCTCAACATTAGGAGGAACTTCCTGACAGTAAGAGCTGTTCGACAGTGGAACACACTCCTTCCTCGGAGGGTGGTGGAGTCTCCTTCCTTGGAGGTTTTTAAGCAGAGGCTGGATGGCCATCTGTCGGGTATGCTTTGATTGGGAGTTCCTTCACGGCAGGGGGTTGGACTGGATGGCCCTTGTGGTCTCTTCCAACTCTAAATTTCTATGATTCTATGATTCTATGATTCTATGATACAGGAACAGAGATTCCACCTCAACATTAGGAAGAACTTCCTGAAGGTAAGAGCTGTTTGACAGTAGAACACACTCCCTTGGAAGGTGGAGGAGACTCCTTCTTTGGAGGTCTTTAAACAGAGGCTGGATGGCCATGTGTTGGGGATGCTTTGATTGTGTATTCCTGCATGGCAGGGGCTTGGACTGGATGGCCCTTGAAGTCTCCTCCAACCTTATTATTCTATGATTCTAAGTCCCATAGAAAGGCAGTGGCCCAGGCATTTCTCCCAAACCCTTCCCCTCAGACGGACCATGAGGCTACTACACTCAAGGATGGCATCCACATGCTGTGTCAGAGGGAAAGATGAGGAAGGGTTCCCCATAGAACTAGAAAGGGCCTCATAGACCGACCCATAGTCCCTTCTTCCCTCTCCATGAGGGACTCTTCCTCATCCTCTGATCCTGTTGAAGAGGAGGAGGGCTGGGCTGGCATCCTTCAGGCCTTCTGCTCAGGCTCTTCAAAGTGCCAGTTGTTTCAATGGGGGAGGCATGGCAATCTCTCTCATTTTCCTCCTCATTTTTCATTTATCCATCAACTGTTATTGACCTATCATATTCTGTGGGTGTAAGGGAAAAGCAATGTTCCTTTTTAATCATTCTACAAGGTGAAGGCAAACATTCTGGTACCTGAAGCAAAGGACAAGATGGCCCTCTCTTTGCCCACAGCACAAGGTGGAGGATGATGGAGAGTTTAGTTCCTCAAAGAAAAAAAAGTGAGGCTCCTCTTTGCCTTTCTCAGCTGCATTGAATTATATTCACAAATTATAAATATAATAATCATTCATATGTAGGATGCCTTTCTTTGGATAATGGGCCTCCAGGCAACTGATAACATGGTGTCGCTTGGAGACAGTTACTCAGCAAGCTCTCTCTCCTCCCCTGCCCGGGACAGTTACTCGTCAAAGAGGGAGTTGAATCGGGCATCCCTCAAGGTGCGATTCTGTCCCCAATGCTGTTTAACGTTTACAGGAAGCCGCTGGGAGAGATCATCCAGAGACATGGGGTGTGGTGTTATCAGTACGCTGATGACACCCAAATCTATCTCTCCATGTCTCTAACTGCTACAGTGACTAAGGATGGCATCTCTCTTCTGGATGCCTGTCTTGGGTCGGTAAAAGGGCTGGATGAGGGAAAACAAACTCAAGCTGAATCCAGAGAAAACGGAGGTACTAGCGATAGGTACCTCAGGTCCAGGGATGGAAATTTGTCAACCAGTCCTGGACGGGGGTCATACTTCCCCTAAAGGACAAGGTTCACAGTTTGGGAGTACTCCTGGATCCATCCCTATAGTTGTCATCTCAGGTGGATGCGATGGCCAGGAGTGCTTGGTAACAACTTCGGTTGATACACCAGCTGCGTCCTTACCTGGACCAAAAGGACCTTGAAGCAGTGAAACACGCACTGGTCATCTCTCATTTAGATTTCTGTAATGCGCTCTACTTGGGGGTACCCTTGTACCATGTTCGGAAGCTTCAATTGGTTCAAAATGCTGCAGCCAGATTGGTCACTAATACATCTAGGTTTGACCATATAACACCAGTGCTAAAATCGCTTCACTGGCTGCCAATTAGCTTCTAGGCTCAGTACAAGGTGTTGGTTATTATCTTTAAAGCCATACCTGGCTCGGGCCCGAGTTACTTGTGGGAACGCCTCTCCCTACATAATCCGCCTCGCACACTTAAAACATCTGGGAAGAATTTATTAGAACATTATAATACAAGATTAACATCTACCTCCCAGAGGGCATTCACAACCGCAGCCCCAACATTATGGAATGACCTACCAGAAGACATCCGTTTTATTACTAACTTTGATGCCTTTAAGAAGGCACTTAAGACAGATCGCTTCCAGTGGGCGTGTCCATCTGATTCGGTATAAGATTTGATAACTGCAAGAAGTTTGTTATTTATTGTTAGTATTTTATAACTTTATATTTGTGTTTTGTATTGTAACTTTTAATGGTGTAATCCTGCTTCGATCCTTGGGAGAAGCGAGAAATACAAATAAAAATTATTATGATTACTATATTTAAAACAATCCAAATCAAACATTCAATTCCCATCCTTCAGTATGGAGAAAGACAAGGACTTCCCAGCACAGAACAGCTCTTTAACCCAAGAGTCCTGAAATACTTCACATAAAAAGAAAAGGCATCTTTCTCCTCAGAGAGAGAGGTTTGAACCCAGGGACAATGACTTTGGGTACTTGGCTTTCACTCATCAATTGAACAATGTAAAAATTCAAAGGAGAAGGAAGGAAGGACGGTGAGAGAAAGAAAGAAAGAAAGAAAGAAAGAAGTGAAGAATTATCTGAAGAAGGACAAGCAGATTTACCACTTAAAGGGACTAAGGAGACGCCTGAAGAGCAGCCAGGCTCCTTTTCTCTTCAGGCAGGTTCACCTTCCCTCCTGGCCTCCCAAGGGCTGCCTCACCTCCAGACCTTCCTGGGAAGGAGATTTGCATTCATTCAGGAGGACCAGAGGAGGAGAGGTGAGCAGGTGGCAAGCCTTCCTCCTGCTCCTCCTCTTCCACTTCAATTGTCTATTCTTTCTCCTCTCTAGGCATCAATTTCCTTCGTTTTAACCCTTGGGAAGCTAAAGAGCTCCATCTTCCTCTGGTCAACTAGGATCTCTCATCCTTTTGCTTGTTTTTCTTTTTTTAATTAAAACTTTTGTAGATTTTTTCAGGTAGCCCTAAGTGCAAAAAGCCACTGACACAAACATAGCGTTGAAAACGGTCCCTCCTCTTCCTCTGTCCAGGTGGAGGTCTTTTAGCAGCATTAGCATTGGGGTAGCCAAGGGGGGATGGAGAAACACAGACTTTCCATGTTGAGCTGTAGCATCAGCCTCTCTGTAGGAAACAAGGCAAAAAAGTAGGAGCTGAGAAAGTAGGAGAGTTTGCTGTGGGTGACTCTTGCATTGCTGGGTATTGAAAGCCAATGGCAGCTCCCTCCACAATCCCTGACTAGTGGAAGGGCAAAAGAGAGTCTGCATCCACACTGCAGGAAAAAAATCCAGATTTATTTATTTATTTGCAGCATTTATACCCTGCCCTTCAACCCTAAATGCTCTCTGAGTGGCACCACTTGAACTGCCATGGCTCAGTGCTGTGGCATTCTGGGATCTGTAGTTTTGTGAGACATTTTTGAGCCTTCTCTGTGAGATAGCTCTGATGCCATAACAAACTTCAATTCCAAGAATTCCATAGCATTGAAGCATGGCAGTTAAAAGTGGTGTCAAACTGGATTCTTTCTGCAGTGCAGATGCAGCCAGAGAGAAAAGGAGAGAAGAGAAGCCCCATCAACTACTCCCCGCTTGCCTTAGAATCATAGGGGCGAAACAGATGAGCAGGAAAAAGTGGCTTGAAATTGCCTTCAAAGCTACATTGAAACCCCATCAACCACACCACTGGCTCCCAAGGCAGCTGGAGTGCTCATGTCATGACCACGTGACATGCCTTCAAGCCAGGAAGAAGTGGAAAAATTCTTTTTGAAATTTTTTTTTCTTTGTATAAGGCGCCTAGAAGACACTTTCCTGCTGGCTTCAAGGCATGTGTCATCTAAACGCCACACCTTCAAGTCAGCCTGAAAGCACCACTTTTGACTGTCTGTTTAGCCCCATTAATTCCTCCTAATGTTGAGGTGGAATGTTGAGGTGGAATCTCTTTTCTTGTAGCTTGCATCCATTGTTCTGGGTCATTTTCCCTGGAGTAGCAGAAAACAAGCTTGCTCCCTCTTCAATATGATATGCCTTCAAGTATTTAAACAGGGCTGTCATATCACCTCTTAACCTTCTCTTCTTCAGGCTAAACATCCCCAGCTCCCTGAGACATTCCTCGTAAGGCATGGTTTCCAGACCTTTCACCATTTTAGTCACACTTCTTTGGAAATGCTGCAGCTTCTCAATATCCTTTTTGAAGTGTGGTGCCCAGAACTGGCACTGGACTGCCACTTGCACTGGACTCTCTTTCCAGAGTCTGAGGGGGCCTTCTCTGCCACAGGAAGATCACCGGCCTCTTCTACAATGAACTCCTTGGAGAGGAAAAATAGGAGCAAGTGTCACAAAGAGAAACATCCGAAAAGATAAAAAACCAGGAGGGAGGGTTGGATCTTCCCTCCATGCTGATTTCCAGAAAATACTGAGCAGTAGATTAGACTGGAGGCTTACAATATTTTGAAAATTCGTAGGATAAAACTCTTTCTCACCTGCTGCTTTTCTTGCTTCTTCTCCTCTGTCTGATTCAGGAGGAAAGCTTCGGCCAGGGCCACCACCTGGGAACTGGTCTCAGCCCCACATTCCTGGACCCAGCTGGCCATCTCTGGGGGAAGGACGGCCAGGAATTGCTCCAGGATCACCAGGTCCAGGATCTGACTCTTGGTGTGCTTTTCTGGCTTCAGCCACTGATGGCAAAGAACATGGAGTTGGCTGCAAACCTCCCGGAGCCCCTGGGCGTCTTTGTAGCAGAACTACTTAAAATGTTCGATGCATGCTGTGGAATTCTGGGAACTGTAGATTGTTGCGGCCCTTTCAAGTGTGGAAAGATGAATGAGGCTGAATCCACATTGGAGGAGAAATAATAACCCGGTTTGGCACCGCTTTTCAGCATACTGGCTCAAGGCTCTATATTTCCCTCTGGGCAAGCAATTTCCATTATTCTCTGTTTCTCCAAAGGCAAATAATCCCCATGATTCTTTATGGGCCAGCAATCTCTATGATTCTCTATGGGCACATAATCCCTGTGTTTCTCTATGGACAAATAATCCCTATGATTCTCTATGGGCAAGTAATCCCTGTGTTTCCCTATGGGCAAATAATCCCCATTATTTCCCTATGGGCAAGCAATCTCCAATTATTCTCTATGGGCAAGTATATTTTTTTTTCCTATGGGCATGTATGGTTTCCCTATGGGCAAGTAAGCACTATGTTTCCCTAAATTGAAATAATCCCCATGATTCTCTATGGCCAAATAAGCACTGTATTTCCCTAAACGCAAGTAATCACTATGTTTCTCTATGGGCAAGTAATCCCTATTTTTCTCTAAAGGCAAATAATCCCCATGATTCTCTATGGGGCCAGCAATTCCCAATGTTTCTCTATGGGCAAGTAAGCACTATATTCCCTAAAAGCAAGTAATCCGTATGCTTCTCTATGGGCAAGCAATCTCCGTTATTATTCCCTATGGGCAAGCAATCTCCAACGATTCTCTATGGGCAAGTATGTTTTTCCTATGGGCAAGTACTGTTTCAGTACTTCACGGTGAAGGGGACGGTTCTCCTCTTCTTTTCTCTTCTCTTCCTTTATCCTCTCTCCCTCTCTCCTTGTCTTTTCTTTTCTTTTCTTTTCTTTTCTTTTCTTTCTTTCTTTCTCTCTTATCACATGTGAGGAATTTCTCTAAATTTCGCAATAGTAATTTTCATATTCAATTCGGAATTTCGCGTGATTGCATGAAAGTGCATCACTCAATGACATACCTAGGTTATTTCGCGAAAGTAAATTGCGCTATGGATTCGCAATTCACGCGATTGTGCAAAAGCTTATTATACATTTTCTGTTTATTTCAAACCCAAAACAAACACATTCAGGAATATCTTATTACACCAGTGGATTTCTAAATGCGAAATTGCTCTCCTGCGCATGCCCACTTCTCAACCGATGCCACGGTGACCTCATGTACTTCCAGGTCATTGAGTTTGGGTATTTACTTGCAGTACTAGCCTTTTGCTCCTTTTCACGTGAAAGCCTGCCACCAGCTGAAAGCTTCTACTTGCTGTACTTACTTCTTGCTCCTTTTCACGTGAAAGCCTGCCACCAGCTGAAAGCTTGGCCCCGTGTCCTAAGTCGCATGCACGCTGAGATGTTGGTGTGCCATGCAGGAATTCCCCATCAAAGCATCCTCCATGTTGGCCCCGCGTCCTAAGTCGCATGCGCGCTGAATTGGTGTGCCATGCAGGAATTCCCCACCAAAGCATCCTCCATGTTGGCCCCGCGTCCTAAGACGCATGCGCCCTGAGATGTTGGTGTGCCATGCCATGCAGGAATTCCCCATCAAAGCATCCTCCATGTTGGAGTGCCCAAAGCCCCATGTGCGCTGAGATGTTGGTGTGCCATGCAGGAATTCCCCATCAAAGCATGCTGCATGTTATGGGTCAGAATAGAAGACTCTCAGGACCCCATGCCCCATGACGTGAGCGTCATCTTGAAATCACTGTAACAGTGCCAATTCTTATCTACCTAGACAAGTGGTGCCATGCACGAATTGTATAGAATGAATGGGAACCAGGGCAGATGGGGGTCTGTTTGGATAGCCCTTGGGGACCTCATCTCAACTGGGCAAGTGAAGGAGGCATTGCTATGGCAACTGTTGGAAGGCAGGAATCACGCAAAAAGATGAGGGTAAAGCTAGATGAGCGTAAAAGTGCTCCCTCCTCTGGCCACCTGTTCATGCAGGGCAAAACATTTTGGGGACTACAGGAAGTAAAAAGGAAAAGCCAGTGCCATGAAGGATCATGGGAATTGTAGTAAAGATGGCGAAATTGGGGATGAACAGAAATGCCTATCACACCCCAAAAAAGCGAAATGAATACGAAATTGCCAGGGAATTGGAATTGTAAGTCCGCTAGTTCACCGAATTTGCCTACGTTCTGATTGCGTTCGGAGCACATTTGCACATCAAGCAAAAGCATATAATAACCTTTCACGCAATTACGTGAAAACTCCCATTTCGTTCGCAAAAACCAGGAATTGCATGTAATGAGAAATCACGCAATCGCGCGAAACCTCATGATTGCGTTTGGTTTTTCAGTAAAAAATTGGTCGTGTGATAAACTCCTCTCTCTCTCCCCCCCCCCTTCCTTCCTTCCTTCCTTCCTTCCTTTCATTTTCTTTCTTTCTTTCCTTCCTCTCTCTTCCTCTCCCTCTTTTTCTTTGAATTTTTACTTTGCTCAGTTGGTGCTGATGTGTGGAAAGCAGTAAATTTCACTTTCCAAAGTCATGTCTTTCTCCATAACTCTTCCGATGGATTGGAGTTTAATAATAATAATAATAATAATAATAATAACAGCAGCAGCAACAACAACCACAACAACTTTTCCCTGACCCTCTCTGCAATGCAATCAGGGTGGCTTACAACATTAAATCATACAATCCATATCCCACAAACCCCCCTCCCCCATAAAAGATAATTAAACAATTTACAATATAAAGCATAGCTTAAAATAACACTGGCAAGCAATGACTACAACAAGGAATCGGGGAAGATAGTTTGGGCTTACTTCTGGTGGCCAGGTATCTATTCATTTATTTTGGGGTTTTTTTAATTGTATTGTTTTAAATATGTTATTAGTTGCCTTGAGTCTCGTTATCAGAAGAAAGGCAAGGGTACAAATGAATCATTGTTTTTATTATTATTATTTGTGAGTACGATTCAATGCAGCTGTGAGGCTGAGAAAGGCAAAGAAGAGCCCCTCTCCATCCTCCCTTTTCTTTCTTTGGGGGAACTAAAGCCCATCATCCTCACCCTTGTGCTGTGGGCAAAGAGGGGGCCCTCTTGTCCTTTGCTTCAGGCACCAGAATGTTTGTCCTTTAACCTGCACAAAATTTTTAAAAAAGAAAATGGTGTTTTCGCTACAGCCATAGAGTTTGCTGGATAAATAATACTTTACGAATAAATAAATAGGAAGACCTTTAAAGGGAGGCCGGAACAAGCTTGTTTTCTGCTGCTCCAGAGACTAGGACACGGAACAATGGATACAAATTGCAGGAAAAAAAATTCCACCTCAACATTAGGAGGAACTTCCTGACAGTAAGGGCTGTTCAACAGTGGAACACACTCCCTCGGAGGGTTGTGGAATCTCCGTCCTTGGAGGTCTTTAAGCAGAGGCTGGATGGCCATCTGTCAGGGATGCTTTGACTGGGAGTTCCTGCATGGCAGGGGGTTGCACTGGATGGCCCTTGTGGTCTCTTCCAACTCTTATGATTCTATGATAGGGGCACACAAAGGGAAGCAGAGAGATTGGGGAAAGTGAGTTGATGGAGACACAGGTGTTGGGTGGATGCTGGATACTTTCAACGTTTCAGTCTGTGACTCAGAAGGAAAGGACATCTCCTCCAACTTTTCTTTCAGTTATGTTCTTGGTCAGCAAGACAGAGGAGGAAAGGAGAAACGTCTAGACTCTAGAGTAAAACGGCATTAGTCATCTCCACCTAAAGAGAGCATTCACCATGCTTCATTCAAGAAATATCTTTCCTTTCTAGGAATGGTGTCCACCATCTTTTGCTTTGAGGGAAGATCTGGGAAGGGAAGAAGGGCTCTTTGGCTGTATTGGAACCTGTCTAGAATCATAGAATCATAGAGCTGGAAGAGACCACAAGGGTCATCCATTCCAACCCCCTGCCATGCAGGAACTCCCAGTCAAAGCATCCCTGGCAGATGGGTATCCAGCCTCTGCTTAAAGACCTCTAAGGAAGGAGACTCCACTAAACTCTGAGGGATGTCTTCCACCGTCGAACAGCCCTTACTGTCAGGAAGTTCCTCCTAATGTTGAGGTGGAATCTCTTTTCCTGCAGCTTGCATCCATTGTTCCGGGTCCTAGTCTCTGGAGCAGTAGAAAACAAGCTTGCTGCCTCCTCAATATGACATCCCTTCAAATATTTAAACAGGGCTAAATCAGCTATTAACCTTTTCTTCTCCAGATTAAACGTCCCTAGATCCCTAAGTCTTTCCTCATAAGGCATGGTTTCCAGAAAGCACCACAAAAACTCTGGATGCTGGCCATGAAAGCCTTCAACTGCACATGGTTTCCAGACCTTTCATCATTTTAGTTGCCCTCCTTTGGACCCGCTCCAGTTTCTCCACATCCTTTTTGAATTGTGGTGCCCAAAACTGGACACAGTATTCCAGGTGGGGCCTGACCAAAGCAGAATAGAGAGGCACTATTACTTCCCTTGATCTAGACACTATACTTCTATTGGTGCAGCCTAAAATATCATTGGCCTTTTTAGCTGCCGCATCACACTGTTGACTCATGTTCAGCTTATGGTCTACTTGGACTCCTAGATCCCTTTCACACAGTTTCATTCAGCCAGGTGTCCTCCATCCTATATCTGTGCATTTCATTTTTCCTCCCTAAGTGCAGAACCTTTACATTTGTCTGTGTTGAATTTCATTTTGTTAGCTTTGGCCCAGCTTTCTAGTCTATTCAGATCATTTTGAATTTTGATCCTGTCCTCTGGGGTGTTAGGTACTCCTCCTAATTTGGTGTTGTCTGCAAATTTGATAACTAGGCCCTCAATAATTTAATCCAAGTCATTAATAAAAATATTGAATAGCACTGGGCCCAGGACAGATATCTTGTACCCAGAGCTGGAGTCCTTCCTGGGACTGCATCTGGCCACCTGGATCAGCCTTGTCCTAAAGCTTCTGCACATTAAACAATTCCTCTTTCTTTCCTTCAGCAAACTGAAGTAATGGCTGTAATTCTATTGAGCAAGACTAGCAGGTGGCCAAAAGGATAAAGGGTTCAATGGAGAGTCCTGGGAATAGCCCTGCCTGGTTTCTGGGTGCCTGACAACTGCAAGCAGATATTCTGCAGAGCATCGGACAGGGATGTATCACCATCTGCTTCACCCCGAGGCTCAGGGCCTTTCAAGAGATCTCCGTGTGGGTCATATTTTGTGGATGTCCAAAGGGCATGCTTCCGTGAACCTTCATGCACATGGATATAGAACATTGGTAATGCTCCTCTCTTTTCCTTTTCTGTTTCCATTCCAATATATCAGAAGCGTATGGAGTCCTTTATGGGATTGGCCTCAATATCTGCAATCTCTACGCATCCTGCTAGGGAGGGGCACACTACCAGGACCGTTACAAAGCTGACCTCTCCAAACCTTTTCCGTCATTACCAGTTCAACATCCCTGTGCAGGTCAGTTGCAGGCTGGCTGAGGTAACCTCTGAGAATGTAACCTTTGTGTGGCATGGAGGACAGGTAGCATCCCATCCCACCCCACCCCAGCTGACGACTGCTGACTCTCAGCGTTCCTCACCTCTCAGCTTTGCTGGCTAAGGGGGAAATCTATGATTCTATCCCATAATCATCCCCCAAACTCCCAGGACATCGTGGAGTTGAAGGCTTCATGATTTTCTGTACCGGAACCGGGTCTACAGGCCAACGGTTACTCCAGTACAGACATCAGAAGGCCTGCGAGGCCCAGAAAAACCCAGAAGACTCAAGACAAGCAACCACCCAAAGGGAAGATATTTCTACCATACATCAAAGGAGTCACAGACAGGATAGGGAAAGTGGTGAAGAAACACAACCTTCAAATGGTTTACAAACTTTATTGCCTTATAAAAATAGTTTAGATGTGTAAATGTAATTAAATATGGGCCGTCCTTTATAAGAAGTTTGGCAATACCTCATCTCTTAAAATATTCTGAAGCATTTCAGAATAAGTAGGCAAAACATCCGCCTGGGTACATCTAAACAGGCACTTAACATACACTTCAGATCATTTATTTTTTATTTAATATTTGGAAACACCATATTAACGTAATAAAACCATTTACTGGGGAAATGTCGATTGCAAAACAATAAAAAAGATTCTTTCCAATAATCTAGCACAGATACTCCTTCCCCAGAGACACATCTTAGAATCATAGAATCATAGAGTTGGAAGAGACCACAAGGGCCATCCAGTCCAACCCCCTGCCATGCAGGAACTCCCAATCATAGCATCCCCGACAGATGACCATCCAGCCTCTGCTTAAAGACCTCCAAGGATGGAGACTCCACCACCCTCTGAGGGAGTGTGTTCCACCGTCGAACAGCCCTTACTATCAGGAAGTTCCTCCTAATGTTGAGGTGGAATCTCTTTTCCTGCAGCTTGCATCCATTGTTCCGCGTTCTAGTCTCTGCAGCATCTTCCCCACACAGTTTCAAGTGTTCACTCTCCCACAAAAAAATTGTTTTTTCTGCTACCTTTTCTCTCAGCCTGCCTGATGAAAAAAAAAAAAAAGACCATTTTGCCAATTGGGAACCAACCTTATTTGCCAAATTCTGTTCTGATAATAGCCTCTTGTTCTGAGTACAGATTTTTCAATAGGACTATCAAAAGTAGTGGCACTCCCATATCCTTTAGAACCATCCATAGCTTTTCATGATCTACACAATCAAACGCTTTGCTCTAGTCTATAAAACACATGGTGAAATTTTTTCTGGAATTTTTGTGTGTGGTGCATTAGTCATCGTGTGTTTGCAATTCGGTCAATAGTGGCTCTACCTTTTCTGAACCCTGCACTGACTTCTGGCATTTCTCTCACCATGTGTGGTTGGATTCTAATTGATGACAAGTGAGACTTCTCTTCCAGCTGAAACTCTTTCTGCACTCCAGGCATTTGAATGGTTTCTCCAAGGTGTGAGTGGTTTGATGAGAGGTGAGGTGCGCCAGCTGATGGAAGGTCTTCTCACACTCTGAGCACTTAAATGTCTTCTCTCTTGTGTGAGTTACTTGATGACGAATTAAGTTTCTCTTCCAACATAAACTCTTTCCACAATCTAAACATTTAAATGTTTAGACTTATTCCACGCTCCAAACATTTAAAAGGTTTCTCTCCCATGTGAGATCTTTGATGATGGGTGAGGTGTTCCTTTCGTCTGAAGTTCTTTCCACATTCCAAGCATTTAAATAGTTTCTCCCCTGTGTGAGTTGCTTGATGAGAAGTTAGGTGTGCTTTCTGCCTGAAGCTCTTTCCACCCACCAAGCATTTAAAAGGTTTCTCCTCTGTCTGCGTTGCTTGATGATAAATGAGGCTTGACTTGTGGCTAAACCTCTTTCCCCACTCCAATCATTTAAAAGGTTTCTCCCCTGTATGGATTCTTTGATGACGGGTGAGGTGTGCCTTTTGCCTGAATTTCTTTCCACACTCCAAGCACTGAAATGGTTTCTCCCCTGTGTGAGTTACTTGATGACGAATGAAGCTTGTCTTCCGACTGAAGCCCTTTCCACATTCCAAGCACTGAAATGGTTTCTTTCCTGTGTGAACTGCTTGATGAGAAGTGAGGTGGTTCTTCTGACTGAAGCTCTTTCCACACTCGAAACACTTAAATGGTTTCTCTCCTGTGTGAGTTACTTGATGACGAATGAGGCTTGTCTTCCAATTGAAGCGCTTTCCACACTCCAAGCATTTAAAGGGTTTCTCTAATGCATGTGTTAATTGATGACAAATGAAGTTTTTCTTCCAACTGAAGCTCTTGCCACAGTCCAAACATCTAAAAGGTTTATCATCTGTATGATTTGCCTCATGATGTGAGAGGTCTGTCTTCTGACTGAAACTTATTCCACGCTCCAAACATTTAAAAGGTTTCTCTCCCATGTGGAATCTTTGATGACGGGTGAGGTTTTCCTTTCGAGTGAAGTTCTTTCCACACTCCAAGCATTTAAATGGCTTCTCTCCTGTGTGAACCGCCTGGTGACGAATGAGGTTTATCTTCCAAGGGAAGCTCTTTCCACACTCCAAGCATTTAAATGTCTTATCTTCTCCGTGGATTGCTTGATGATAATTGAGGCTTATCTTCCAAAGGAATCTTTTTCCACACTCGAAACACTTAAATGGTTTCTCCCCTGTGTGATCTGCTTGATGGTGAATTAAGCTTGCCTTCTGTCTGAAGCTTTTTCCACACTCCAAGCACTGAAATGGTTTCTCTGATGTGTGAGCTGGTTGAGGACGAATGAGCTTTTTCTTGTGGCTAAAGCTCTTTCCACACTCCAAGCATTTAAAAGGTTTCTCCCCTGTGTGAGCTGCTTGATGATAAATGAGGGTCCTTTTCTTACTGAAACTCTTTCCATAGTCCTCGCATTTGACAGGTTTCATATCTGTATATCTTACTTCATGGCAGCTCTGCTGTGTCTTCTGACTTGGGCTCTTTCCACCGTCCAAGCCTATTAAGGATTTCTCTTCTGAGTGTAATCTTTGGTGTGACATAAACAGTGATCTACACCTTAAACTCTTGTCATATTTAAAACATTTAAATAGTTTCTCTGCTTTTTGAGATATTTCATGAGAAATCAGGTTTTTCCTATAACTGTCCATCTTTCTATTTTCACCACCTTTAAGTGATTTCTCCTCTATGTGAGTTCTTCTGTGAAGATTAAGGTTTTCTTTACACCTTAATCTGCTCTCACACACAAGACATTTACATCCTTCTTCTTCATTCCCATTCCCATCACTGCCTGGAAATGAGAACAACAAGTGATCAAAGCACAAGAATGAACATCCCCCCCCCCCACACACACACCCAAAAACCCTGAAATAAAACAACTGCTTAATGGACATTAATGTTGGCAGACTACTGAAAAGACAAATGAGACATCAGAGTTTCCCCATTGACTCTGCTGGGAAGCCTGTGGCAGAGACTGCATGAAGCAGAAATTTCTGTGGAGGAGCTCATAGCTTCTTGTATCTATGAAAGCATGAATCCAAGAACCATCCTTTCTCTCAATCAGTCCCCATTGGGCTTGCTGCCAAGGTAAGATATATGGCACCCCTTCTTTCAGCAGCCCACAGCTGCTACAGCAAATCCTCCTCCACAACCACCACCACCACCATCTCCTCCTCCTCCTTCTCCTCATTCATTTCTATCAACAACCATCCTTCCTCTCAAGAACCATCCTTTGTCACAGCCCCAATGCTGTATCTCAAAAATGAGATTCAATGCAGCTTACAACATATTTAAAAACAACACATATTAAAACTATGAATTAAAACTATTTAAAATACATCAAACATTAAAAACCTTAAGATACATTATAAGATAAACCTTGGTAAGACCTCCCCACAACATTAAAAGCTCACCCCAGTCAACTTAAACAATCCAGTCTTTCATTTTTATCGGTTGTTGGGAGTCCTAACTGGCCAACCTTGAGTCAAGGCTACAGTGGATGATGTTAGCTTCAGATGGGCAGCTTAGCTTGTAGCACTGTATTGGGAACTTCCCAGTCTCATAGGTGTGCCAACAATGAACCGACTTCGTCCCACCCCAGGTTTCATGGCACACCTCTGAGACCGGGCAGTTCCTAATACAGTGCTACAGGCTTAGCTGCCCATCTGAAACTAAGATCATCCATTTTAGCCGTGACCCAAGGTTGGCCGGTTTAGGACCTCCTGTGATGAGATCCCTGAAACCAACCCAGCTTGAAAAGGGCAACTTAGACTGCTGAAATACAAGATGACAGGAAGAAGCAATAATGTTTCACTATCACTTGCAAACTAATTTGATCTAGCTTGAGAAGAAGGGAGCCTTACCTATGAAGGCCACCATCTCCAAATTCTCCTCCATGACTTCCCTGTGCAGGCCCCTTTGGTCTGGATTCAGCAGAGCCCACTCATCTTCACGACAATACACAGCTATTTCATCTAAGGTAACCTGGAAAAACAAATGATAATTTTAGCAAACATGCAGGAGCCTATTGGGAATGAAAACAAAGCAAGTAAAGGTGACTTAATTTGTTGCATAAAGACACTAGGTGCCACTGTAGTGAGGCAACTTTGACTGCAAGAAAGGAAAAGGGAGTGGTTCCCGCCTGGCCCAGCAAGAAAAAAAGAGAACCAGGGCACCCAGCCTGAGCCTTTCTTGGCCCTCTAGGCTATTGGCTCTCTACCTGATCTGGGCTCATAGAAGCTGTTCTCAGTGCATCAGCAGTAAGAGATGAGCTGCGACATATTGGCCTTGGCTGTGTTTGGTTACCTGGTGGGAAACAAAAGGAAAAACTGTTCCCTCTGCTTCTGACTGACATGTTTTTGTATTCGTCCAAATAAGGATAAAGACAAATAAGACAGAAGAATTTTGGGAGACTTGGAATGACCAAGAGGTTGACTGGAGAATAAGAAATTATTGTCATTTATCCTTTGCTTATATAGTGCCATCATTTTACATGGTGTTTTACAACAGTAAAAACAAGAAAATGGTTCTAAACAATAATTACGTAAACAAAATTATGGACTTCAGAAATCTATGCCAAGGAAGACTTTATCTTTAAAATTAGAGATTTTATCTATAGGAGCTGCTCCACGACAGAAGACTCTTTCCAAGAATCCAGCAAAGATACTCCTTTCCACACGTCTTCCTCACAAAGCTACAAGTCTTCACTTTCTCACCTAAAATTGTTTCTTCTACTTTTCTCTCAGCCTGTCTGATGAAAAGAGGGGAAGCAGAGCACTCTAACCTGCTAGCCTACTCCCAAATTTGAAATCTGTTTTGCTGTCACTTCTCCACAGCCACTATGTGCTCTAACACGTTGCTGTTGTTGTTGTTGTTATTAATCTCCCTCTGCGGCCTGGACCAAGGCAGAAGACTGTAGGGTGGGCTAGGGTTCTTCATACATGGTTAGGAGGCATCCTGGGACAGACGGCACAATCTTGGGAACGCTTCCCTAAATAATATAGTCTTTAACTCAATTTTGAATCTGGTTAGAGAAGTGATGAGGCGTATATGTGGGGGAAGAAGGTTCCAGGAGTGTGGGGCAGCAAGTGAGAAGGGACGAATCAAGGACGGGCAGTGGAAATCCTCAGCTGGGACAATTTATCTCCAAAATTTAGCTTTTTAAAACAATTTTAGCATGCATCTCCATTCAATATGATCAAAGCCCTTGAAGGCATGGAGGAACAAAAGTGTACAGAGGGACAAAAGTTTTAATTTTTTTTGAGAGGTGGATGATGTTAAGAGTTTTTAACTAATCTGTCATCTGACTACAAAATCTGTTTGATACTGGGGGCTATTTAGTTTTCAATAAAAATGTTTAATATTTTTGCAAGAAATAGAAGTTAGAATTCTATAATCTTGATTTATGCATATATATGATAAAATCTGAGATGATCTGCTCCTGCTTTGGGTATAGATACCACTTTGAATGTTTCTGGGTGTTTTCCTTCTACTAAGGTTGCATTGAAAAACTGGCATAGCTAAAGGGCTAGAATACGTTCAAATGCTTTGCTGAATGTTGAGCCAAATCCATTGCTCCCTCGTGATTTTCCTGGCTTAAGGGAAAAATGACATCCATTATTTCTTTAATGGTAATGGGGCTCTTTAATTTGCTTTTATGAGATTTCTTTAGATTAAGAGAATTGAGAAAGTTACCTAAATTAATTGTGGCGATAATTTCTGATTCATATAAATTAGAGTAAAATCATATGACATGTGGATGAGACATCTCCAAGCTCTCCTATCCTCCACTGGTCTCTCTAAGTCTGTAGATTCATGCCCATGACCTGCTGAACTGAGCCTAGCCATCTGATGTGCTGTCTTCCCCTCATTCTACTGCCTTCTACCTTTCCTAGCATGCCTTGTCATGATGTGGCCAAAGGACGATAGCCTGGATTTCATCATCTTTGCTTCCAGTGAAAGTTTTGGTTCAGTCTGTCCACAGTACCCTCAATACTCTTCTCTGGTTCCACATCTCAAATCAGTTGACTTTCTCCCTGTCTGTTTTCTTCACTGTCCAGCTCTCACATCCGTACATGGTGATGGGGAATACTTTGGCTTGAGATAGTTCTGACTTTGATGCTCAGTCATCTGTCTTTACACTTTAGAGTCTTATCTAGTTCTGTCATAACTGCCCTTCCAATCCCTAGTCATTGGTGGTTCCAGTCCTTCCTCTCTGACAGATTCCAAAGGGTTAGGCTTGGGGGCAGTTGCCCCTCAAAAATTGAGCTTAATTGTGGCATCCCACAGGATGCCATCCTGTCCCAGATGCTTTTTAATATCTACATGAAGCCGCTAGGTGAGATCATTCAGAGGCATGGAGCTCAGTGTCTTCAGTACGCTGATGACACTCAGATATACCTCTCCATGACCAGATCGTCGGTTCAGACTTCAGATGTCATCTCTCCTCTCAATGACTGTCTTGCAGCGGTAATAGATTGGATGAGGGAAAATAGATTGAAGCTAAATCCGCACAAAACTGAGGTACTAACAGTTACAGGCCCGAAACCAGGTTTGGGAATACACCTTCCAGTCCTAGATGGAGTCACACTCTCCTCTAAGGACTGTGTTCACAGTCTGGGGGTGCTTCTGGACTCATCGCTTTACATGACTGGTCAGGTGTGTGCGGTAGTCAGAAGTGCCTGTTATCAGCTTTGGCCGATATGCCAGCTTTGCTCTTTCCTGGACATGAAGGACCTGGAATCTGTGGTACATCCTTTGGTAACCTCTCGCCTGGATTTCTGTAATGTGCTCTACATGGGGCTACCCTTGTGCTTAACCCGGAAAATTCAGCTGGTTCAAAATATGGCAGCCAGGCTTCTCACCAGAACATCCAGGAGGGAGCATATAACTCCAGTGCTTAAGGCTCTCCACTGGCTGCTGATTAGTTTCCGGACACAGTACAAGGTGTTGGTTTTAACCTTTAAAGCCCTATATGGCTCAGGTCCATCTTATCTTAGGGACCACCTATCCCCATATGAACCCCCCGCCCCGCACACTCCGGTCCTCTAGGAGGAACCTCCTGCAACCTAGGAAAACCAGGCAGTCACAGACCTCCCAGAGGACCTTTTCAGCTACCGCTCCCAGGCTTTGGAACGGCCTGCTGGACGAGATGTGTCTTATTACATTTCTTGATTGCTTTAAAAAGGTTCTAAAGATGCATCTCTTCCAGCAGGCCTTCCCGTAAAATCCTTCTGTTCCTGGCTCTGATACGGGACAGTTAACCTTTAGATTGTTCTCTACACTTGACCTTTATCTGACACGCCTTGCTATTTTGCACAAGAACTTTGTTCATGGGGTCGTACCTTGTTTTTACTGTCGCTGTTTTTAAGTCTTCGTTGGTTTAATTTAGTTTTAAGGGGTGGGTGGTTGGGAAGGGGTAGGATAACTGTTTTAACCTGTATTTTTTAACCTTGTTGTAACCCACTCCGATTATGCGAATAGAGGAGCGGGCTATAAATAAACATCATCATTATTATTATTTTCCTATTTCTTGGCTGCAGTCTTCATTCCGATTGGTGTTTGATCCTAGCTATGGAAACTCTTTTACTGTTTTTATTTTCTCATTGCCTAGGTTGAATTTGCATAGATCGTCCATGGTCATTATTTTTGTTTTCTTTATGTTCAGAAATAAATCCACCTTTGCAGTCACATGTTTGACCTTCAGTAGTAATTGTTCCAAATCTGTGATATTTTCCGCTAGTAATACAGTATCACTTGCATATCTTATTGATATTCCTTCCTCCTATCTTCACACCACTTTCTTCTGAGTCTAAATCTACTATTCCTTTGATTCTTATGATGCACACAAGTTGAACAAGTATGCTGATAGAAAGCATCCTTGCCAGACCTTTTTGCCAATTGGGAACCAACCTAATTTGCCAAATTCTGTTCTGATAGTAGCCTCTTGTTCCGAGTACAGATTTTTCAATAGGACTATCAAATGTAGTGGCACTCCTATATCCTTTATTTTTCCCCCCAATATCTTTATTGAATTTTTAAAAGACATAAATGTTCACAAACAAATATTTGTACATTATTAATCGTTGAATCATTACAAACATTCATTCTAATAATATTTACAAATATAAATGTAAAACAAATATTCTATCCTCTGTCTTCGGATTTTCCCGCTATCTTAATTTTACATTCCTTTAATTTGTAAATTATTTTATAATTCCTCTATTATATCAAATTTCTTACATTTCTGAAATATACCCCAGAAAAGAGGAACAGAAAAAAGATAAAAAATACACTTCAATAAAAAAAAATTCCTTTAATTTTCCCTTATTTATACTGTATTTAGAATGCCTATTTTCTGTATTCTTATTGTTTCCAACCCATAACTTTGATTTACCTGAATTTATTCATTTCTTCCTGAAAAAGTACATCATTCTTACTTCTATATATTTTCTACTCAGCACTTAATATATTTCTAATATCCATCTTATTTCTACCTGTTTTAAGGAAAATTATAGTAATAGTTCTTTCTCAATATTCCACTTATTTTCCCAAAATGTTACAATTGGTGACCATTCCTCCTCCAATTTATCTAATCTCTTAGCTTCTAACATATATGACAATCTGTCCATCTCTCGAGCTTCATTTATTTTTAACAGCCAGTCCTTTATATTTAAATCTGTCTCTGATTTTCAATTCTTTGCTATCATTATTCTTGCTATAGTGATTAAATATAGTATTATTTGCCACCATTTTTTTCTCCTCCTCCTCTAATCTTATTACCAAAGTCATATTTAATAGATACAACTCTGGGTTGTTTTTTTTTAAAGCTTATATTCAGTATTTTTTGTATTGCTTTATGTATTTTATCCCAAAAAAACTTAATCTTATCACACTTCCACCACATATGTATCATTGTGCCTTTCTCTTTATTACATCTCCAACATAGATCACTTTCTAATTTAAACTTTTTTTTTTAATTTCACCGGTGTATGGTACCATCTATTTTGTGAATTTATTAGTTCTCTTCCAGGCTTTTTCCCATGCTTCTAACTGAACTGGATGTCCAAAATCTTTTGCCCACT
Organism: Urosaurus nigricauda; assembly: GCA_034509955.1. Classification (NCBI taxonomy): domain Eukaryota; kingdom Metazoa; phylum Chordata; class Lepidosauria; order Squamata; family Phrynosomatidae; genus Urosaurus; species Urosaurus nigricauda. Next base: position 324,586,093 of record JAOEGL010000002.1, on the reverse strand, counting down.
CAACTATATTGTTTTATTGGCTCTTTCTCCAATTCTCTATTTATAATATAATATTTTATATTATAATAAATATTATAATATTTCAAAATTTTTTTGACAACTGGTTTCATTATTACTTTGTCTAACTCCATTTGATTCATTTCTATACCCTCTGTTTTTATATCTAAGTCAAATCTGTATTTTATCTGTAAGTAATTATACCAATTTATTTCCTTATCCTCTTCCCACAACATTTCTCTAGTTTTTAAAATAATCTCATGTTTTTCATTAAACGATATTAGATCTTTATATGTTAACCAATTTGTCTTCTCTTCCCATCTGCTAAAGAAGGCCTCTTGTGGGGACACCCAAATGGTATTCTCACATAGAATTGTTTTTAGTAGTTGTCCAAGTCTTCATGTAGATCACGAAATGCTATGGATGGCTCTAAAGGATATAAGAGTGGAAATGTAGAGGCACTCCTATATCCTTTAGAGCCATCTATAGCTTTTCGTGATCTACACTGTCAAATGTTTTTCTGGAGTCTATAAAACACATGGTGATTTTTTTCGCCCCTGGAATTCCTTTGTGTGGTGCATTAGCCACTATATGGTTGCAATGTAGTCCATAGCGGCTCTTCCTTTTCTGAATTCCACTTGGACTTCTGGCATATCCTTCTCTATCTATGGTTGGATTCAAATTGATGACAAGTGAGACTTCTCTTCCAGCTGAAACTCTTTCTGCACTCCAGGCATTTGAATGGTTTCTCCAAGGTAATTTCAATAAACTTATACTGGGAAATACTTATACTGAGAAATACTGGAGGTCAGGAATATTAAAAGAGAAGGGAGTTCAAGATGGATGGGAGTTTCTCAAAAAGGAGATACTGAAGGCACAATTTCAAACAGTTCCAATGAGGAAGAAAAATGGAAGATGTTTCAAGAAGCCAGGATGGATGACCAAGGAACTTTCAACTGAGATAAGTTTTAAACAGGACATGTATAAGAAATGGAAAAATGGGGAAATCACCAAAGCGGAGTTCAAACAAATAGCCATGATGTGGAGAAACTGGAGCGTGTCCAAAGGAGGGCGACTAAAATGGTGAAGAGTCTGAAAACCATACCCTATGAGGACCGCCTTAGGGAACTGGGGATGTTTAGCCTGGAGAAGGTTAAGAGGTGATATGATAGCCCTGTTTAAATATTTGAAGGGATGTCATATTGAGGAGGGAGCAAGCTTGTTTTCTACTGCTCCAGAGACTAGGACCTGGAACAATGGATGCAAGCTCCATGAAAAGAAATTCCACCTCAACATTAGGAGGAACTTCCTGACAGTAAGGGCTGTTCGACAGTGGAACAAACTCCCTTGGAGTGTAGTGGAGTCTCCTTCCTTGGAGGTCTTTAAGTAGAGGCTGGATGGCCATCTTTCGGGGATGCTTTGATTGGGAGTTCCTGCATAGCAGGGGGTTGGATTGGATGGCCCTTGTGGTCTCGTCCAACTCTATGATTCTATGATTCTAGGTGTGAGTGGTTTGATGAGAGGTGAGGTGTGCCTTCTGATAGAAGGTCTTCTCACACTCTGAACACTTAAATGGTTTCTCTCTTGTGTGAGTTATTTGATGACGAATTAAGTTTCTCTTCCCACAGAAACTCTTTCCACAATCTAAACATTTAAAGGGTTTCTCCCCTGTGTGAATTGCATGATGATGAAGGAAATTTCTCTTCTGTCTGAAGCTCTTTCCACACTCCAAGCATTTAAAAGGTTTCTCCTCTGTGTGTGCTGTTTGATGATAAATGAGGCTTGACTTGTGGCTAAAGTTCTTTCCACACTCCAAGCATTTAAAAGGTTTCTCCCCTGTGTGGGTTCTTTGATGATGGGTAAGGTGTGCCTTTCGCCTGAATTTCTTTCCACACTCCAAGCACTGAAATGGTTTCTCCCCTGTGTGAGTTGCTTGATGGGAAGTGAGGTTTGTCTTCCAACTGAAGCACTTTCCACACTCCAAGCACTGAAATGGTTTCTCTGCTGTATGAGTTGCTTGATGAGAAGTGAGGTAGTTCTTCAAACTGAAGCTCTTTCCACACTCCAAACACTTAAATGGTTTCTCTCCTGTGTGAGTTACTTGATGATCAATGAGTCTTGTCTTTCGACTGAAGCTCTTACCACAGTCCAAACATCGAAAAGATTTCTCATATGTATGATCTGCCTCATGATACAAGAGGTCTGTCTTCTGACTGAAACTTATTCCACACTCCAAACATTTAAAAGGTTTCTCTCCCATGTGAGATCTTTGATGATGGGTGAGGTGTTCCTTTCGTCTGAAGTTCTTTCCACATTCCAAGCATTTAAATCGTTTCTCCCCTGTGTGAGTTGCTTGATGAGAAGTTAGGTGTGCTTTCTGCCTGAAGCTCTTTCCACACCCCAAACACTTAAATGGTTTCTCCCCTGTGTGAGCTGCTTGATGACGAATGAGCTTTGACTTCTGGCTAAAGCTCTTTCCACACTCCAAGCATTTAAAAGGTTTCTCCCCTGTGTGAGCTGCTTGATGATAAATGAGGCTTCTCTTGTGGCTGAAGCTCTTTCCACACTCCAAGCATTTAAAAGGTTTCTCCCCTGTGTGAGCTGCTTGATGATAAATGAGGCTTCTCTTGTGGCTGAAGCTCTTTCCACACTCCAAGCATTTAAAAGGTTTCTCCCCTGTGTGAGCTGCTTGATGATAAATGAGGCTTCTCTTGTGGCTGAAGCTCTTTCCACACTCCAAGCATTTAAAAGGTTTCTCCCCTGTGTGAGCTGCTTGATGATAAATGAGGCTGCTCTTGCAGCTAAAGGTCTTTCCACACTCCATGCATTTGACAGGTTTCTGGCTCTGCTGTGTCTTCTGACTTGGGCTTCTTCCACTGTCCAAGCCTATTAAGGATTTCTCCCCTGTGTGTAATCTTTGGTGTGACATAAACTGTGAGCTACACCTTAAACTCTTTCCACATTTCAAACATTTAAATGGTTTCTCTGCTTTTTGAGATATTTCATGAGAAATCAGGTTTTTCCTATAACTGTCCATCTTTCTATTTTCACCACTTTGAAGTGATTTCTCCTCTATGTGAGTTCTCCTGTGAAGATTAAGGTTTCCTTTACAGCTTAATCTGCTCTCACACACAAGACATTCATATCCTTCTTCTTCATTTCCATTCACATTACTGCCTGGAAATGAGAACAACAAGTGGTCAAAGCACGAGAGAGAGAGAGAGAGAGAGAGAAACCCTACACACACATGCACACCAAAAAACCTTGAAATAAAACAGCTTAATGGACATTAATGTCAGCAGACTACTGGAAAGACAAACGAGACATCAGAGTTTCCCCAACCTATGCAAATGAGAAACAGCCTAAGGCCAGGGGATTCCCAGCAGACAATGAGCCCCAGTTAGCAGACATTAATCCTTGTTTGCATATCCTCCCATCCTGAGGACTGCCATTAGCAACAGAACAATACATTTGCAAATTACTCTTCATTCCCAGGGTCATACAGGATATATATACATCCAATCCTTTTCCAGGCTATCATTCCCCACAACATTAAAAGCCCAGCCCAGTAAACTTAAACAAACCAGTCTTTTCATTTTTATTGGTCATTGGAAGGAACCAAAGTAAAAGATGGGGAGATAAGCTAGGTTCTTTCATGGCACACCTCTGAGACCGGACAGTTCCCAATACAGTGCTACAAGCTTAGCAGCCCATCTGAAGCTAACATCATCCACTGTAGCCTTGACCCAAGATTGGCCAGTTTAGCACTTCCTGTGACGAGATCCCTGAAACCATCCGCAGCTAGAAAGGAGCAACTTAGGGCCCATTCCCACCTGTGGAAAACCCCGCATTGGAACCGGGCTGTGTTCTGTTTATGAAAGCGATTCCTGAAGATCCCTGAAACCAACCCAGCTGGAAAGGGGCAACTTAGACCGCTGAAATGCAAGATGACAGGAAGAAACAATAATGTTTCACTACCACTTGCAAACTAATTTCATCTAGCATGAGAAGAAGGGAGCTTTACCTAAGGAGGCCACCATCTTCAAATTGTCCTCCATGACTTCCCTATGCAGAGTCCTTTGGTCTGGATTGAGCAGGGCCCACTCTTCTTCAGTAAAATATACAGCCACTTCCTCTAAGGTAACCTGGGAAAAAATGATAGCTTCAGCAAACATGCAGAAGTCCACTGGGAATGAAAACAAAGCTGGTAAAGGTGACTTAATTTCTTGCATAAAAACACCGTAGTGGACAACTTTGACTGCAAGAAAGGAAATGGGAGTGGTTCCTGCCCGGCCCAAGGAGAATCCTTGGAGAAGAACAGAGAACCAGGGCCCCCAGCCTGAGCCTTTCTTGGCCCTCCAGGGAATTGGCTCTTTACCTGATCCAGGCTCACAGAAGCTGTTCTCAGTGCATCAGCAGTAAGAGATGATCTGACACATATTGGCCATGGCCATGTTTGGTTACCTGGTGGGAAACAAAATGAAAAACTGTTCCTTCTGCTTCTGACTGACATGTTTATGTTTTAAAAAGTCAAGCCCTCCCTCCAGTCCATCTGCCTTGGTCCAGGCCCCAGAGGGAGAGAAGAACCACTGGGCCTCATCCCCTTTTCCACCACCTTTCCCTTCTCCTTTTGTGTTCTCTCTTTTAAACTGTAAGCCTGAGGGCAGGGAACTGTCTAAATATAAGATTCTATGTACAGCACTGTGTAAATTTACAGCGCTATATAAATAAAGGTTAATTAATAATAAATAATGTTTTCATATTCATCCAAACAAGGACAACGTCAAATAGGACAGAAGAATTTTGGGAGACTTGGAATGACCAAGAGGTTGAATGGAGAACAAAAATTTTTTATCATTTATCCTTTGCTTATATAGTGCCATCATTGTACATGGTGTTTTACAACAGAAAGAACAAGAAAAAGATCCTACACAAAAATTATGTAAACAAAATTATAGACTTCAGAAATATATGACAAGGAAGACTTGACTTCCAAAGCAGCTTACCAGGGAAGCCCTCAAAAGGGCACAATATCACTGAGGACTCACTGGCATTTTCTGGGCATGAATGTCCAACTGGAGGTGCAGAGGTTTCTCTAACCATAGCTGTTGGCAATAAATATAAAGCAAGTCCCAGGCTTTTCTCATGTGGAGACAGTAAAAGCTGAGAATAGTTAATCTATCAACCTGGAGAACCAGGTCTTCATTTGTTCTTATACCTTCTGCCAGTTTTGTATCTTTTCCAAAAGATGCATCAGCTGGGTGTTCCTTCTAGGTGGAATTCAAATTCTCCCCCCCCCCTTTTTTTTTTTTCAAAGTGCAGGTTTGAAATAGAACAACTTTGAGAGTTGAGACTATACATTTACTGTAGCCTGATCCCTTCCCTCATGGGCTCCTCAGGTGAGCAGATACATACTCCAATTATTTCAGGCACACTCAAGACAGGGAAATTAATTTGGGACATATCCTTTGATTCTTTACCTATTTTAGTTGTGTCTCTCTCAGCCTGCTGTCCAATCCACCTGCATCTGACTGTCGTTCCATAATCTGAGAGACTTTTCTCTGCCATAGAAAAGTCACCAGCCTCTTCTACAATGAGCCCCTGGGGGGAGAAAAAGTAGCAAGTATCATAAAGAGATAGATAGACATTTTATTACTTAGTCTAAAGACTATGGCAAACAATACATCCAGAATTACGATTACAGAATCAACATTAAATTTAACTAAATAAACAAAATACATACCTAAGCTTAAGATACATGCCTTGCATTATAAAACAGATCACATAAGAAAGAGAGATTATCAAACATTGGTGTTATAACAAAAAGCTTTTTATACACTCATATTCTCAGGTTTCTATGGTTTCTACACACTCAGCACTATGCTGAGTGAGGGCTGAGCATCCCTACACTCCAAGCAGCGTGGAAGGGGCATCATCATGGTGTACTGCGGCGCTTATGACACCCCTTCTAGGGAGCAAAAAGAACCCACTTTTTGCAGCTTCTTTTTGCTCCCTGCAGAGGCTGTGGCATGTGGATGCTGCGGCCCCAATCCGGGGCAAAAAGGGGCGGCGTCTACCTGTACAGCCCCTATGTCAATTAAGATGATTTCCAATAACTTTTTTTCTACACCTGGGAGCCTTTGCTGAAAACACAGCAACCTTTGGATGACATATTGATTTCTTGATTGTAACAAGTTTCTATTTCACATCCCGGTATTCATATTCTTTAGGAAAGGTTCTAAACAACTTTTTCTAATACTAGCATATATATCACACTCAAGTATATAATGAGCCAAATCCTCCAAAGCTGGCTCTCCACAGATCTACAGTCTTTCTTGAACTAGGGTACTATAAAATTTTCCCCATTTCGTCATTTTGACCATTTGTTCAAACCAAAAATGTGTAAGGGCTTAAGTGATTCCACTGGCAGAGATATTGTCAGATATTTTTCACATTTATGTTCACATTTCACACTGCCTAACCATGCCACTGTTCCTATGGTTGTTAGGGCAATATAAAGAAAGATCAGAAAATATAAAGAACCAGGAGGGCCAGGATATCACTAAGATGAGTCTCACCTGCTGCTTTTTCTGCTTCTTCTCCTCTTCCTGGCTCAGGAGAAAACCTTCGGCCAGGGCCACCGCCTGAGAACTGGTCTCTGCTCCACATTCTCTGACCCAACTTGCCATCTCTGGGGGAAGGATAGCAAGGAACTGCTCCAGGATCACCAAGTCCAAGATTTGAGCTTTGGTATGTCTCTCTGGCTTCAGCCACTCATGGCAAAGAGCATGGAGTTGGCGGCATGCTTCTCGGGGGCCCTGGTCCTCCTTGTAGCAGAACTGCTTAAAATGTTCCTGCTGTACCTCTGAATGGAACATATCTTCTGCTACGCTCTTCTGAATGGTGGCTCTGCAGAATTCCTCACTGCTTCCAGCTAGAAGGTGTGGAAGGCCTTTTCCTAACTCAGGGCCACCTGAGTCTTGCATTTCCATCTTTGACTAGTGCTCCTTGACTATCAACAGCACGTGAGACTTCATTTCCTTTATTTGACCATCAGCAGCGTGTGGGACTTCAATTCCTTTCTCTTTTCCAGTATGAATACATGTTTCCAAATTTTTGTTCTGCTCCTAGGCAGGTTCCAAGAAAATGGTCCACAATTCTTGTCTTCCTGTTGCAAGATGGGAGCTCAAGGCGAAAGACAGGGGACACCAAGTCCTAGAAAGAAAAGAAGGTATTTTGTAAATGAGGCATGATAAATGCTCTCTTGAGATGCTTAATGCCCAGTTTCACTCTAGAAATTTGCTCCTTCCCTCCTCTTAATAGAAAACCAACACAATGAAGTTTATCACGTGGGGGAAATCCTGTGCAGAAACAGGCTTTAAATGCTAGGAAAAAAACCTGCAAAAGCAGAAATGGGAGTTTAAACTAGAAAAAAACAGCTGGTTGGTTTTCACTCATGTTGTTGTTAAACTTGTGTTAACCTGAACAGAAAGTAAACAAAAGCTACTACTTTTTACTTTCAGGATTTTCCAAAAGTAACAAAGGACCAGTTTTTGTCTACTTTCTATCTACTTTTCGTTTGGGTTAACACAAGTTTAACAATGACATCATATGAAAATCAACCAGCTGTTGTTGTTTTTTTCTAGTTTAAACCCCCGTTTCTGCACAGGATTTCTAGATGACTTTTCCTTCTGGGTCACAGACTGAAACCTCCATACCATCCAGCATTCATCCAATGGCTGTGTCACCATTAACCCATTCCTCATTCTTTCTGCTTTCCTTTGTGTGTCCCTATCATGTCTCCCTCACCCTTGAAAGTTCTGAAAATGCAGAATTACCTATTGAAAGGACTCAGCAGATACTTAAAATGCTCCACTACACTGCTCCATCCCGGATTCATCCCTTCTCACTTGCTGTCCTCACTCCTGGAACATCTTTCCCCTACAAGCACAGCTCATTTCTTCTCTAGCTAGTTTTAAAACTGAGTTAAAGACCACTTTGTTCAGGGAAGCATTCCCAGAAGTAGGACTCAGAGCAGCTTCACAACATTAAAATACCTGGCCTAAAGAAGACGGCCCTCCCCCCATGCCATCTGCCATTCCCCGGCCTCAGAGGGAGTGTAAAGGCAGGCCCAACGCCTATCCAGTGTAAGCAGCAGGGCCTCCCTCCGGTCCATCTGCCTTGGTCCAGGCCTTAGAGGAGGAGATGATCCACTGCACTTGGTTCCTTTCCCCACCACCTTTCCCTTCTCCTTCTTAGAATCATAGATTCATACAGTTGGAAGAGACCACAAGGGCCATCCAGTCCAACCCCCTGCCATGCAGGAACTTCAAATCAAAGCATCCCTGACAGATGGCCATCCAGCCTCTGCTTAAAGACCTCTTAGGAAGGAGACTCCACCACCCTCCGAGGGAGTGTGTTCCACCATCGAACAGCCCTTACTGTCAGGAAGTTCCTCCTAATTTTGAGGTGGAATCTCTTTTCCTGTAATTTGTATCCATTGTTCCGGGTCCTGTTCTCTGGAGCAGCAGAAAACAAGCTTGCTCCATCTTCAATGTGACATCCCTTCAAGTATTTAAACAGGGCAATCATATCACCTCTTAACCTTCTCTTCTCTAGGCTAAACATTCCCAGCTCTCTAAGTCGTTCCTTGTAGGGCATGGTTTCCAGACCCTTCACCATCTTAGTTGCCCTCCTTTGGACATGCTCCAGTTTCTCCACATCTTTTTTGAATTCTGGTGCCCAGAACTGGACACAATATTCCAAGTGGGGCCTGACCAAAGCAGAACAGAGTGGCACTATTACTTCCCTTGATCTAGACACTATACTTCTATTGATGCAGCCTAAAATTGCATTGGCCTTTTTAGCTGCTGTCTCTTGTCTTTTAGATTGTAAGCTTGAGGACAGGGAACCATCTAATTCAATTGACTGTATGTACAGCACTGTGTAAATTTACAGCGCTAAATAAATAAAGCCTAATAATAGTAATAATAATAAGTGGGGGGAGGGTTGGGGAATTAAAGGAATGTTTTTATTGCATAATTGTAATTGTCTTTGAATTTCAGTTGTTATCTGCCTCGATCCGTGGGGAGAGGCAGGAAACACATAAAAATTTATTATTATTATTATCATCATCATCATCATCATCATCATCAGACAGGCTGTTTTTCTATTACATAGGGCAGTTTAGGATCAGATCTAGAGGAAAGGGAGGAAGAGTGAGCACCGTTTAGTTTCAAGAAAAAACAGCAGCTTATTTTATGACAGCATTCCTCTGCTGTGCTCTTGCCAAGAATTTGATTGCAGCCTCTTACTCTTCTTGAGAGGAAGAGTTTGGGGCAGCTATCTCCATCTTTCCCTGGGACTTGAAGGTAGGTTTTTCCCTTCATAGAAACATAGAGCTGGAAGGGGCTCCATCTCCTCCCTCTCCATGTGGGACTCTTCCTCCTCCTCTGATCCTGAACTGATCCTGTTGAAAAGGAGGAGAGCTGAGCTGGCATCCTTCAGGCCTTCTGCTGAGTCTCTTCAAAGGGCAAGTCAACTACAGTGGCCCCCCGGTTTACGAATCCCCCGGGGAACGAAATCCCCGGGATCCGAAACCGGCGGGACCGCTAAAATTCCCCCGGGATCCGAAGGATCCCCCGGGATCCGAACAAAAAAAACCACGCGGCCCCTTTAAATCGGCTGCGCGGTCCGTTGGAAATAGCGGTCCCCCGGGAAACAAATACTTCCGGGTTACGAAAGGTAATCCAGAACGGATTACCTTCGTAACCTGGGGGACCACTGTATTTGCTTTGGAAGAGAAGTTTCAAGGGAGGACCATGACAACTTCTGCAATTTCACTCTCATTTTTAATTTATTCCTAAACTGTTACCTATCAAACTGTTTGTTTGCAGGTAAAAACAATGTTTTCCTCTAGCCTTTCTGCAGGGTCAACACAAAACATTATGCCATCTGAGGCAAAGGACAAGATGGCACCCTCTTTACTTAAAAAGCATATGAAAGCTTAAAGTAATAAAAAATGTTCCATACCTGTTTAAGAAAAATATTAATTGCCAGCCAACAAATAGCTGGAGAGACCTTTTTCCACAAGAAGAGAAATCAAGGTGGAGTGGGGCTTTTCCTTTCCTTTCTCAGCCTCGAAGCTGCAACATAAATTCACATTAAAATTATTATTGTTCCTAATATTGGTTTTATTCATTTGTATACTGTATATTTATGACCTTCTTTTGGAGGAAAAATGCAGCATTTAAACAATGTACTTACAATACAAACTGACCTGAAGCAGATCTATTTTGGGTTGTCTGTTCAGGCCAATATTTAAAACTGAAATTAAAAGCAAATTAATTTCCAATCCATTAATAGAGGTATGAACAAAGACAAGGACTTTCTGGCATTCTTGAGCCCAGTCAGGCGAAATGGTTTCAGTGTTGGACTATAACTCTGGACATCAGGATTTGAATCCCACGCGATTGCATGACTGAGCAAAAATATCCAGTACCATAGCGCTACTGTTGCATGAGCGTTCATTATTGTGATTATTGCTGAATTGGCCTTGGTGTGATAATCTCCTGTGACTCTGGGGATCAGGATTTGAACCCCCACTTGGCCATGAAACCCACTGGGTGACTTTATGTGCAAGTCATGCTCTCTCAGCCTCAGAGGAGGGCAAATGGCAACCCCTTCTGAAGAAAAACATCTAGGGCTAGCCGTGTTGGCCATATAGCAAATCTAACATCCAAACAATGGTACCTTGGGCCAAAATGCAGAATTACATGTTGCAAGCTTCCAAAGCCAAACTGGCTTCCTCATCAGGCAAACAGGATAGGTCTGCATTTTCTGTTTCTGGACTTAGTTCAGATGGTAGGACTAGGGAGGGCTATCTGCAAGATGGCATCTCCCCCTTTTTTGGCCATGGGTCACTGGGAGATTCCCAAGCCAAGGAAATGTCCATTTGCAATTCAACGAAGATGTTTCCTTGGGATCCAGCATGTCTCCTTCCTTGCTGAAGCCACAGGCTCCTATGTAGGAAGAGGACACTGAATTTCTCAAGAAGTCTCTTCATGTTTTGCATCAGGAGAACTTTAGGTGACCTAGAGGCAAAGCAGGCCCATCAATCCCAAGATAAGGGGGAAATTGCTTTACCTTTCTTGGAGGCAGAAGCCTCCAACAGATTTCTGCCAAGAAATCTGCCAAGAAACCCCCCTGACAGAGTTACCATAAGTTGGAATCCACTTGGAGGCAAACAACACACAACAAACTACCTTCAGACAAGGCTCCCTGTCTCCTGCACAAATAACAAAAGGGATCTATCTCTGCAAATAGAGTTTTGAACCCAGGGAAACTCACTTTTGCCATTCAGATTTATTGCTTTCTCACATGAACACCAAGTGACCACTGCAAAGGTCCCAAAGAGCTATACAGTATATCCCTCTCAGCCAGCCCTTGGGAAATGTAGGGCAAGGAAGGTACCCCCTTTGCCTCTTTTTATGGGTCCCATTGCAGACTCTCTCCCATTTCAAGGGGCCATGAAGAGGCTTTATATCCTGAGGCTTTCAGGGCACTCTCTTCTGCCTCCCAAGAAGTGGGTTTATCCCCCCCCCCCCCCAAAAAAAGGTCCAGGCTAAAAGGAAATGAAGGCCCAGCTGAGCCTGAAAGGGGCTCCTGAACCCACGGCCCTTTCCTCTCTCCTATTTACCCCTTTTTTTTCCTGCCCAGAGGGTCTCCATCCCTCCATCCCATTCTTTCCCTCCAAGGAAGAAAGGAAGGAAAGGAAAGGAAAGGAAAGGAAAGAAAGAAAGAGAGAGAAAGAAAGAAAGAAAGAAAGAAAGAAAGAAAGGGGTGAGCCCTCACCTCCAGACTAGAGAGACCCAGAGCAGGATTTGCACTCACTCAGAGCCAGGAGAGGAGAGGAGGAGGGGCCTTGCCTGGGAGGAAGAGCAACCTTTCCTCCTCCTCCTCCTTCATTGTTTTTACCTCTCTAGGAGCCCATTTCCTTCATCTTAACCCTTGGGAAGCCAAACAGCTACAGTTTCCTCTGGAAATAAAATCATTTTATGAATCTATGATTCTAAAGAGGACGTCTCATCTTTTTGCTTCCTTGGGGGTGATTTTTTTTTAAAAAAATTGTCACATTTCCTGGTGGATCTCAGTGAACAAAAGCTTCTCACACAGAAGAGCATTTTTTTTTAAAAAGCGTTCCTCGTCCTCTGTCCAGCTGGAGGTCTTTTTAGCAGCATCAGCCTTGAGGTTGGCCAAAGAGGAATGCAGGAACAGAGGCTTTCCAGGTGAAGCTGCAGCATCAGCCTCTAAAAAGCTGGAGCTGGGAAAGAAGGAGAGTCTGCTGTGGGTGACTCTTGTCCTCTTAAAGTGATGTGTGTTTTAACAGAGGTGTTTTAGTTGATAATTTTTGTTATCCCTTGCTTCTTTCCATGGGGAGAGGCAGGAAATAACAACAACAACAATATATCACTGTCTGCTACTCCTTTGACAACAAGTCAACCATTGATGTGTTGTTTCATGGCAATCCTATATACAGTGGTCCCCCGGGTTACGAAATTAATTCGTTCCAGCACCTTTTTCGTAAGTCGAAAGTAACCCGGGGCCTATTTCCCATTGAAAATAACTAATCCGTTCCATGACCCCAGATTGACCCTGCAAGTCAATGGAAGCTTACAATAGAGGCCTATTTCCTTAAGTACCCTACAATACACTCTAATAGAAACTTCCCTAAGGCACTAAAGAACTTAAGAATGACTTGCAGGGCCGATCTAAAGAATAAAAAAAAAAGATTTGCAAACAAAGAACCAAAGTTTTAAAATTCCATCCATTGCACAGGCCTTGCCAAGGGCCATGGGCACCTTGCAAGCAGAACAGACCCCAGAAAGCTTTCAAAGGGCAAGGCAATGCACTCTGAACACTGTCTCAGCCCACTTTGCAAAGAACCAAAGAACCAAAGTTTTAAAATCCATCCACTTCACAGGCCTTGCCAAGGCCCATGGGCACATTGGAAGCAGAAGACCACCCCCCCCCCCAGAAACATTTGAAAATTCAAGGCAAGGGATCACTCTCTCAGCCCAATGTGCACAAAACCAAAAAACCAAAGTTGAAAAATCCATTCACTGCACAAGGCCACATCATGCACATCATTCACCTACAAGAAGAAGTAAAAAATCCATACTGTACCTGCACTTCCAGGGATTCACCGCAGGTCTTGATGCAAAGAGCAGGCGTAGATGCACAGGTACAGTACTGTACAGTAAGGTGCCAGGCAGAAGTCAGCCAGACAAATGCAGTCGAAGAAGTTCAGACCTTCACTGGAGCCAAGAGAATCAACTCTATCTCACCAGTTCACAAAGGCTGAACAAGGGGTCCCAGCACTGGTACCTGGCTTTTATTTCTGAAGCCACCCCCCTCCCATTCGTTAGCCAATCAGATTGCTTTCGCAAGCCAATCAGATTGCTAAACCAAGTTCAAAATTCGCGCCAAAGCTGAACGTTAACCAATCCCCTTTAAACAGCCCCTTAGCCAATAGTAGCACTTTGCAACTTTTAAATTTCACGCCGTTTGCGTTTCGTAACCAATCCCCTTTAACCAGCCAGCCTCTTGGCCAATAGCAGCACTTTGCAACTTTCAAAATTCGCGCCGTTTGATTTTCGTAACCCGGGGATACTTTCGCAAGCCGGGGCCATTTTTTCGGCCCCGGCTTTTTCGTATCCCGGGGTTTTCGTTAGGCGGGGGATTCATATCCCGGGGGACCACTGTAATTGGGAGACCCCCATGAACACCAGTCATCAACAACTCTGCTCAGGTCTTGCAAACCCAGACCCATAGCTTCCCTGATAAAGTCAATCCACCAGGAATGAGGTATTCTTCATTGCCCCCCGTTTTCCTCTTTACTGAATCATTGTATCTCAGAATATACCCAAAGTACAATAACCTCTGTTTAGTTGCCTTCGCTTCTAGGAGGAGTTCTGCCTTTATTTTGTGTATTATGTTTTGGGCTCTCCGAGGTATCCACAGAACTCTCTTCCAGCGACACATTTCCAATAAGCTGATTTTCATCCTGTCAGCTTTCTTTATTCTCCAGTTTTTAAACCTATATACAGAAAATGGGAATACTATGGCACACATTATTTTGATGTTGATATTTTTGAATTTTCATTTATATTTTAAGTTTATTTTTCTTTTCTTTTAAAACATTGTTATTTTTATGTCTCATTTTATCTGTTCTGACCTTAGTAAAAAAAAATTGTGAACCTAATCTAATTCATTCTTAGCTGCCCTTCCTAAATCCAAAACACTCTGCAGAAATAATCCAGTTTGAGACAGCTTTAACCAATGCTAGGGAATTCTGGGAACTATAGTTTTGTGAGACATTTCAGCCTTACTTTTTGGTGGTTTTTTTGCGCTATGTGGCCATGTTCTAGAAGACTTTATTCCTGATGTTTCGCCGACATCTGTGGCATCTAGAACATGGCCACGTAGCCTGAAAAATCCACAAAAAACTGTGGATGCCAGCCATGAAAGCCTTCGACTTCACATTTTAGCCTTCTCTATCAAAGAGGTCTGGTGCCACAATAAACTACAATTTTCAAAACTCCCTAACACTGAGCCAGTGCAGTGAAAGCTGTCTCAAACTAGATTATTTCTGCAGTGTGTTTTGGATCCTAGTCTTCTTCTGATTTCTTACTTCAGTTTTCACTTTAATTAATGCAAAAAGACTAATGAACAATTCATTGCCTTCAACCATTAGTTTAGATTTGTAAATGGAATTAAATGGGTCATCTTTCATAAGAGGCTTGGCAATACCTCCTCTCTTGAAATATTATGAAGCATTTCAGAATAAGTTCTTAAAATAAGCAAAAACATCCACCTGGGTACATCAAAACAGACACTTAGCATACACTTCAGAACATTTATTTAATATTTGTAAACAGCATATTAACCTAATAAAACCTTTTACCAGGGAAATGTCATTTGCAAAACAATAAAAAATGCTAGCTCCACCATTAGCTGGACGCTGCTGATTTTTAGAACATCCACATTTCAAAATGTAAGGATAAATATAAACTATTTGCTGGATGGTACAGAATGGATGAAAAATCTCCCTATAAACAGTAAAGGCTTTATAGATAATGAATGTCAGGAAAAACTGGAAGAATTCAGATCATCCTGCCTCCAAATTGCCCAAGTTAGTGCATTTGCATGCATGTATGCATGCTGGATAGAAAGAAAGGGATTGCTGAGAGCCTTAACAACATATGAAATTTTCTCCTAAGGGGAGAAAAGTTAGTTTCAAACGATAAAAACCATCGTAGTGGATTTATTTGGCAAACAAAAAGTTAATCATACCCACCAACAGTTCAGTCTCAGCTACCTGACTATAAAATTTGTTTGATCTGGAGGCGATTTAGTTTTCAATAAAAATATTTAATCTTTTTGCCAAAAATAGAAGTTAGAATTCTATAATCTTGATTTATGAGTATACATAGTAAAATCTGAGTTTCATCTGCTGCTGCTTTGGGTAGAGATACCACTTTGAATGTTTTGTAGCTTTCTGGGTGTTTTCCTTCTTCTAAGGTTGCATTGATAAACTGGCATAGCTAAGGGGGAATACATTCATATGCTTTGTAGAATGTTGAGCCAAATCCATTTCTCTCTCATGATTTTCCAGGCTTAAAAGCAAAATTACATCCATCATTTCTTTAACAGTAATGGGGCTCTGTAGTTTGCTTTTATGACGTTCACTGAGATTTTTTTAGATGAATAGAATTGAGAAAGTTATCTAAATTAATTGTGGAGATAATTTCTGATTTATATATATATATATATATATATATATATGGCTTTTTTTTTCTTTTCTTTTTTTGCTATCGAAAATTCAGGAAGGACTCATCCTATGCTTTCTACAAGCGCACTGATGACTAAAAAGGACGATCCGAGATGAACAAATCCGGTTACAGAAAGCACAGCAGAAAGTCTCCTTGGGTGATGTTTCCAAGTTGTGGTTCTTTCTACGTTGCCGTTTCTCTTTCGATGTGAGTTCTCGAATGAGGCTGCAGCATTGTGGATAGTGCGTCTCCATGCCTCCCGCTGTGAGGCCAGGGCAGACCATTGTTGGTGATCAATTTGGCCAAGCTTGAGATGTTGTTTCAGGGAGTCCTTGCATCTCTTCTTTGGGGTGCCCCTCTTACGCTGACCTGTGGCGAGTTCACCGTAGAGTACTATTTTGGGGAGACGGTGGTCCTCCATCCTAGAAACATGCCCTGCCCAGCACAGCTGCGTTTTCAATAGCATGGCCTCATTGCTGGTGATCCCTGCTTGCTCCAGGACAGCAACATTCGTCACACAGTCAGTCCAGTGTATATTTAGGATTTTGTGATCTAAACAGTCAAGTGCTTGGCTATAATCCATAAAGCACATGGTGATTTTTTGTGGGCTGTATTAGCCATCATATGTTTGCAATGTAGTTCATAGTGGCTCTTCCTTTTCTAAACCGCACTTGGACTTCTGGCATTTCTCTCTCTATGTATGGTTGGATTCTAATTGATCACAAGTGAGACTTCTCTTCCAGCTGAAACTCTTTCTGTACTCCAGGCATCTGAATGGTTTCTCCAAGGTGTGAAGTGATTTAATGAGAAGTGAGGTGTGCCTTCTGATGGAAGGTTTTCTTACACTCCAAGCACTTCAATAGTTTCTCTCCTGTGTGAGTTACTCGATGACGAATTAAGTTTCTCTTCCAACAGAAACTCTTTCCACAATCTAAACATTTAAAGGGTTTCTCCACTATGTGAACTGCATGATGCAGGAGGAGATTTCTCTTCTGCCTGAACTTTCCGAGCATTTATATGGTTTCTCTGCTGTTGATGATGAATGAGGCTTGCCTTCCGGCTGAAGTTTTTTCCACACTCCAAGCACTGAAATTGTTTCTCTAGTGTGTGAGCTGCTTTATGACGAATGAGGCTTGACTTGTGGCTAAAACTCTTTGCACACTTCAAGCATTTAAAAGGTTTATCTGCTGTGTGAACTACTTGATGGCGAATGAGGCTTTTTTTGTGGCTAAAGCTCTTTTCACACTCCAAGCATTTAAAAGGTTTTTCTCCTGTGTGAGTTGCTTGATGATAAATGAGGCTTGACTTGTGGCTAAAGCTCTTTCCACACTCCAAGCATTTAAAAGGTTTCTCCCCTGTGTGGGTTCTTTGATGACGGGTGAGGTGTGCCTTTCGACTGAATTTCTTTCCACATTCCAGGCATTTAAATGATTTTGCTCCTGTGTGAACTGTTTGATGATCAATGAGGTGTGACTTCTGCCTGAAGCCCTTTTCACACTCCAAGCATTCCAATGGCTTCTCTCTTGTGTGAATTGCTTGATGACAAATGAGGCTTATCTTCCAAGGGGAGCTTTTTCCACACTCCAAACATTTAGAAGATTTCTCCCCTGTGCGAGCTGCTTGATAGGAAATGCAGCTTGACTTGTGGCTAAAGCTCTTTCCATACTCCAAGCATTTAAAAGATTTCTCCCCTGTGTGGGTTCTTTGATGACGAGTGAGATATGCCTTTCGACTAAATTTCTTTCCACATTCCAGGCATTTAAATGATTTTACTCCTGTGTGAACTGCTTGATGAACAGTGAGGTGTGACTTCTTCCTGAATTTCTTTCCACATTCCAGGCATTTGAATGGTTTTACTCCTGTGTGAACTGCTTGATGATCAATGAGGTGTGACTTCTTCCTGAAGCCCTTTCCACATTCCAAACATTTCAATGGTTTCTCTCCTGTGTGAATTGCTTGATGCTGAATAAGGGTTATCTTCCAAGGGAAGCTCTTTCCACACTCCAAGCATTTAAATGGCTTCTCTCCTGTGTGAGTTGTTTGATGATAAATCAGGCTAATCTTCCAAAGGAATCTCTTTCCACACTCCAAACACTTAAATGGTTTTTCCCCTGTATGAGCTGCTTGATGACGATTGAGGCTTGCCTTCTGTCTGAAGCTTTTACCACACTCCAAGCACTGAAATGGTTTCTCTCCTGTGTGAGCTGCTTGATGACGAATGAGGTATTTATTCTGGCTAAAGCTCTTTCCACACTCTAAGCATTTAAAGGGTTTCTCTCCTGTGTGAGCTGCTTGATGATAATTGAGGCTTCTCTTCTGATTGAAACTCTTTCCACAATCCAAGCATTTAAAAGGTTTCTCTTCTGTGTGAGCTGCTTGATGATAAATGAGGCTTCTCTTCTGATTGAAACTCTTTCCACACTCCATACATTTAAAAGGTTTTTCTTCTGTGTGAATTGCTTGATGATCAATTAGGCTTCTCTTCCAAATGAAGCTCTTTCCACATTCCACGCATTTAAAAGGTTTCTCCCCTGTGTGGATTGCTTGATGATGAATAAGACTTCTCTTCCAACTGAAGCTCTTTCCACATTCCAAGCACAGAAATGTTTTTTTATCTGTATGTCCTTCTTCATGGTAAGTCTGGTGTGTCTTCTGACTTGGGCTGTTTCCACTGTCCAAGCCTGTTAAGGATTTTCCCACTGAGTCTAATATTTGGTGTGATATACCCTGTGAGCTACACCTTAAACTCTTGCCATATTTTAAACATTTAAATGGTTTCCCTGCTTTTTGAGATATTTCATGAGAAAGTAGGTTATTCCTATAACTGTTTGTCTTTCTATTTTCACCATCCTTAAGTAATTTCTCCTCTATCTGAGTTCTCTCACACGCAAGACATTCACTTCCTTCTCCTTCATTTCCATTCACATGACTGCCTGGAAATGAGAACAACAAGTGGTCAAAGCACAAGAGAGGACAAAAAAACCCCACAAAACCCCCGCAAAAAAAAAAACTGCAAAAAAAAAAAAACCCTGAAATAAAAACAACTGCTTAATGGCCAATAATGTTGCAGACTACTGGCAAATGAGACACCAGAGCTTCCCCTTTTACTCTGCTGGGAAGCCTGTGGCAGAGACTGCATGAAGTGGAAAATTCTCTGGAGGAGCTCATAGCTTCTTGTATCTATGAAAGCATGAACCCAAGAACCATCCTTTCTCTCAACCAAGCTCAATTGGGCTTGCTGCCAGGAGAATAACAGGTAGGATATATAGTGCGCCTCCTTTAAAATAATGTGAAAGGAGAATTGTGCAGCAGCCCACACCTGCTACAGCAAATTCTGCCCCTCCTTCATTTCTGTCATGCCTATTTCTCAAAAAAATGAGACTCAATACAGCTTACAACATATTTAAAAACAACACATATTAAAAGTATAGATTAAAAATATTTAAAATACATCAAACATTAAAAATATTAAGATACTTTATAAAACAAACCTTGGTAAGAGCTCCCCACAACATTAAAAGCCCAGCCCAGTCAAGTTAAACAATCTTTTATTTTTATTGGTCGTTGGAAGGAACCAAAGCAAAAGATGGGGAGACAAAGTAGGTTGTTTCATGGCACACCTCTGAGACCAGGCAGTTCCCAATACAGTGCTACAAGCTTAGCTGCCCATCTGAAGCTAACATCATCCACGGTAGCCTTGACCCAAGACTGGCCAGTTTAGGGCTTCCTGTGACAAGATCACTGAAACCAACCCAGCTGAAAAGGGGCAACTTAAGACTGCTAAAATGCAAGATGACAGGAAAAAGTGGTATTTCACTACCACTTGCAAGCTAATTTGATCTAGCCTGAGAAGAAGGGAGCCTTACCTAGGGAGGCCACCATCTCCAAATTCTCCTCCATGACTTCCCTATGCAGGGCCCTTTGGTCTGGATTCAGCAGGGCCCTCTCCTCCTCACTGAAATATACAGCTACCTCCTCTAAGGTAACCTGGAAAAAGAAATGATAGCTTCAGCAAACATGTAGAAGCCCACTGGGAATGAAAACAAAGCAGGTAAAGGTGACTTAATTTGTTGCATAAAGACACTCAGTTCTACCGTAGTGGGCAACTCTGACTGCAAGAAAAGAATAGGGAGTGCTTCCTGTCTTGCCCAGAGAGAAAAACAGAGAACCAGGGCACCCAGCGTGAGCCCTTCTTGGTCCAACAGGGAATTGGCTCTCTACCTGATCCAGGCTCACAGAAGCTGTTCTCAGTGCATCAGCAGTAAGAGATGAGCTGCGACATATTGGCCATGGCTGTGTTTGGTTACCTGGTGGGAAACAAAAGGAAAAACTGTTCCCTCTGCTTCTGACTGACATGTTTTTGTATTCATCCAAACATGGACAAAGTCAAATAGGACAGAAGAATTTTGGGAGACTTGGAATGACCAAGAGGTTGACTAGAGAACAAGAAACTGTTATCATTTATCGTTTGTTTATATAGTGCCATCATTGTACATGGTGTTTTACAAGTGAAAGAACAAGAAAACATTTATAAACAAAAATTATCTAAACAAAACTATGGACTTCAGAAATATATGCCAAGGAAAACTTGACTTCCGAAGCAGCTTACAGAAAAGCCCTCAGAAGGGCACAATATCACTGAGGACTCACTGGCATTTTTGGGGCATGAATATCCAACTGGAGGTGCAGATTTCTCTAACCCTAGCAGTTGGCAATAAACTATAGTACATGCTCTGGTAACCTCTCGATTAGATTTCTGCAATGCGCTCTACATGGGGCAGCCTTTGTATCATACTCGGAAGCTGCAATTAGTGCAGAATATTGCAGCACGGGTGGTCACTGGTGCTTCCAGGGCCTCCCATATAACTCCGATACGGAAAGATCTTCACTGGCTGCCTATTCGCTTCCGGGCTCAGTACAAAGTGCTGGTTATTACCTATAAAGCCCTAAATGGCTTGGGCCCAGAGTACCTAAAGGACCACCTCTCCCCACATAATCCACCCCACACATTTAGATCCTCTGGGCAACAGTTACTTAGAGTTCCAAAGGCAAAATTATCAACTACTATGAAGCGGGCATTTTCAGTCTCGGCCCCTAGCCTTTGGAACTCGTTGCCCACTGAGCTCCGTCTGGCTGCCTCCCTTACCTTGTTCAAGAAGGGGTTAAAAACATACTTATTTGAACAAGCATACCCCTGATTTCCATCCCCCCCCCCCCACTGTGATCCTTCCCACCCCCCTTCCCCCCGTATTGCAAGCTGCCCTGGTATATTTTTATATGTCATTGTTTTATTGATATTTAACTTTGCTTTGTTTTTATACTGTTTTATTTTTGTTTTTATTGGAATGTTTTAACCATTTGTGTGTTGTATATGTTGTGCATAAATAAAGTTGTGTGGTTTTTTTTTTATTATTATTATTATTATTATTATTATTATTATTATTATTATGCAAGTCCCAGGCTTTTCTCATGTGGAGACAGTAAAAGTTGAGAACAGTTAAGGTATCAATCTGGAGAACCAGCCCTTCACGTGTCCTTATATTTTCTGTTGGTTTTGTATCTTTGCCAGCTGGATGTTTGCTTCTATGTCGAATTAACCCCCCTCCCTTTTTTTTAGCATAATGGCTTTTTCAAAGTGCAGGTTTGAAATAGAACTCCTTAAACAGTCCAGGCTAATTATTTACTTGAGACTGATCCTCTCCCCACATGGGCTTCTGAAAGGAGTAGATATTCCAATTATTTCAGGCACACTCAAGACAGGGAAATTAATTTGGAAAACATCCTTTGATTCTTTACCTATTTTATTTGTGTTTCTCTCATCCTGCTGTCCAATCCATCTGACTCTCTTTCCATAACTTGAGAGAGCCTTCTCTGCCACAGGAAAGTCAACAGCCTCTTGTACAATGAGCCCCTTGGGGAGGAAAAGGTAGCAAGTATCATAAAGAGATAGATAGATTACATAAAGAGTATCAGAGGCCTGATCTAGACTGGCAAAAAGGGGTGTGCTCAAGCCTGCATGAAAGTGTGGCCTTTAGATGACCTGCAGTGAAAGTTTGGCATGAACGCACTTCTTTGGTGTTTTAGTGGGGGAAAAGCAGCTTTAAAAGGAGCTGCTTTTCCCCACTTCTTTTTAAAAAGGGTGTAACTGTGCAGCTGCATCTAAATGCTGTGGTGCAACTGTGGAGTTTTTTAAAGCTCCCAAACCCTAGCTCCAGTCCTAATCTGAACCCTAGACATGCGCAGTAGGGACTCTGGGATGCTGTAACTGTTATGCAACTGCACATAAAATGTCAATTCACTCATAAGATAAAGAAGTTTATTCATAAAATAAAGAGGTTCACTCATAGTGCACTGGTGCAACTGCACAGTTAAAAAAGGGAAGCAAAACTGCAACGGTAATTTGACAGATCTTCATAACTGCACAGTTCATGTGTGATGTACCTGCACAGTTCGCAGCCAGCAATACAATTGTCTGTATGGTGTACCGGTGCAACTGCACAGTTCGCAGCCAGTAACAAAAAAATAATGATAATTAAAGGTTCAGTGCGGCCAAAAGCCCTGTTCATTGCAGCCCATGCAGCTGCTCCACCTGTGTTTCTAGCATCCTGACAGCTTCCAGTGTAGTGGCTGAGCAAGAGACAAGACTTCAGATAAGTCGTCCCCTCAGTGTAGCTGCCCTATACCTTTTAAATACACCCCTGGGACCTGCAGTGTAACTGCTAAGCATTTGGGAAAAGGCAACTTCATGTCGCCCTCTCCTGGCAGTCTGGAAAGCCCCATAGATAGTATCATAAAGAGATAGGTATTACTTAGTCAGAGAGCATTGCAAACAAAAAAAAATCCAAGCTTTCATAGAATTACGATTACAGAATCAACATTAAAATTAACTAAATAAACAAAATACATACCTAAGCTTAAGATACATGCCTTGCATTATAAAACAGATCACATTGTAATAAGAAAGAGAGCTTATTAACCATTGGTGTTACAACAAAAACCATTTTATACACTCTTATCCTCAGGTTTCTATGTCAGTTGAGATGGTCTCCAAGAACTTTTTTCTACACCTGGGAGGTGTTGCTGCAAACACAGCTACACTTTTGATGACATATTGATTTGTTGATTGTAACAAGTTTCTGTTTCACATCCCAGTATTTCATTTTCTTTAGGAAAGGTTTTAAATAACTTTCTCTAATACTAGCATATATATGGCACTCAAGTATATAATGAGTCAAATCCTCCAAAGCTGGCTCTCTAAGATACACAGCCTTTCTTGAACTGAGGTACCATAAAATCTTCCCCATTTCCCCATAAAAGGACCAGGAGGGCCAGAAAATTACTGAGATAAGACTTTTTCACCTGCTGCTTTTCCTGCTTCTTCTCCTCTGCCTGGCTCAGGAGGAAACCTTCAGCCAGGGCCACCGCCTGGGAACTGGTCTCTGCCCCACATTCCCTGACCCAGCTGGCCATCTCTGGAGGAAGGACAGCTAGAAACTGCTCCAGGATAACCAAGTCCAAGATTTGAGCCTTGGTATGTATCTCTGGCTTCAGCCACTCATGGCAAAGAGCATGGAGTTGGCGGCATGCCTCTCGGGGGCCCTGGTCCTCCTTGTAGCAGAATTGCTTAAAATGCTCGCTCTGTACCTCTGAATGGAACACATCTTCTATCAGGCTGTTCTCCTTGGTTGCTCTGCAGAATTCCCCACTGCTCCCAGCTGGAAGATGTAGAACACTTTTTCCTAACTCAGGGCCAGCTGAGCCTTGCATTTCCATATTGACTGGTGCTCCTAAACCATCAACAGCACATGGGACTTCATTTCCTTTATCTCTTCCATGGTGAATACATGCTTTCCATTTTTTTTCTTCTGCTCCTAGGCAGGTTCCAAGATGGCCTACAATGCTCTTCTTTCTGTTGCAAGATCTTTGCTCAAGGAAAAAGTCAGAGAACACCAAGTCCTAGAAAGAAAAGAAGATATTTTGTTAATGAGGTATGATGAATGCTCTCTTGTGGTGAAGATGCTTAATGCTCTATTTCACTCTAAAAATTTACTCCTTCCCTCCTCTTTATAAAAAGCCAACACTATGGAGTTTATCACACGCGGGAACTTGTGTGCAGAAACAGGATTTAAAAGCTAGAAAAAACCTGCAAAAGCAGGTTGATTTTCACACATGTCATTGTTAAACGTGTGTTAACCCGGACGAAAAGTAAACAAAAGCTGCTTCTTTTTACTTTCAGGGTTTTCCAAAGGTAAAAAGGAATGGCTTTTGTCTACTTTCTGTCCACTTTCTGTTTGGATTAATACAAGTTTAACAATGACGTCGTTTGAAAATCAACCCACATTAAGATTTTTTTCCTAGTTTAGCGCCCTGTTTCTACATGGGATTTCCCCCATGTGATAAAATCCTAAGACTGAAGGAAAAGCTAGGTGACTTTTCCTTCTGGATTACAGACTGAAAATACCGAACCAACCAGCATTCATCCAGTAGCCTAGCCTACTTCACAGAATTGCAGTGAGGACAGAATCAGGGAGGTGGAATGTATCATTCTATTGCTATTTTACTGATTTATTGATTTCTTTCATTTATATAATGCCTTTTTCCTGGAGGCAGCTCATAAAAGAAGATCCCCTAACAATACAATTTTTAAAACAGTAAATAAAACCCTATCTAAACCAGAATAAAATTTTAAAAGCATACGAAAGTTTACAGCAATAAAATAAATGTTCCATACTGCTTTAGGAAAAATATTAATTGCCAGCCAGCTGGAGAAACCTTTTTCCACAAGAAGAAAAGTCAAGGAGTGGGGCCTCTGGCTTGCCTTTCTCAGCCTTGTAGCTGCAATATAAATTCAGATTTAAATTATTATTGTTTCGAATATTTATTTTATGCGTTTGTACGATGCCTTTCTGTACAATGGGAGACAAGGCAGCTAACAACATACAGTCAGCCTTCTTTATCCATGGATTTTTTACCCACGGATACAAGCATCCATTGCTTGAAAATATTCAATAAAAGTATAAATTCCAGATAGCAAATCTTGATTTTCCATTTTATACAAGGGACACCATTTTGCTATACCATTATATTTATTGGAACTTGAGCATCCATGGATTTTGTTATGCATGAGGGATCCTGGAACCAACCCCCAGTATATAGCAAGGACCCACTGATTTTAAAATGAAATCAAAAGCAAATTAAATTCCAATCCATTAGCAAAGGTATGAACAAAGACGAGGACTTTCTGGCATTCTTGACCCAAGTCAGGCATAGGGATTTCAGTGTTGGAGTGTGATTCAGGAGGTGAGAATCTGAGTTCCCACGTGATTGTGTGACAGTGCAAAAATATCCAGCACTATAGTGCTACTGTTGGGTTAGTTTTCATTACTGTGATTATTGTGATTATTGCTGAATTGGCCCTGGTGTGATAATCTCCTATGACTCTGGAGATCAGGATTTGAATCCCCACTTGGCCATGAAAACCTACCAGGTCACTTTGTGTGCAAGTCACACTCTCTCAGCCTCAGAGCATGGCAATGGCAAATTCCTTCTGAATAAAAACATCTAGGGCTAGCTATGTTGGCCAGATAGCAAATCCATTAACATTCAAACAATGATATCTTTATTGGGCCAACCAAAATGCACATTTCCATGCTGCAAGTTTTCAGAGTCACACTGGCTTCTTCATCAGGCAAACAGGAGAAAGAAATTGAAGGTGTTAGTCATAGCCCTGCATTTTCTGTCTCTGGCCTTAGTTCAGAAGGCAGGGAGAGGGCTATCTGTAGGCTGGCACCTCCCTCTTTTTTGGCCATGTGGTCACTGGTAGATTTTCAGAGTCAAGGAAATGTAATGTTCATTAGCAATTCAAAGAAGATGTTTTGGACTTCCGGCTGGGATTGGTGGCAATGGCGGATCATCTCTAGGGAAGTTTCTAGAGGAGATATCCCCATGCGGCGATCCCCCAAACAATACAAATTTAAAAAGCACCAGATTTTAAGCAGCGATAGAGGGGAGATCAATCTCTGCAAAGGGGAACGGCAAAGAGCTCCGGAGCACCTGAAAGGATGAGGTGAGAGAAGAGAGGGGAAGGAAGGAGAAGCCTCGCCAATGGAGAGGGCTAGAAGCCGGGAGCCAAAAGATGCTGCGTGGCTTTGAAACTGCCTTGGAAGAGTAGCAAAAACCACCACCAGCAACTTAATCTAACAGAATCAAGTAAGCTAACAATAAATTGGAAACCAAAATCTTGTGAAGGAAGAGGGGGGAAAAGGGGAGGACCCGACGACATAGTTACAAAGACAGAGGAAAATTGTGGTACTAAATAACTCTATTAACTAAAGAGAGATAAAACAACACAAAAAAGCTACAAAATAAATATAAAGATACATTTTTCTTGAAGCGATGAGGGAAAAGAGAAACGAAATTGGAGAAAGAAGATTATTTTACATTGATAAAGAAAATAATAGGAAAAATTACCAAGTATTTAATACGCTAATAAACAAATAAAAGAATTGAGATTTATTTAATTTTTATTTTATAATATGTATATATTTGTGACTATTTTCTATATTTTTAATTTTTTATTTTTTTATTTTTGTGGAATAGACTGTGGAATGGATTTTTGTATCTAAGCGAAAAATAAAAATAAAAATAAATAAACAAACTAGGATTATTTACAAATTAATATTTCGATCTAGAAAATAATAAACTTAAAAGTGGAAAAGACAGAGAGTGGCTGACAATATAATATTGATATATATTGAAATAAACTGGACTGGACTGGACTAAAGTTTAATAAAACAAATCAAGAAACTGAGAACCAATAAAGAGAAAGGGGAAAAAATATTATATTTTTCTTTAAAAATCGTGGAATTATTTTACCTGACACTGATCTTTAATAATGAGAAATTAATTCAGAAAACTCATATACACTGCAAAAAACTTTCAAAGAAGATACACATAAGATAAGCAACAAGAAGATAGACAAAACAAACCCAGGAGGAAGACAACTCAAGGACGGAAAGAATTCAATGGAAAGTTGAAGAGGCAAAGCAAACACTATAAAAGGGTGACATCTAGTGGGGGGGAAATACATTTAAAGCCTAAAAATTAAACCTAAATTACCTAACGATGACCTCTAATGGTGAAAGGAAATTAATACAGCTTCAATAAAGATATATATATAAATAAAACAAAAAGAAACAATATTTTGTGATACTAAGAAAACACTGTAACCCAAGCAGTATCTGAAATAAAAATAACAAAAAAGAGGAAAGAGGGGAAAAAAGAAAAGCATATAATAATAACAAGACAACTATAATAAAACAAATAATAATAGAAATAAAAGTGAGAAGCCTGTTGTAGCAACAAATATTTATTTGAAAGACAAAAATTAATAAAAAAAACAATAACAAACAAACAAATAAACAAACAGAAAATGTTTAAGAAAACATACAAATTCTAAACAGAGACCTTCATCAGAATTTAATACAAAACAAACAGAACAGAATATGATTCTGGAGGAAATAAGAAAGCTGAATCAAGGGATGAAAGACATGCAACACAAAATGAGAGAAATGAAGACAGAATTAAAACGTGATTTCAAGACGGAAATCAAAAATCTTAAACAAACAATAGAAAAAGTCTCAAAAGACTTAAAAGAGACAGACACTAAAGTGGAGATCTCAGAAGTTAAAATGAAAGAGTTGGAAGACAAAACACTGAAATTATCATTGGAACATGAAAGAGAACAAGACCTAAGGGCATTATCTGACTTAAAGGCAAGAGAGCGATGCTTCAAGATTAGAGAACTCAGAGAATTACAGAATGAAGACTTATACAATTACTTGGTCCCAATCATAGCTGATTTTGTTGAAATCCCATGCACAGAATTTTTAAAAGAAATTAATAAAATCTTCAGAATTAATTCCAGAATCACAAGAAACCTTCCAAGAGATATCTCAATCTATTTTGTGTGTACAAAGAAAAAACAACCGGTTTTAGAAAAAAGCTACAAGAAGAGATTGATTGTAGATAAAGAAGAATTGATGATTCTGAAAGACATACCTTCGAGGGTTTTAAAGAAAAGAGCGTAATATAAGTTCTTAACAGCATCTCTGAAAAGACATAATATAGGATATAGATGGGAACTACCTGAAGGAGTTTCGTTTACTTTTAAAAAGAAAAGAGTGAAGATTAACTGAACAAGCAAAGCAAGAGACTTTTTACGAACATTTAGAAAAAACCAAGATTTGAAAGATCCAAATGAATTTTCCAATGAAGAGGATTACTTAGAAGACGACAGAAATCAGAGAAATCCTGAAGAAAGCGACGTAGGAGAGGAAGAAACAGAAGAGGCTTAATATCAAATTATAAAGGTTGGTGATTATCATTTAAGAGGAGGACTGGGCAAATAATATTATTTAAAATGAACCTGAAGGTATTATCTTGGAATATTAAAGGTCTTAATACCCCAAAGAAAAGAAAAAAAGTTTTTCAACACTTAAGAAAAATTGGGATATATTGTGTCTTCAGGAGACTCACATCAAAGAGAAAGATGTGGGCTTTCTAAAGAATAAAAAACTAGGGAATGAATTTATTTCTGCATCCAAAACAAAAAAAGGGGGTAATAATTTATGTAAACTCGAATCTATTATCCACTGAAATATTTAATGCTCAGATGGGACATTACGTGGGGGTTGAGATCAAAATTTGGGACCAAAGAATATTGATTGTGGGGATTTATGGACCATTAGAAGATAAAGAAAACTTTTACAAAAAACTAATGAATTAGATTTTGGAACTAAACTATGATAGTAGAATAATGATAGGAGATTGGAACAGAGTCTTAGAACCCCAAATAGACAGAAAATCAGTGAAAATGATAAAGAAAAACCAAGGAAAATCACCAACAAGCTTTCATAATATGATTGATAATCTAGAGGTAACAGATGTTTGGAGATCAAAATATGGAGAAAAAAAGGATTTTACTTTTAATTCTAATAGACACAAATCCCTTTCAAGATTGGATATGTTTTTTATTTCTAAAAGGTAGGTAAAAAACGTAATTAGAATGGAATCCCTTCCAAAAGTTTTATCAAACCATAATCCTATCCAGATGGTTCTTAAAAATGGAGAAACAAACCTCTCATTGTGGCTTAATGAAAATTTATTAACAAAGAAGGAAATAATAGAAAAAGCCAAAAAGACATTAGAAAATTACTTCTAAGAAAACCTGGGAAAAGAGGCAGACCATATTGCAGTATAGGAAGCTAGTAAGGCTGTAATGAGAGGTTTCTTTATCCAGGAAAATATGGGGGGGGGGGGGAGAAATGGGAAAATAATAATAATAATAATAATAATGTTTTATTTATACCCCGCTCTTCAGCCAAGACTATCAGAGCGGCTTACAATTTGTTAAACAAACAGCTTCATTTACAATTGTAAGCTATTTGCCCCCAACAATCTGGGTACTCATTTTAGCGACCTCGGAAGGATGCAAGCCTGAGTCAAGCTTCAGCCCTTTGCTGGTCTTGAACTCGCCACCTTCTGGTTTTGAGTGAGTGGCTGCAGTACAGGCATTTAACCACTGCGCCACCAGGGCTGTTCTGGGAAAATCAATGAAATCAGTCAGAAAATTAAAGAAAAGGAGGGGGGTAAAGGAGAATCCTAAGGAAATTGAAATAACCATAGAAATAAAAATCTTGCACAAACAAATCTCGAAGTGTCTTACAGAATAAATTGGGAAAAAATGAAATATGCTAAACAACATTATTTTGAAAATGCAAACAAAACAGGGAAATGGTTATCATATAGATTAAAGAAAGAAAGAGGAAAAAATTAATTCTGAATATTAAAACAGGAAAAGAATTAATCACTGAACAGAAGAAAATAAAAGAATTTTTTTATAATTATTATTCACAATTTTACAGGAAACAAGAAATTAGAGAACAGTCATTAAATATTTAGAGAAAATAGACTTTACTCCCATACCAGAGGAACAAATAATAGCATTAGAACAACCAATCACGAGCAAGGAAATTAAACAGGTTATAAAAGAACTGAAAAATGGAAAGACTCCTGGCCCAGATGGCTTCTCAGCAATATATTATAAAGTACTAGAAGAACAATTAATTGATCCTTTTAAAAAAGCGATAAATACAATAAAAGAACATAAATTCCCTAAGACATGGAAAGAGGCAAATATCTCTTTAATTTTAAAACCTGAGAAAGACCCACAAGAGGTTAAGAATTATAGACCGATTTCTTTATTGAATATTGATTATAAAATATTTTCAGCAATATTGTCCAACAGACTTTTTAAAATTCTTCAGAATTGGATAGGAGAGGAACAGAATGGCTTTTTGCCAAAAAGATATTTTTTTAAAAAATAAGAACAACGATTAATATAATTGAACTGTTCAAAAACAAGAAAGATAAAGAATTGGCAATAATACTGATTGACATGGAAAAAGCAGTTGACAAAGTGAATTGGAAAACATTATTTAAAATACTGAAAATAATTAAGGTATGGTGAAAAATTCCTAGATTGGATAAAGGCAATTTACAAGGATCAGGAAACATAATTATAAATAATGAAAAAACTAAGGCCCTAAAAATACAACAAGGAAGTAGACAAGGATGCCCATTATCCCCCCTATTATTTATTATAATTATGGAAATGCTGATTAAAAACATAAAGTCGAACAGATCTAATCAAGGAGTGAATTATAAGAAAAATCAGGATAAAAAATAGTGAAAAAGCTAGGTATTTGGGGATTGACATCACAACCAATAATAAAGATCTCTTCAAGAATAACTATAATAAGCTATGGAAACAAATTTAAAAAGATCTAGAGAATTGGAAATCACTGAAATTATCCTTACTAGGAAGAATAGCAAGCATTAAAATGAATATATTACCAAAATTACTATTTTTATTTCAAACTATCCCTATTATAGTAAAATAAAACCCCATACAGTCATGGCAAAAAGATTTGACAAAATTTTTATGGATGGGTAAAAAAAACCGAGGGTGAGACTCCTTACAAGACTCGAGAGAGAGAGGTGGCCTGGCAGTCCCAAATTTAAAAATATATTTTCAAGCAGCATGCTTAATGTGGATTAAAAATTGGGTAATTTTAAAAGATAAAAAACTATTACAATTAGAACACATGAATATTATTTGTGGTTGGCGTGCATATTTATACTACAACAAAGAAAAAAAAATAAAGAATTTCACAATCATTGTATTAGGAAACACCTTTTATGGATTTGGAAAAAAGTAAGGAAGAAAATTGGGGACTAAATTTCATTAGAAACATCACCTTTTTTGGAGAGAGAAAGGACTAAATAAAGATTGGCTCAGATATAAAAATTTACTTATTAAAGAGAACAATAAATTTAGATTCAAAACAGAAGAAGATTTAAAAATTAAAAATTAAATTTACACTGGTATTTGAATTGGCAGCTAAAGGAAAGATTTAAATCAGATCCAAAAGAAAACTCTATTGCAATAGAAAAAAACAGAATCAGAAGAGATATTAAAGTTAGAGGACAAAGGTTTATTATCAAAATTATATAAATTTTTGTTGAAGGTAGAAATGGAGAAGGAAATAATAAAAAACTATATGATAATTTGGTCCCAAAATATTGGCCATACCATTTACCTATCTCAATAGGAATACACCTGGGTAAAGAGATTAAAATACACAAGAAGTCAAGATCTCAGAGAAAATTACTACAAAATGTTATTTCGATGGTATTTATCACCAGATGAATTAGCTAAAATTTATGGGATAAATGATAAATGTTGGAAGTGTCAAAAAGAAAGAGGGACTTTTTTCATGTTTGGTGGACCTGCAAAAAAATTAAAATACTGGGGAGAGGTTCATAAAATAATTTGCAATATGTTGAATTTAAAACTAGAACTCAAACCACAACTATATTTATTATATATGTTAGATTTGAAATTAGAAAAAAAATATATGGCACAATATTATTTTACTTAACTACTGCAGCAAGATTGACATTAGCTAGAAGATGGAAAGAAGAAGCAATCCCCGAAGTTGATGACTGGATTATAAAGGTCTATGACCTAGCAGAAACGGACAGATTGTCTCGACTACTGGTTAATGGAAGTATAGAAGAATTTTTAAAAGACTGGGAAAATGTAGTAACCTTTTTACAACAAAAATATGGACATTTAGCTACGACCGGATTTGTGGAATAATGAAGAGAAGATGAAATAACAGTCCAGAGATAGAAAATGTTGACTCTGTCAGTACAATTGAACTATAAAGAATGTTTAAAAGATGTATGTGAAACTTGGATTTTATTAGATCTACAGGAAGAATGTTTTACAAAAACAGAAAATGTATTATACTTAGTCAAATTTAATTGAGACTAGAGATATTTGGAAGATAATTAAATATATTGTAACATACATGGTAAAAAAAATCACAGTAAAGTTATGAAGGGGGGGTCACAAAAGATGTTATAATAATTGTCTCACTCACAAGATAGGAAGGTCAAGTTTGTAAGTTATCTGTGTGAAGTATTGAAGATTTTATTGTGTAAGTTTAATGTCTAGAGATGTGGTTAAACAAACGAGCAAGTAATCCTTGGATCAATTTCTTTAGAGGATAAGAAGAAAGTTTTAAGGAAGGAGGTTAGATGTAAGTGATAGAAGGTTAGAGTAGGTAATTAAAAGATCAGAGGAGGGTTAGTAGAAGAGGGAGAAGTTGTACAGTTTGAAAGACCAAGAGAGAGGCAGCCTTAAAGATTGTGGGGAAAAGAATAGAAAAGCAGGAGATGGTCAACTAAGGAATAAGAACTTGATCCAAGGGAGACAAGGGATGGTTTTTTGTGTGAATATGTGTGTGGGGGGGTTCTTTTCGGGGGTGCGTATGTGGGTGTGTATACGTGTGTCTGTATTTGATTATTTGTTGTCTTTTTTTGTTTGTTTTTGCATCTATGTAATTACACTTATTCTTATAATCAAATTGGTCAAATGTTTTTATCGTCAATTTGATTGTTAACTTGCATATTTGTTTAATAAAATTAAAAAATTTAAAAAAACAAAAACAACGAAGATGTTTCCTTGGAATCCAGCTTGTCTCCTTCCTTTGCAAAGCCACAGGCTCCTATGTAGGAAGGAAGAGGACACTGAATTTCTCAAAAAGGCTCTTCATGTTTTGCATCAGGAGATCCAGAGGCAAAGCAGGCCCATCAGTCCCAAGATAAGGGGGAAATTGCTTTTCCTTTCTTGGAGGCAGAAGACTTGGAGCAGGGACAGTATGGAGAGAGATCTTGTAGCACCTTTGAGACTAACTGAAAGAAAGAAGTTGGCAGCAGGAGCTTTCATAGACTTCAGTCGACCTCCTCAGATGTATACAGACAGTGGAATGCATCTGAGGAAGTAGACTTTAGGAATGCTCCTGCTGCCAACTTCTTTCTTTTAGTGAGTCTCAAAGGTGCTACAACAAGATCTCTCTGCGTACTGGTCCTACAGACTCTCACATGGCTAGATCCTTGAACTCTGCCAGTTTGGGAAAGAAGAGAGATTTTGCTTTCAGGCATCACTACTAACTAATCACCGCAAAGGTCCAAAAGAGCCATATATCCTTCTCACCCAGCCCTTGGGAAATGTAGGGCAAGGAAGGGACCCCCTTTGCTTCTTTTTATGGGTCTCATTGCAGTCTCTCTCCCATTTCCAGGGGGCCATGAAGAGGCTTTATATCCTCAGGATTTCAGGGCACTCTCTGCTGCCTCCCAAGAAGTGGGTTTATTCCTCCCTAAAAAGGTCCAGGCTAAAAGGAAATGAAAGCCCAGCTGAGGCTGAAAGGGGCTCCTGACCCCAAGGCCCTTCCCTCTCTCCTCTTTACCCCTTTTTCCTGCCCAGAGGGTCTCCATCCCTCCATCTCAGTCTTTCCCTCCAAGGAAGGAAGAGAAAGAGAGAAAGAGAAAAGGGGGGAGCCCTTTCCCCACCTTCTCTGTCCCTTTGTAACCCTCCTGGGCTCTTCATTCATGTCTCTCACCTCCAGTTCCTGGCTGAGAAGCAAAAGGTTTCACAGTCTCAGAGCCAGAGGAGAGGAGGAGGAGGGGACTTACCTGGGAGGAGGAACAAACTTTCCTCCTCCTCCATTGTTTTTACCTCTCTAGGAACCCATTTCCTTCATCTTAACCCTTTGGGAAGCCAAACAGCCACATCTTCCTCTGGAAATAAAGGACCTCCCATCTTTTTGCTTCCTTGGGAGTGAATTTTTAAAAACCACACATTTGTTATAATTCCTCATTCCTGGTAGATCTCAGTGAACAAAAGCCTCTCACACAGAAGGGCTTCCCCCCCAGCGTCCCTCCTTCTCATCCTCCTCTGTCCAGCTGGAAGTCTTTTTTTAGCAGCATCTGCATTGAGGGTTTCCAAGGAAGGATGGAGAAGAAACACAGGCTTTCCAGGTGAAGCTGAAGCAGCAGCCTCTCTGCAGGAAACAAGACTAAAAAGCTGGAGCTGAGAGGAGAGTTTGCTGTGGATGACTCTTCCATAGCTAAATGTAAGGAAATGGCAGCTCCCTCCACAATCCCTGACTGTTCATATCTGAAGGGCAAAAGAGAAAGAGAAAAGGAGAGAGCAGAGAAGACTCACCCCACATGTTTTAAGAAGCACAGGTCTTGAGGTTTGGCCATCAAAGTGGAAATCATAAGAAAAGTGGAGGATGGAGAAAGGAGTCATCCCCAAATACATTTGAGAAGGAACCTTCAGGTGTGCTCTAGGACCTTCCAATGTTTGATTTATTTCTGCAAGGCAGACTAGATGGTCATTCTCTTGGCTGATGGGGGACTCCAGTCTAGATTGCCAGAAAACCCAGTCCAAGGCTGTAACTTTCAACATCACTCTCTCTCAAAGGCAAATTTAAGTCTATGCTGGGGGAATGCACAAATGGCAACTGGTTGGAGGAGTTTCAAGGAACTTCTGAAAGTGTTGTAGTGTTAACACTTTAAAGGTTGTTGTTGTTGTTGTGTACCTTCAGGTCATTTCAATTTTCTGACCCTCCTAAGGTGAACCTATCATGTTTTCTCTTGTTTTTTTTTTTTTTTTAGAGATTCGTTCAGAGGATGTTTGCCATTGCCATCCTCTAAGGCTGAGAGTGTGTGACTTACCCGAGGCCACCCAGTGAGTTTCCAGGGCTGAGCTGGGAATCAAACCCTAGTCTGCAATATTGTAGTCCAACCACTCAAACCACTACACCACACTCTCTCTCAGTATAAACCTAGTTCTGTCCTTATATTAAAGGACTGAGGGTTTTCTCCTCTTTCCTTCTTTTTTGTGGTCTGGCCTTTGTTCAATGAAATAAGAAGCTACAGTGGGCCCTTGGTATATGCTGGGGTTTAGTTCCAGGACCCCTCATGGGTACCTAAGTCCGTGGATGCTCATGTCTTAAAATACAATGGAATAGTAAAATACTTGTATAAAATGGCAAACTCAAAATTTGCTTTTTAAAATGTATATATTTTAAAAATATTTGTAAACCATTGATGCTTCAATATGTGGATTTTAAAAAATCTATGGATATGAAGGTATGCTTTTATATGTTTCCTCTCTCTCATTTACCTTGTTGTCTAGTATTTTACAGCTAGATGACAAAAAAGTAAGGATTTTGCTCTTGTGACAATTCAGCTTCTATTGCTCCCCATGCCGTTATCCTCAAGATCTTTCCCAAGATCTGGGATTTGGGGGCCAAGATTTTGTTCGTATATGACGGGACAGTTATTCTGACCTTTTAACCTTTTCATCTGCTGCTCCTAAACTATGGAATGGCTTGTTGGAAGAGATCCAAAACATTACCAGTCTTGACATCTTTAAAAAGGCTGTCAAGATGGATCTCTTCATTTTTTTATGACCTAAGTGCAGTACCTTCCATTTCTCTGTGTTGACTTTCATTTTGTTAATTGTGGCCCAGCTTTCTAGTCTATTCAGGTCATTTTGAATTTTGATCCTGTCCTCTGGGGTATTAGCTACTCCTCCTAATTTGGTGTCATCTGCAAATTTGATAAGTATGCCCCCAATTCTGTCATCCAAATCATTGGCTTGACAGTACCACATCTCTTGAAATACTATGAAGCATATCAGTTAGCATAGAATAGATGATGAAGTTGTTAATGTAAAAGTATACAGAATTATGTAAATGAACCACCTGGATATAGAATGCTCCAAATCCTTTATTTTTTTCATCTAATATTGGAAAACACCAACAGGGGAAATGTCAGCCATTTCACAAAAGCATACAAATTGCTGCTCCACCATAATCTCAACTCTGCATTTTTGAACAACATCCAAATTTCAAACCATAATGGTAAACTTTTTGCCAGATGGAATCAAGCAGAAGTGTACAGAATGAACAAAAGATCTCATTATCAATAATGAAGCCTTTATAGCTATTAAATTATATTTAATTTAGTCAATAGTAATCAATATTAAAATAGTAATAAGTATTAATATTAATTTAATATTAAATTAATATTAAATTAATAATATTAATTAAATATTAAATTAATATTAATAATATTAATTTAATCAATAGTACAGGATAGTACTAAAGTACAGGAAAATTAGAAGAATTCAGACCATCCTGACTTCAAATTGTCTATGTTAGTGCATTTGCATGCATGCTGGATGGATAGGTAGGTAAGAAGGTAATTCAAAATGTTAAGAGCTTTAACTACATATAAAATTTCATGTACAAATGATTTTCTCAAGATAAGATGGTTAATTTCAAACTTATAAAGCATCATAGGGGAGTCATTTGACCCTCAAAAAGGACAAGTATGGGAATCAAATGTTAAAGCTTTTCAGATAAGAACTGAAGAAAATTTGGACTTCCCCAACATGCAAATCATTTTCAACTCCTTCCAAATAAATACTGGTTTTAAAAAACAATTCAGAGGGGGCATTTAACCCATTAAACTATAAAAAATAATGATGCAATCTCACAAAATTGGTTTCTCTCCTGTTTGATCACAGGTGAATACTTGATGATAAGTGAGCTGCATCTTCCGTTTGAAACTCCTTCCACAATCTAAGCATTTAAATGGTTTCTCCCCTGTGTGGTTCATTTGATGACAAATGAAACTTGTCTTCCAATTGAAGCTCCTTCCACACTCCAAGCATTTAAAAGGTTTCTCCTCTCTGTGAATTACTTGATGTGAAGTGAGGCGGCCCTTTCGACTGAATTTCTTTCCACATTCCACACATTTAAATGATTTCTCCCCTGTGTGGACTGCAGAATGAGAAGTTAGGTGGGTCTTCTGATTGAAACCCTTTCCACACTCCAAACATTTGAATGGCTTCTCTCCTGTGTGAACTACTTGATGACGTGTGAGGCTTCTCTTCCAACTGAAGCTCTTCCCACACTCCAAGCATTTAAATTGTTTCTCCCCTGTGTGAATTGCTTGATGATGAATGAAGCTTGTCTTCAACATGAAGCTCTTTCCACACACCAAGCATTTAAATGGTTTTCCTTCTGTGTGAGTTGCTTGATGATAATTGAAGCTTGTCTTCAACCTGAAGTTCTTTCCACAGTCCAAGCATTTAAATGGTTTCTTCTCTGGGTGAGTTACTTGATGATCGATGAGGCTTCTCTTCCAAATGAAACTCTTTCCACATTCTGAGCATTTAAAAAGTTTCTTACCTGTATCACTTGCTTCATGGTAAGCCTGATGTGTCTTCTGACTTGGCTTCTTTCCACACTTTTTCCTATAATTGTCAGTCTTTCTAGTCTCGATATCCTTAAAAGATTTCTCCCCAATGTGAATATTCCTGTGAATATTTTTACAGCTGAAGCTTTTCCCACATACAAGCCAAAGACATTCACTTTCTTCCTTTGGTCTTTGTGTTCTTTCTTGGACTGAGATTCCAGAAATGTCACCATCAAGAAAAGTAGTGGATTTGTCTCCCCTACCCTCCTGAGTATCTGTTCTAATTCTTTTCTCTTCCATCTTCTTACATCTGGCTCTTTTTACCAAGGCTGTGATTAGTTCTTCATTCCCTTTGGTATCACATCCTGCAAAGCGGAAAAACAATTGAGTTAACATGACTGCTTAACGGACATCAATGCGAGCAGGGTACTGGGACACCAGCGCATCTCTGTTTCCTGGAAATCCTGTGGCAGAGACAGCTTGAAGTAGCACATTCTTTAGAGAAAGCTGCTTGAACACAAAAACCATTCTCTCTCAACCAACCATTCTCTTGCTGCCAAGAGAACAAGATGCATGGTCTCATTCTTAAAAATAATTCAGAAGGGGAACTGCACTGTGCTTAAGAGCAAATCTCCAAGAAACACATTAATTAATTAATTAATTGGTTGATTAATTAATTAATTCATTCATTTTTATCTTGCCTTTCTCTCAACAACATAACAACATATGTAAAAGTAATACACCTTAATAATATACAAAAGCTTTGATAGACGTATAAATATAAAAATAATATTGAACAATTTACAATTTTATAATTTATAACAATTTAGAATAATATTGAACAATTTATAATTTTAAAAACATACCTTTAATTTTTATTTATGATTGGGAAGTAACCAAAGCAAAAAATAGGGAGACAAAGTAAGCCCTTTGAGGGCACACCTTTAGGACAGGGCAGTTCTCCACATATTAAAGATAAAGGTAATCCCTTGATATGAATATCTAATTGTAACCGACTGTAGGGGGCTCTGCTCATCTCCGTTACTAAGCCGAAAAGCCAGCATTTTTCAAAGACAACTCCTGTGGTCATGTGGCCAGCAATGAACGCTGTTAACATCCCACCAAAGTGGTACCTATTTATCTACTTGTATTTGAATTCTTTTGAACTGCTAGGTTTGGCAGAAACTGGGACTAGTGACAGGAGTACATCCCATCATGTAGCACTCAGGCCTTGAACTACCAACCTTTTGATCTTCCAAATGCCAGAATTAGCATCTTAACCATTAAGCCACTGCATCCCCACATAGTACTATTAAATTATGAATTTTATATCATGCATTTTAAATGTGGATTGTTCTGATATGTGGACATCTGTTTTGTCCCTTTTAAACTGATGTGTGTTTTAACTTACGTTTTTTAAAAATTTTGTTGTTTGTCATGCCTCAGTCCATAGCAAGAGGCAGACAACAAACAAATAAATAAATACTACTACTATGCTACTTCGTAGCACATCTGCATCCTGAGCCACTATAACCTTGACCAGGTTGGCCAGCTTAGGGCTTCATGTGAAGAGAGGGAGCCCTGGTGGCACAGTGGTTAAATGCCTGTACTGCAGCCACAATGTGCATCCTTGCATCCTTTTGTAGGTTGCTAAAATGAGTACCCACCTTGTTGGGGGCAATTAGGTTATACAGTGGTCCCCCGGGTTACGAAGGTAATCCGTTCCGGGATTACCTTCGTAACCCGGAAGCTTTAGTTTCCCGGGGGACCGCTATATTCAATGGACCGCCCGGCCGATTTAAAGGGGCCGCGCGGGGTTTTTTTTTGGAT
Organism: Urosaurus nigricauda; assembly: GCA_034509955.1. Lineage (NCBI taxonomy): Eukaryota > Metazoa > Chordata > Lepidosauria > Squamata > Phrynosomatidae > Urosaurus > Urosaurus nigricauda. The sequence continues at coordinate 324,546,746 of JAOEGL010000002.1, read as the reverse complement.
CCCGGGGGATCTTTCGGATCCCGGGGGATACAGTAGCGGTCCCACCGCTTTCGGATCCCGGGGTTTTCGCAACCCGGGGGATTCGTAAGCCGGGGGACCACTGTACATTGTAAACTGCTTAGGGAGTGCTTAGTTCACATGCTAAGAGATCCCTTAAACCAGTAGTCTCCAAACTGCCTTTTAAGAGATTTTGGACTTCAGCTTTCTGAAGCCTCAGCAATGTTGGCCAATAGTTTGGGACTTTGGTAGATGAAGTCCAAAATTCCTTAAAGATCATAACTTGGGTACCACTGCCTTAAACCAATCCAGCAGGAAAGAGATCACTTAGAAAACTGAAATGCAAGAAGATGGCAGGAAGAGCCAACAGTTTCACTACCACTTGCAAAATGATTTGATCTAGCATGAGAAGAAGGGAGCCTTACCTAGGGAGGCCACCATCTCCAAATTCTCCTCCATGACTTTCCTATGCAGGGTCCTTTGGTCTGGATTCAGCAGGGCCCACTCCTCCTCACAGAAATGCACAGCCACCTCCTCAAAGGTCACCTGGGAGAAAAAAAATTATACCTTTAGCAAACATGTTGAAGCCAATTGGGAAGAAAACACAGGAGCTTAGGTTTGCTGAATGTGACTTAATTTGTTGCATAAGGCACTCAGAGTCACCTTTGTGGGCAACTTTAATTGAAACGAGAGTGGTTCTGCCTGGCCCAGAAGGACAAGCACAGAACCAGAGACCCAGCCTGACTCCTTGGCCCTCCAGGGAATTTGGCCCCTACCTGATCCATGCTCAAACAAGCTGTTGTCACTGCATCAAATGGAAAAGTTGAGTTGTGACGTATTGGCCATGGCTGCATTTCATTGCCTGGGGGAAGCAAAAGACAAAAAACTGTTCCTTCTGCATCTGATGGATATGGGAGTAAAGGCCGAGGACAAACAGATTATCAACCCTCAGAACCAGCCCTTCAGCTGTCCTGATTCCATATATCTTTGCATCTTTGCCAAGAGATACACCAGCTGTGCGTTTCCTTTTATGTATAACTCAACCCCTATTTAGCATAATGGATCTTTGAAAGTGCTGGTTTGAAAAGAACTCCTTAAACAGATGAAGCAAAACATTTACTTGATAGGGATCCCTTCCGCGCATGCTCTCCTCAGGGGAGCAAATATACAGTCCACATATTTCAGGCACACTAAAGAGCGATCCACTGATTTTTTTACCCATCGTGGTGGTGCTTCTCTCATCCCATTGTTCCATCCAACGGTACTGCTCTCTCCTTCCAGAGTCTGAGGGAGCCTTCTCTGCCACAAGAAAGCCACCAGCCTCTTCCACAATAAACTCCTTGGGGGAAAGAGAAAGGTCAGAAAAGAGAAAGGACCAGGAGAAGGTTTAGATCTTCCATCCTTGGTAATTCCCAGAAAATATGTACAGTAGATTGGGTTGGATGCTTACAATATCTTTGAAATTTACTAGGATAAAACTTTCACCTGGTGATTTTCCTGTTCTGCCTGGCTCAGGAGGAAGCCTTCAGCCAGGGCCACTGCCTGGGAACTGGTCTCTGCTCCACATTCCCTGATCCAGTTTGCCATCTCTGGAGGAAGGACAGCCAGAAACTGGTCCAGGATCACCAGGTCCAGGATCTGCGCTTTGGTGTGCTTCTCTGGCTTCAGCCACTGATGGCACAGAGCATACAGTCGGCTGCAAATCTCTCGGGGGCCCTCAGCTTCCTTGTAATAGAACTCCTTGAAATGCTCCTGCTGTACATCTGAATGGGACATGTCTTCTGTCAGGCTCTTCTGTATGGTTGCTCTTCAGAATTCTCCACTGCTCCCAGCTGGAAGACTTGGAAGGCCTTTTCCTAACTCAGGGCCAGCTGAACCTTTTTTTTTCAATCTTTTACTGGTGCCCCTAGACAGTTTCCAAGATATTGTCAAAGAGGCTCTTGTCCCTGTTGCCCAATCATCCCTCAAGAGAAAATACTGGAGAAACCAAGTCCTAGAAAGGAAAGAAGATGTTTTGTGAATGACGCATGAAGGAGGCTCTCTTGAGGTGGAGATGACAGATGCTCAGTTTAACTAAAGATATGAACTCCTTTCCTCCTCTGTCTAGAAGACCATCACCACAACTGAAGGAAAAGGTAACAACAACAACAACAACAACAATAATAATAATAATAATAATAATGTTTTATTTATAGCCCGCTCCTCTGTATCCAATCGGAGCGGGTTACATCAATTAAAAAATGCAAGATAAAATATACATGACCCATACCCAACCACCCGCCCCTTAAAATTAAATTAAACTAACATCAATTAAAATGACATAATAAAAATTTCAATTTAAAACGGCAACCCATTGCATAGAGATCAGGGTCAAGATGTTAAAATGCTAATGGGAGAGCTTAACCCAAACAGAGCCGGGAGGTTAAGAACTTTCTGGGAAGGCCTGCCGGAAGAGATGCGTCTTCAAGGCTTTTTTAAAGCAATCAGAAGATGTAATAAGACGCATCTCGTCTGGCAGGCCATTCCATAGCCTGGGAGCGACAGCCGAAAAGGCCCTCTGGGAGGTCTGCGTCAGTCTAGTCTTCATAGGCTGCAATAAGTTCCTCCCAGAAGACCGGAGTGTGCGGAGGGGTTCGTATGGGAGGAGGCAGTCCCTCAGATAAGATGGACCCAAGCCATGTAGGGCTTTAAAAGTTAAAACCAACACCTTGTACTAGAGGTAGAGGTGGTGTCCTATTCTTCTAGGCCACAGACTAAAACATCCACACTATTCAGCATCCTTCCAACAGTTGTTTCACCATCAACTCATTCCTCAATCTCTATGCTTTCCCTTGTGTGTCCATGTCATGCCTCTGCTTGAATCTTCTTATTCGACTGAAAGAGGCACAGACTTATCTGTTGAAGAGACTCAGCAGATGCCAGAGGAACGAGGCACTTTTTCTGTTCAATAGGTCAGTTTAGGATCAAAGCGGAAGAGGAGGAGGTCCTCCACAGTCCCAAGGTAAGGTAGAGGCTCCTTTAATGACATTATTCTTCCATTGTACTCTGTGCAACAATTGATTACAGCCTCATACTGTCTTTGAGGGTAAGGTCTGGGCCAGATATCCCCACCTCATGGAGTTGGAAGGGGCCCCATAGGTCACTGAGTCCAATCCTTCCTCTCAATGAGGAAACTTTTCCTCCTCCTCTGATCCTGAACTGACAGAAGAAGGGTTTGGCTGGCATCCATCAGGCATTCTGCTGAGTCTCTTCAACTGGAAAGTCTTCTTTTTTAGGGGAAGAAGTTTAAAGGAGGGACCATAATAGAAGAGATGGTTAAGAGGTGAGATGATAGCCCTGTTTACGTACTTCAAGGGGGTGTCATATTGAGTAGGGAGCAAGCTTGTTTTCTGCTGCTCCAGAGACTAGGACACGGAGCAATGGATTCAAATGTCAGGAAACCAGATTCCACTTAAACATTAGGAGGTACTAGTAAGAGTTGTTTGACAGTAGAACACACTCCCTTGGAGTGTGGTGGAGTCTGCTCCTTTGGAGGCACAGAGGTTGGATGGCTATCTGTCAGGAGTACTTTGATTGTGTCTTCCTGCATAGAAGAATGAGATTGGACTGGATGGTCCTTGGGGTCTCTTCTAACTCTAGAATTTTATTATTTTTTAATTTAATTTGTAAACTGTTATTTATCTCTCAAACTGTACGTGTAAGCAAACACCATGTTCATATTCAGTCTTCCTGCAGGGTGAAGGCAAAATATTTTGCTACCTGAGGCAAAGAACAATCATCCTCTTTGCCCACAGCGCAAGCTGTGCTACTTACAAAATTCAGCTACTCACAGCTATTATTAATAATAGTAGTCTAATACATTTTATTAATTTTATTGTCCCTTTCTCCCGATGAGACCCAAAGGAGCTAACAACACAGAATCATAGATCAGAATCCTAGAGTTGTGAGAGACCTCAAGGGCCATCCAGTCCAACCCTATACTGCCATGCAGGAACTCTCAAATCAAAGCACCCCCAACAGATGGCCATTCAGCCTTTGTTTAAAAACCTCCTGAGGACCAGACTTCACCACCCTCCAAAGGAGTGTGTTCCAATGTCGAACAGCGCTTGTCAAGAAGTTCCTCATAATGGAAAGAAGCAAGCATTCCTAATATAGATGATTGGCTGACAAAGGTATATGAGCTAGTCCTTGTAGTCTCTTCCAACTCTATGATTCTATGATTCTAGCAGAAATGGATATATTAACCAATTATTTACAAGAAAATTCTAACAAAATGGCTAAGGATAATTGGAGAAGTTTTACCACTGTGAGAAAATACATGGGGTAAGAAGGCAAGTATATATTTTGAGAATTCATTATAAGAGATATAGTATAAAGAAATAAAGAAACTGAGAAATTTGAAACCCAGGGATAACACCCAAAATAATAAAATAAAACTGAAATTAAATAACAATAATTGGAGTAATGGTCGATAGTCAATTGGAAAAGACTAAATGGGAAAATCTTTAATAATAATAAGACTAATTTTTTAAAAAACCAAACAACAATTATAAAATAACAAAATAACAGAGGAATGGAAGAGGTTAAGAATTTGAAAAAGGTAAAGTTTGAAGAGATAAGTTAAAAAGATATTAAAGAATAAGAGATAAGTTAAAAAGATGTTTGAAAATAATAAGTAAGGAAATTTAAACCAGTTTAATCATAGGAATTATTAACAAAGGAAATATTAATGAGAAAAAAATATAAATTGGAATTTTCAAAGTAATATAGAGAAAAGCCTGTATAATGGTGAGAGATAAGTAATCAATTAGTGTCTAGATCAAGGGAAGTAATACAGTAGTGCCACTCTATTCTGCTTTGGTCAGGCCCCACCTGGAATACTGTGTCCAGTTCTGGGCACCACAATTCAAAAAGGATGTTGTGAAACGGGAGTGTGTCCAAAGGAGGGCAACTAAAATGCCCTATGAGGAACGACTTAGGGAGCTGGGGATGTTTAGCCTGGAGAAGAGAAGGTTAAGAGGTTATATGATACCCTGTTTCAATATTTGAAGGGATGTCACATTGAGGAGGGAGCAAGCTTGTTTTCTGCTGCTCCAAAGACTAGAATGCAGAACAATGGATGCAAGCTCCAGGAAAAGAGATTCCAGATCAACATTAGGAGGAACTTCCTGACAGTAAGGGCTATTCGACAGTGGAACACACTCCCTCAGAGTGTAGTGGAGTCTCCTTCCTTGGAGGTCTTTAAGCAGAGGCTGGATGGCCATCTGTCAGGGATGCTTTGATTGTGATTTCCTGCATGGCAGAATGGGGTTGGAATGGATGGCCCTTGTGGTCTCTTCCAACTCTGTGATTCTATGATTCTATGAATTAAGAGCTAGGAAGAAATTCATAGAATAAGATTGGAAAACTAAATGTGTGTATTTGGATAAATGTGCAGTACCGTATGGGAAGGTGTGTGTCTGATTAAATGTGAAGTAATTTTATAAGCATGCATATAGATAAGTAAAGAAAAATAAAGAGAGAGTACAGTATGTGTCATATGAGAAAACAATGAAAAGATCAATAATATTTATGATTAGTATTATTAGCAATTATAATTGTTTCCAAAAATAACAAATCTACATGCAAGCTGTATTAGAAGAGTTTGATTAAGAATGTATTTGTATGTTGTTTTTGTTTATGTTTGTTTGTTTTTCTTTTTTATATGTAATCAATCTTTATATGTAATTTTTAATAATAAAATAATAAATATATTTAAAAGAAGAAGTTCCTCCGAATGTTGAAGTGGAGTCTCTTTTCCTGTAGCTTTCATCCATTGTTCCAGGTCCTATTCTCTGAATCAGCAGAAAATAAGCTTGCTCCATCCTCAATATGACATCCCTACAAATATTTAAAGGCTATTATATCACAAGAGAAGGTTAACGCTTCTCTTAAAACAATCTAGATGAGAAACACATTAAATTCCAATCTCTTTGTATGGAGAAAGACAAGGACTTTCTGGCACAATGTATACCTTAAAGAGTCCTGTTGGTGCACATATAACAAAAGGCATCTATTTCCTCAGAGGTAGTTTTGAACCCTGGGAAACTGATTTTGGGCAGGGAGATATGTTGCTTTTAGGCATCCCTAGAAACTGTAAAGATCCAAGAGCAATAGGTCCTCTTTCTCAGCCCTTGGAAAATGCAGGGCAAGGAATGGACCCCCTTTGCCTCTTTTTATGGGTCCCATTGCATTCTCTCTCCCTTCCAGGGGGGCATGAATAGGCTTTATATTCAATTTCTGAAGGAAAGAAGGAAGGAAGGAAGGAAGAAAGAGGGAGGGGAAAGGAAAGAAGGAAAAGAAGGAAGAAAAAGGACATTAAAACAACACTTAAAACAACTAAAATAGTCTATATAAAACAGTGTTTAAACAATTACAACATACAAAATTTAAAACATACCAACTCCTTCCCCACTTTCTCTGCCCCTTTGCAACCCTCCTGGGCTCCTCTGAGTCAGTGTGTCACCTGCAGAGTCCAGATCCTGGCTGGGATTGGAAGAGAGGATTTGCACTCAGAGCCGGAAGAGAAGAGGAAGAGAGGACCTTGCCTGGGAGGAAGAAGAAGAACCACCTTCCCTCCTCCTCCATTGCTTTTACCTCTCTAGGAACCCATTTCCTTCATCTTAACCCTTAGCAAGCCAAATAAAATTTTATTATTGTTGCTGTCTTTCCTCCTTTTGCTTGTTTTAGGGTTGAATTTTTAGAAAATTTGTTACATTTCCAGGTAGACCTCAGTTTAACAAAAGCCCCTGACACAGAAAGCACCTTTTTAAGAAAAGGGTTCCTCTTCTTTTTACTCAAAAACAATCTGAACAGGGATCTTATAATTATCTAATAAATAATAATTATTATTAATTATTATAAATAAATAAATAATAATTATTATTAATTATTATAAATAAATAGATAGATAAATTTTATTTATAACCCGCCCCTCTGACCAGGCAGTCGGGGTGGGGTACAACATAGGAGTTTATGGCATGGGAGGAATTTCTCTCAATTGCGAACGGAGCCAATTCGCAATTATGTGAATTCACTAGTTTAGCGAATTTACGTGAAATCTGATTGCGCTCCTGAAAATGACCCCCATTGCTCGAAATTGCATGAGATATTGTAATACGGAATTACGTATTTTGCGTTCGGATTGCCATTGCATTATACCGCCAAATTCCGTCGTACGATAAACTCCATAGTTTTAAACAGTCACAGTTAAAAATAATACAGCCCAATCCCAGCAACCTCCCACCCCTTAAAATTAAATTAAACAGACACGGATTAATAAAAGCAAACAAATTCACAACAATAAAATATAATGCAACCAGTTGTTCTTTGGGTAACATGGTGGTGGCATCCAGATTCGTAGTAGGCTGGGAAAAAGCTGGGGGAAACTCTAAGCATAACTGTGGAGCATAACTGTTAAACACTATCCGGGAAGGCCTGCCGGAAAAGATATGTCTTTATAGCTTTTTGAAAGCCGTCAAGGGTTGTAGTAACTAAGACGTATCTCATCTGGCAGGCCATTCCACGAAACCTGGGAGTAGTAGCAGAAAAGGCCCTCTGGGAGGTCCCCAAACTTTGCCCTTTTAAGAGATTTTGGACTTCAGCTGAAGTCCAAAATTTCCCTTAAAAGAGCACAGTTTGGCACCTTGCCTTGAGATCTGGTTTGACACCACTTCAAAGCTGCACTTCAAGCCTCAGTGCTATGGAATCCTGGGAACTGTACTTTGTTTTAGGGGCGCCAGAGCTCTTGGATAGAGGGAAGGCTAAATGTCTCCCAAAATTATATTAATTATATTGTTTCAATGCATTTTAAGCGTTTTAATCTCTCTTTTTTTTTAAAACTTGATTTTGGCATTGAATTTGTTTTAATTATTGTTGTAATTTAATTCTATTTTAATATACTATTTTTGTATGTTTTTAACTGTATGGTGTTTTTTAACGTTGTAAGCCCCCCTGAGTCCCAGGCTTGGGAGAAGGGCGGGATATATATACATATAATCATAAAAATTTGCAGTTCCCAGAATTCCAGAGCATTGAGTCACTGGCAATTAAAGCAGCTATGTCAACCTGGAGTACACTCCTCCCTCCACATTGGCTGGGGATAGGGGCACAGGACCCCCATGAATGTGGAAATAATCGCAAATAACAACAAAAAACACAGTTTTTACCTGAGAAAACACCTCTCTAGGAGTCTTTAGGTCCTCCAGTACAACTCTGTGGTCAACATCTGCCAGACATTAACCATAGAGTTGAGCTGGAGGAGCTACAAATGCCTAGAGAAGGGCTCTCTCTAGGAATTTCTAGGTCCTTCAGTATGACTTTTGGTTAAAGTTGACCATAGAGTTATGCTGGAGGAGCTAGAAAGGCCCAGAGAAGGGTTTTCTCAAGGAATCTCTACGTCCTTCAGTACGACTTATGGTTAAAATTGACCATAGAGTTGCGCTGGAGGACCTAGATATTCCTAGAGAGAACATATTAATAAAATCTGTGCATGATCAAAGCCGCAAAAGCCAAAGCCTCCAATATAGAGGGATGGATGTAATTCTGTAGTGCGGATGGATCCCAAATGAGCCCAAGTAGTTGGGTTCAGGGTGAAAAGCAGCCAGGGACATCTCCCACAGGCCTTGCCCCCAGCACTGCCGCCATATTCCAGCTTCTGGCCTCTGATTGAGGGAGAGAAGGGCAGCTTCTACCTCCTGGGCCCAATCCCTTCCTCCATAGCCATTCCTTTTTCTTTCTGTCTCCTGTCTTCTTTAGGTTCTAAACTTGGAGGCAGAATACTCTCAAATTAAGGCAAACCTCTCCGAGAGATAATTTTTTATAGAAGTGGGGGGTCTGTGTTTGCCTTCAAGTTGTTTCTGACTTATGGCAACCATAAGGCTGTGGGTTTCTTGTGGCAAGATTTGTCCAGAGGTTTGCCATTGCCTTCCTCTGGGGTGGGGGTATATATATGCGCTAAATAAATAAATACATAAAATCAGTTAGCTTCTTTTTTGACTAAAATTCAACCCACTGTGGTTATTTCATGGGGGAAAAGGGAGTTTTCCCTGCCATAGCGCTGAAACAGTTTATCCTCCACACTCCAAGACCTTCAATGTTTTTCCCCCCAGTGTGAATTTTTTACATATATTTCGGGGTCATCTTTGTCTGAATTTTTTCTCTCTGTGTTGTTTGATGTCAATTTATTGTCACCTCGGCTTTAATGTATAGTGTGGTCCAATGACTGAGAGTCCTCCATGAGTACCAATCATCAACAGGTCTTTCAAACTCAGACCCATGGTTTGCTTGATTGAGTCAATCCACCTGGAATGGGGGCTTCCTCTTCTCTTACTGCACTGAATCATGCCATCACATGATTTGCCCTAAATAAGATAACCTCTGTTTAGTCATTTTAATCATAGAATCATAAAGTTGGAAGAGACCACCAGGGCCATCCAGTCCGAACCCCTGCCATGCAGGAACTCTCAATCAAAGCCATCCAGCCTCTGATTAAAGACCTCAAAAGAAGGAGACTCCATCATACTCCAAGGGAGTGTGTTCCACTATCAAACAGCTCTTACTGTCAAAAAGTTCCTCCTAATGTTGAGATGCAATATTTTTTTCCTGTAGCTTGCATCCACTGTTCCTATTGTCTGGAGCAGCAGAAAAAAAAACTTGATCCTTCCTCAATATAACATCCCTTCAAATATTAAAACAGGAGTATCATGTTCCCTCTTAACTGTTTCTTCTCCAGGCTAAACATCCCCACTCCCCAGCTCCCTAAGTCATTCCTCATAAGGCATTGTTTTACTATGATAAATTTTTAGGTTTGGGGAAAGCCACATTGATAGCAAACTCCTGCTAACTGTAGTGCTTCTGTTAGCAGTGGAACAATAATAATAATGATTATTATTATTATTTATAACCCGCTCCTCTAGCAAAGTAATCGGAGCGGGGTACAACAAGGTTAAAAAGTACAGACTAAAACAACTATCATGCCCCTTCCCGACCCCCCCCCCTTAAAATTAGATTAAACTAGCAAATATTAAAATCGACAACAGTTAAAAACAAAGTGCAATCTCATGAACAATTCTTGTGCAAATAAGCAATAGATGAAATCAAGAAAGTTAAATAAAGGGGACAACCGAGGTTATCTACCCAATTTCTGTTTTGGATTCTCTGGAGCCAAATACTGAAAAGCCAGCATGTCTAGAATAGGATGCACTTTATAAAAGAGATGTAGGAATTGAACTAAGACACCTCTGGCCAAATTTTCACATTGACGTCTTGCTTCAAGAATAGACGAGGACCTTCAATCCATCTCAGAAAAATGAAAGTCTGGGACCACTTTATCCAACAAAATAGGAAACTAATAGCATTTTCACCTACTGATTCTAGAATTCTGCAAAGGTTGGCATTCAAACAACAACTCTAATTCTTCAAGGATTATTCTTTACCATAATAAAGTTCTTTGGGAATTGATGTCAAAAGGTACTTTCTCCTCCTACGGTACAAGATCTCTCCACATACAATTCCCAGGATCCCCTAGTAGTTAAAGCAGTCTCAAACTGGATTATTTCTGCAATTTGTTTTGGATCTCAGTGAAGCTAACAACATACTTTAATTCATCTAAATTAAAAACAAAGTCAATTCCAATCCATCAGCAGAGGTATGGAGAAAGACAAGGGCATTGTCACACACTACAGATCTTAATCCAAGACTTCTGGCTCCTATACATACTGTATAGCAAAGGGGATCTCCCTAGAGAGAGTTTTGAACCCAGGGAAACTGACTCTGGGCAGCCAGGTATATATTTTGCTTTCTCACATGAACACCAACTGACCACTGTAAAGATCCAAAAAAGCTATATCCCCTTCCCCTCTGGCCCAGCCCTTGGAAAATGTATGGCAAGGAAGGGACCCCCTTTGCCTCTTTCTGGGTCTCATTCCCATTCTCTCCCATTTCCAGGAGGGCATGAATAGGCTTTATTCATCCCGTATGAAACCCCCTCCCCCCGCACACTCCGATCCTCTGGGAGGAACCTGCTACAGTCTGTGAAAATTCGGCTGTCGCAGACATCCCAGAGGACTTTTTCAGCTACCGCACCTAAGCTTTGGAATGGACTGCCGGATGAGATGCATCCTATAACATCTCTTGACTGCTTTAAAAAAGCTCTGAAGACACATTTCTTCCGGCAGGCCTTCCCTGAAACCTCCTAGATCCCGGCTCCGAAACGGAACCTATTTTGACCCCTTGCTTGGTGCTATTTCTACCATCATCTAAGAACTATGAGGATGTATTATTTTTTTAATGTTGTTATGGTTTTAAACTATTGCTAATTTAATTTATTTTTAAGGATGGGTGGTTGGGAATGGGTTGATGAAGTATTTTAATCTGTATGTTTTAATTTGCTGTACCCTGCTCCGATTGTGCTCTACAGAGGAGCGGGCTAGAAATAAAGATATTATTATTATTATTATTATTATTATTATTATTCTGTTCCCAAGAAGTGGGTTTATCCCCCCCCCCTAAAAAAAGCTCAGGCCAAAATAAAATAAGAACCAGTCGAGTCTAAAAGGTGCTCCTCATCCCCCTTCTCCTTTTCTACTCCTCTCTCCCCTCCATCTCCCTCCAGAGAAAGAAAGAAAAAGGGAAACCAGTCCCCTCCATCCTCTTCTAAGGAGTTTATCAGACGATGGAAATTGGAAGTATAATCATTAGTTTTGTTATTGTGTATTAAAGCATCTCACACAATTTCAGGCAATGGGCAGTCATTTTCGGGTAATGGGAACTGAACGCATTCCAATCACAATTGGAATACACGTAAATTTGCTAAACTAGCAAATTCACATGCATTCGAATTGGCTCCAATTGGCTCCATTCGAAATAAAGAGAAATTCCTCCCGTCTGATAAACTCCTTATTCATCTGAAGGAGAAGAAGATTTACCAGTTGAAGAGAGTCAGGCTCCTTCTGTCTTCTTCAGGAGGGTCACCTTCCCTTCCCGGCTCCCAAGGGCTCCCCCACATCCAGACACTCCCTGGGAAGCAGATTTGCACTCAGGACCCAGAGGGGAAAGGAGGGGGTCTTGGCTGGGTAGAAGACAAACCTTTCCTCCTCCTCTTCCATCCCCCCCCCCCCCCCCCGGTATTCATTTCCTTCATTTTAACACAATCAGATCCATCTTCCTCTGAGAATCCAGGCTCTAATCTTTTTCCTTCCATGGCATTGAATTAAAAAAATAATTACATATCCAGGTGTATCTCAGAGTTGTAGATGGATTAAATAATGGTCTGTCTTTCATAGGTAGCTTGGTGATACCACATCTTTTGACATACGATGAAGCCTTTCAGTTAGCACAAATGATGAAAGTAAGTAAATCAGCCATCTGAGTACAGAGAGAGACAAACTCCAGATTCCCACTCCCTTTAAACCAGTACTGGTAAATAATAAAACCTTCTATTGGGGAAAGGCCAGCCATCTGGTAAAAGTATTTTTAAAAAAACTGCTAGCTCCACCATTAGATCAACTCTACCCTTTTTTAGAATATCCAAATTTCAAAACATACAAACATGTATTTGCCAGAGGGAAACAAGCAGGTACATATATAATAAATGAAAATTCTCTTTATAAATAGTAAACTCTTTATAGCTATTACAGGAAAAAATAGATGGATTCAAATAATCCTGACTTTAAATTGCCCAGGTTAGTGCTTTTTTAATGCATGCTAGATGGTTAAGAAGATAGGAAGATCATTAGGGTTGTTGAGAGCTTTAGTACATATGAAATGTAATGCATAAATACTTTTCTCAAAATAGAGGGATAATTTCAAACATTTGTAAAAAGCATCATAGAGGATTCATTTGACCCTCACAAAGTGGCAAAGCTAATGCGAGTGCTGCTGAACAAGGAATAGTCTCTTCTTTGACCAGGGATGAGCTTCTGTTCATAAATTAGATCTTAATTATGTAATGTAGAAAGAAGATAGGATCTTCAAAAAACATCTTTATTTCTTCAAGGATTCCACCAAACAATGTACTGATGGTGTGCTTATATCTGGGTCCCCCCGTCCTATCATTTTTTAAAATCAGTTAGTTTTCTCTACTATAAAAATTAATTGGACAATTGTTTGATGTGAAAAGGTATTGTTTTCCTATGCCTCTTTCCAAGCTCTAAACACCTACATTGATTAAATGGATTCTCCACTCCACGAACTCTTTCAAGCTGAGTCCCCCCCCCCCCCAGCTAAAACGTTTCCCACACACCAAGCATTTATATGGCATCGTCTTTTGAACATTCCTGGGATTCAAATGGATCTTCCCATGTGTGCAGAGACAGTTGAAAAGTGTTTGTCTACTCAATGAAAGTTGCCCAGGCAAGCTAATTTTTCTGACTGAAACTCTTTTCACATTCCTGACATTCAAAAAGTATCTCCCTTGCATCTGTTAAATGATAAATAGCAATTTATCTATTCTAAGTGAAACATTTCCTATATTCCTATCATTTAAATGGGATCTCAACTATATGATCTAATTGATGCTGAGCCAGGTAACTCTTCCGACTGAAAGTCTTTCCACATTCCGGGCATTTAAATGGTTTCTCTCCTGTGTGAACTGTTTGATGAGCGGTGAGGTGCATCTTTTGATTAAAACTCTTTCCACAGTCCAAACACTTAAATGGTTTCTCCGCTGTGTGAGTCAACTGATGACGAGTGAAGCCTGACTTCCAGCTGAAACTTTTTCCACATTCCTGACAGTTAAATGGTTTCTCCCCTGTATGAACTGCCTGATGAGAATTTAAGTGGGTCTTCCGATTAAAACTCTTTCCACACTCCAGACACTTAAATGGTTTCTCTCCTGTGTGAGTTAATTGGTGAATAGTCAAGCCTGACTTCCAGCTGAAACTTTTCCCACATTCTAGGCACCGAAACGGTTTCTCCCCTGTGTGACTTGCTTGATGATCTGTGAGGCTCTTCTTCCAGCTGAAACTTTTCCCACATTCCATGCATTTAAATGGTTGCTCTGCTGCATGAGTTGTTTGATGAGCTGCAAGGCTTTGCTTCGAACGAAAACTTTTCCCACACTCCAGGCATTTAAATGGTTTAACTTCTGTGTGCGTTAATTGATGACAAGTGAAACTTCTCTTCCAGCTGAAACTCTTTCCACACTCCAGGCATTTGAATGGTTTCTCTGAGGTGTGAGTGGTTTGATGAGAAGTGAGGTGTGCCTTCCGACGGAAGATTTTCCCACACTCCAAGCACTTAAATGGCTTCTCCCCTGTATGGATTTTTTGATGACAGGTGAGATGTTCCTTTTGACTGAATTTCTTTCCACATTCCATGCATTTAAATGGTCTCTCGCCTGTGTGAACTGCTTGATGATAAGTGAGGTGGATCTTCTGTTTGAAACTCCTTCCACACTCCAGGCATTTAAATGGCTTCTCCCCTGTGTGAATTGCTTGATGAGGAATGAGACTTCTCTTCCAACGGAAGTTCTTTCCACACTCCAAGCATTTAAAAGGTTTCCTCTCTGTGTGAATTGCTTGATGAGAAGCAAGATGTTCCTTTCGAATGAATTTCTTTCCACATTCCAGGCATTCAAATGGTTTCTCCCTTGTGTGAACTGCACAATGCCGAATAAGGGTTATCTTCTGCCTGAAGCTCTTTCCACACTCCAAGCATTTAAAAGGTTTCTCCCCTGTGTGAGTTGCTTGATGATGAATGAGGCTTATCTTCCAACTGAAGCTCTTTCCACATTCCAAGCATTTAAAAGGTTTTTTATGTGCTGCTTTATGGCAATTCTGGTGTGTTTTCTGCCTTTTTCCACATTCAAAGCCTATTAATGATTTCTCCCCTGAGTGCAATCTTTGATGTGACAGAAACTGTAGCCTACACCTGAAACTATTGCCACATTTAAAACATTTAAATGGTTTCTCTATTATTTGAGAGATTTCATGGGAAATCAGTTTTTTCCTATAACTGTCGGTGTTTCTACTCTCGCCATCCTTTACAGATTTCTCCCTTGTGTGAATTCTCCTGTGATGATTAAGGCTTGCTTTACAGCTGAAACGTCTCCCACAATCAAAACAAAGGCATTCATTTCCTTCTATTGCTTTTTGTGCCCTTTTGTGGACTGAAATTCTAGAAATATCAGGACCCGGAGATGCAACGGAGGTGGCCCTCCTCTTCTCTTGAGTATCTGTTCTGGTTCTTTTCTCTTCCTTCTCTTTATGAATGGCTCTTTCTACCAAGGACCTGATTAGGTCTTCACTCCCATTTATATCACTTCCTGGCAAGGAGAAAAACATGGTCAAAGTCCAAGTCAGAAATAAAGACTCAATTAACATGACCGCTTTAACAGACATTAATGTGAGCAGACTACTGGAATGGCATACAAGATTCAGTAGCATCTCTACTTGTTCTCCTGGGAAGTCTGTGGTTAGACTGCTCGAAGCAGAGAGTTATTCAGAAGAGCTCATAGTTTCTTAAACCCATTAAAACATGAACCGAGGAACTATAATCTCTCTCACCTATTATTATTATTAAACTTTATTTATATAGTGCTTTAAATTTACAATAAGATGTGATTATTGCCAAGAGAGACTAACAGATAAGATAGATCGTCCTCTTCATTAAAAATAAGGGGAACTTGCAGTCCATACATGCTATACCAAATCCTCAATAAACAAACTCATATATATTATTATATATTTGTTGTACCCCGCTCCGAGTATTCCATTAGAGGAGCAGGTTATAAATAAACATTATTATTATTATTATTATTATTGTCAGCCTTCCATATCCATGGATTTTTTAACCGATGGATTGAAGCATCCATGGCTTGAAAATATGCAAAAATATATAAATTCCCAAAACCAAATGTTGATTTTACTATTTTATAAGGGACACTATTTTACTATGTCACTGTATTTAATGGGACTTGAGCATTCATGGCTTTTGGTATCCACAGGAGATTCTGGAACCAAACCCCAGCAGATACCAAGATTCCACTGTATCACACTTCTACTACTACAACTACTGTATTATCATTATTATTACTTTAGTAATTTCTGTCCTGCCTTTCTCTTAATAATGAGACTATTTAAAAATACAGATTAAAACTATTCAAATGTGGCAACAAAAGTACAGTATACACATTTTTTTTAAAAAAATTGTTTGATCATTTAAAAAAAACAAAGCATTGAATACATTAAAATTCATTAGAAGCACAGATGTGCTACATGCTGCAAATGGGCTATCTGCATCCTGAAATCATCCACTTTAGCCTTGACTAAGGTGAGCCAGTTTAGGATTTCCTATGAAGAGATTCCTGAAACCAACCCAGCAGGAAGGAGAAGATTTAAGACTGCTGAAATTCAACAAGCAGAAACATGCAACTGGGTTTCACTACCACTTGCAAAATGACATGAGAAGAAGGGAGCCTTACCCAGAGAAGTCACCATCTCCAAATTATCCTTCATGACTTCCCTATGCAGGGTCCTTTGTTCTGGATCCAGCAAGGCCCATTCCTCCTTACTGAAGTACACAGCCACCTCCTCAAAGGTCACCTGGAAAAAGAAATGATACCCATCATCCAAACGTGCAGAAGTCAACTGGGGGGCAAAAGGAAACAGTTTAGGGATGTTCGATGTGATCTACTTTTTTGCATAAAGGCACTCAGAGCCAACTTAGTGAATAACTTTGATTAAAAGAAAGGAAAAGGGAGTGGTTCTGCCTGGCCCAGAAAGACAAGCAAGGAACCAGATCTCAGCCTGACCCCTTCTTGGCCCTCCAGGGAATCAGGCCCCTACCTGATCCTGGCACACAGAAGCTGTTCTCAGAGCATCAAAAGGAAGAGAGGAGCTGCAGAATTTTGACCATGGATGTGTTTCATTGTCTGCAGGGAAAGAAAAGCGAAAACTGTTCTCTCTGCTTCTGACCGCCATGTTTTCCTACTCATACAAACAAAACCAAAGATATTTAAGGGAACAGCTTTTGTTGAGGTTTAGGGGGCACAAGAAATTATGGAGAGACTTCTGAAAAATATGCCAAGGAAGACTGACTCCCAAAGCAGCTTCCCAACAAAGTCCTCAGAAGGGCACAATATCACAAAGACTTCACTGGCATTTTCTGTGCATGAATATTGAACTTGGGGTGGAGAGGTGTCTCTAACTCTGGCATTTATTAATACTGTGTTTCTCTAACTCTGGCAATACCCATGTTTTTCCCACAATATAAGGGAGTAAAAGCTGAGAATAGCCAAATTATCAACCCTCAGAACCATCTCTTCAGCTGCCCTTATACCTTATACTACCGGTAGATTTGCATCTTTGCCAAGAGATACACCAGCTGTGTGCTTCCCTTTATGTTTAATTCAACTCCTGTTTACCGTAAGGGCTCTTTAAAGTTGCTGGTTTGGAAAATGAAATCCTTAAACAATTGAAACAAAACATTTACTGGAGACTGATCCCTTCCCCACATGGGCTCCTCAAGGGAGCAGATCATCAGTCCACCTATTTCAGGAACACTCAAGATAGGGAGAGTAAACTGGGAAATGCCCACTGCTTCTTTACCCATCATAGTTGTGCTTCTCTCATCTTGCTGTACCATCCACTTGCACTGTACTGTTTTTCCAGAGTCCGAGAAAGCCTTCTCTGTCACAGGAAAGTCACCACACTCTTCTACCATGAGCTCCTTGGGGTGATAAAACAGTAGTAAACATAACACAAAGAGAAAGATCAGAAAAGAATAGCGAGTTTGGATCTCCCCTACTTGACGATTTCCCAGTAACAGATTGGGTCAGATTCTTACAATATTTTTGAAATTACTATGACAAAACTTTCTCCCATATGCTACCTTTCCTGCTTATTCTCCTTTGCCTGGCTCAGGAGAAAACCTTCACTCAGGGCCACCGCTTGGGAACTGGTCTCTGCCCCACATTCCCTAATCCAGGTTGCCATTTCTGGGAGAAGGACAGCAAGGAACTGCTCCTGGATCACCAGGTTTAGGATCTGGGCCTTGGTGTCTCTCTCTGGCTTCAGCCATTGATGGCAAAGAGCATGGACTCAGCTGCAAAACTCTCGGGGGCCCTCAGCCTTCTTGTAGCAGACCTGCTACAAGTACTCTGACTGTACCTCTAAATGGGATGCATCTTCTGTCAGGTTCTTCTGCAGGGTTTCTCTGAAGAATTTCTCACTGCTCCCAGCTGGAAGATGTGGAAGGCCTTTTCTTAACTCAGGACCAGCTGAGCCTTTCTTTCCCATCTTTTACTAATGCTCCTTGGCAGCTTCCAAAATAGCTAAAGAGGTCTGTTGCCAGATCCTGCCTCAGAGCAAAAGGCAGGGGCACCCAAAATCCTAGAAAGTAAAGAAAGATGTTTTGTGAGAGAGGCATGATGAATGCTTTCTTGCGCTCTAGAAATTCACTCTAGAAATTTGCCCCTACCCTCCTCTGTATTGAAGACCAACACCATAACTGAAGATGTCTTTTCCCTCTAGGTCAGAGTAAAACCTCCACACTATTCAGCCTCCCTCCAAAAGCTGTACATACTTCATTTATATGTTTCCTTTCTCCTGGAGTGAGAGTCAAGGCAGCCCACAAAGAAATCAATTAAGTCAGTATAAAATGTAAAAATCGTACAATAATAAATATATATATTTTCCAAGCCCATTGCAGTAAACAATAATAATAATAATCACAGGCAGCCAACATATAGCTTGAAATAAGTTTTCCAGAAGGAGAAAAGGCAGGGTGGAGTGGGGCTCTTGCTGCCTTTTTCTGCCTCAAAACTGAATTTATTTAGTCAGCTCTCCACACTTGTGGCTTTGACTTATGCGGATTTGATTAATATGTTCTCTTTAGGAATCTCTAGGTCCTCCGGCACCACTCTGTGGCCAACTTTCACCAGATGTTGTGCTGTTGACTCTAGAGTGGTCCTATAAATGCCTAGAGAAGTATTCTCGCAAGTAAAAAGAAAAAAAAGTCTGTTTTCACTTGTGGTTTTTTCCATTTTCACTATGTGTATGTAAATACATTTAGGTTGTGTGTATTATATTGTTATTTGAAGGTAACATTTTTAATTTTGCTAGCTGTTTAGGTCACAATTATTCGTATTACATTCAGTGATATATGGGAATTATGATTTACATAGAATCAAAGAATCGTAGAGTTGGAAGAAACCACAAGGGCCAATAGTGCCAAAAAGCATTCCTAAGGATTCTGGACAGTGTGAAATGAGAGGAAGCCAATGGAAGAGATAACAAGGGCCAGGGTGACACCATGAGTTACCGCACTGGGTCACGCCAACCCTAGGGATGCCATTGCCATGTGGAAACCTGAAAGCAGCCACCACCGCCACCCTCCAGGTGTACTACCCTTTTGAGTCCGCACCCCTGCATCCCTCTACCATTGTGTGAAGGGTTCACTGTATATGCAGAAATTCCCAGTGCTTAGCATGGACCAAGACCTGGGCTTCCTGGCAGACTACCCAGTTAAGCCTTTCCAGATTAGCCTCCCATCCACTGATATTGATGGCTCCTGTCTGCCCCAAGAAAATGTCTCGCCTCTAGTATGTTTAATCTTAATTAATTTTAATTAGTATTTTATATTGTTGTTGTTCTATATTTATCCTGTTTTTAAGGTGGGGAGGGGGTATGGGTAGGGAGATGGTTTTTACTGTATTGTACTGTATATCTTATTGTTATTATTGTGTTCTGTACCCTGCCTCGATCTGTAGGGAGAGGCGGGATATAAATTATTATTATTATTATTATTATTATTATTATTACCCATGAAGCAAGGCTCCTCCCTCTCAACAAATCTTGCCAAAAAAGTCCCATGATCTTAGGGTAGCCATAAGTCAGAAGTGACCTGAAGGCACACAACACATGCCAAGCCAACCCTGAGTATGGAGAAAGACAAGGCCTTCCTGGCCCAATGGATATAAATAAGTCCAGAGCCCTGGCTCCTGCACATATGGAACAAAAGGGATCTCTTCAGAGAGAGGTTTGAGCCCAGGGCAACTCACTCACTTTTGCCATTCAGATTTGTTGCTTTCTCACATGAACACCAGCTGACCATTGCAAAGGTCCAAAAGAGACATATATTCTTCTCACCCAGCCCTTGGGAAATGTAAGGCAAGGAAAGGACCCCCTTTGCTTCTTTTTATGGGTCCCATTGCAGTCTCTCTCCCATTTCCAGGAGGGGCATGAATAAGCTTTATAACCTGAGGATTTCATATTATACTGTTCTGCATCTAAAGAAGTGGGTTCATCATCCCATCCCACCCCTTAAAAAAAATTCCAGGCTAAAATTAACACCCAATTGAGCCTGAAAGGGGCTCCTCATTCCCCTTACTCTCTTTTCCTACCTCCCCATCCCCTCCTTCTAAGGACCCCAGAAGGAAGGAAGGAAGGAAGCCCTTCCTCTCCATTCTCTACTTTTTTATCTGAAGAAGGAGAAGCTGATTTACCATTTAAAGAGACCCAGGAGATGCCTAAAGAGCAGCCAGGCCCCTTCTCTCTTCAGGAGGCTCACCTTTCCTTCCCTCTTGGGCTCCCAAGGGCTGCCCCACCTCCAGACCCTCCTGGGAAGGAGATTCACACTCAGGACAACACTTGGCTGGGAGGAAGAGCATTAGTCTTTCCCCCTCCTCCTCCTTTACCTCTTGCATCCTCTCTAGGAACCCATTTCCTTCATTTTAACCCTTGGAAAGCCAAACACCTCCCTCTTCCAATCCTCAAGAAGTCAGGATCTCTCTTCCTTTTGCTTCCCTCTCTGTGTGTGTTTGTGTGTGTGTATTTTAAAACACATTTTCAGTTACATCCCAGTTTTAAAAAGCTGCTCACACAAGTGAGCCTTTGTGAAAAGAGTTGCTCCTCATCCTCTATCCAGCTGGAGGCCTTTTTTTAGCAGCATCTGCATTGGAGTGGACAAGGAGGGATGAGGAAAGACAGACTTTTCTTGTTTATTAGCTGCAGCAGCCTCTCTGCAGGAAAGAGTTTATAGACTGTGACTCTTCCATAGCTGTGTATGGAAAGTAAACAGCAGCTGCCACCACAATCCCTGACTAGTGGAGCACATGTGAAAAGCAAAAGAGAAAGACAAGGGGAGAATGGATAGCCTCACCAACTATGTCTTTAAAAGCCTAGATCTTGAAGTCTGGCCATCAAAGTGGAAATGATGAGAAAAGTGGAGGGTGGCAAAAGGAAAAGCCATTTCCTAAGCCATTGGTCCCTAGGTTGTTCAAAATGTTTGGTTTATTAAGGAAAGGCAGAGGAGATTGTTCCATTCACATGTGCGTATTGTTAGTTTTGAATAAGAGGCTTGTGGAAAATGCTGATCTGCTCTTTCTTTTTGTGGCATAGGAATCCCAATTTTTTCCATGTTGTTCCTGCCACTGCTACTATAAATTTTCTGTTAACAATGCAGGTGTATTTCTAGGCATAACTGAGTACAATTACATACAAAATCCACAAAACAGTGATACCTTCACAACGCAAACAAACATACACAAAGTACATAATACAGGCTTTAAATGCCCACTGCTTTCTTCATCAGGCAAAGGTGTTAAAATTCATAAAGGATTTAAAAAATCTTTAAATATGATAATGTCACAGGCCAGCATTGTGTCAAAATGTGGGTGGTGTTGTTCTGAGTTGAGATGGTGTGGAGGGATATCCCTATGCAGAGAAGCCCTCCTTCTTTTGGCCATTTGAGTTCTGGGAGACAAAGTCCAGGAGATAGATTTTCCGTTCAATTTATTGTTAGCTGCCTTTGAGCCAACCTTGACTCAACCTATGATGTCTCCAAGTCCCACCATCCTCTACCTCTCTGCTCAGATCTTGCAGGCTGCCATGGTCTTCTTGACTGAGTCTACCGGTATCCATCTGGCATGCGGTCTTCCTCTCTTTCTACTGCCCTCCACCTTCTCCAGCACTGTTGTCTTTTCTAATTATTCGTGCCTTCTCATGATGCGGCCAAAGAACAACCACCTCAGTTTAGTCATCTTGGCTTCCAGGGAGAGTTCTGGCTTGATCTGTTCAAGGATCCATTTGTTTGTCTTTTTGGCCATCCAAGGTATCCTGAGCTCTCTTCCCCAGCACCCCATCTCAAATTAATTAAATTTCTTCCTATCTGCTTTCTTCACTGTCCATCTCTCACATCCATCCGTGATGGAGAATACAATGGCTTGGATAATTCTAACTTTAGCGTTCAGCTATATATCTTTGCACTTCAGGATTTTGTCTAGTTCCTTCATAGCCCATTCCTAATCTGATTTCTCGACTGCAGTCTGATCTATGTTTGATCTAATGTAAGGGAAATCTTTTAACTATTTTGATTTCATTGTTTACCTAGGTTGAATTTATGTAAACCCTCTGTGGTCTTTAGCAATAAAAAGATGCTTCCTCCAAGATGTCTCCTTTCCTTGTCCCCCTTCTTCAACTGAGGCAAACCTGTATATCACATCCTTTTACCAACCAGCTTCAGGCAGTGTATAGACAGGCCTTAGTCAGGCCTTAGTCAGCAAAGAACTGTTAACATTAACAATTTACAAAAAACTGACAATGGAACTCCTTTGTTTACAGTCTTTTTTTCACATACTTAACCTCTCTCACATTTCTTTTTCATCCTCTCTCTAGTTAATCTCAAAAAGTGACTTGCTGAGTGTATCTAGGACACGGGATGCAGCCAGGATGTACTAGGCGAGCTAAATTAAAAGTGAATTAAGTGTGATAGGACCTGACTGCATCCCAAATTAGAATTCAATTTGGGAGAGGTAAGATGGGGGTTTTTTAGCGGTGCGATAATCTCCCTAACCTCTCCCAAATTTTTTCCATCTTCTGTCTAGTTAAAACCTTTTAGGCAGCTTTACCATCAGCTCTACCTCTTAATATTAGGAGAATGGAGAGGGAGGGCTAGAGATACTTTCCTTACCGCTTTACAGAAGAACATTTGCAGTAAATAATGCTTCTTGTCCTCTGTCTGCCTGTATATGACTCTCTTCCTTCACACTTTCCCTCAACAAACAGTCTTGTGAGGAAGGCCAAGTTGAGAAAGTAAAACTTTGCCCAGGGTCAGTTCTCATGGCTGCTTGGGGATGCCAATCTAGATCGCCAGATATCCCAGTCCAACACTGAACTGACTCAAAAAAGGTGTTAGTACTTGTATAAAGGGGGGGGAGGGAGAATTGAGATATCAATCCCCACTACGATCGCCCTGAGTGCACATGTACTATAGGTTTTGACCCTCAATCTGTGTGGAAAGACTGTTATCTTTGATCAAAGAGGTTCCCTCCTCTCCAGAACAGAACTGTAGTCTGTACAGAAGTAAAGAAAATCAATTTTATTATTTTATTTTATTTAAATTTTATCTTTGTTCCCCAGAACCCACATGGCAGGAGGGAAGAATGGCCTGCATGCCTGGATATCCCTTCATACCCTCTTAATATTCTGCACTGCAGAAATAATCCAGTTTGATACCACTTTAACTGCCATGGATATGGAATTCTGGGAATTGTAATTTGTTTTTGCACCGGAGATCTCTGGCAGAGGCTAAATGTCTTTTGATAAACTACTATTCTCAGAATTCCATAGCACTGAGGTATGACAGTTAAACTGGTGTCAAAGTTAATTATCTCTGCAGTGCCAATGCAGAGCAACAACAGCAGCAGCATCTTGACAAAATGCGGCCCTGTGACTAACATTTGGTATCATTCTTTCTGCAGAATAATTTTAACACCGTTGCCTTTTCCCCAGTGGAGCTGTGAAAGCTTGCAACATTTTGCTGGGCCCCCATAAAGGTATCACTGTTGTGGATTTGGATGCTACTGTCCATTGCTACCCCTGGATACATCACTTTTTCCCATTCCCCTCAAGATGCCTCCCTGGGTCTGGTATTCTGGCATCAAAATTACTGCTATTCTGAACAGGAATTTGTGTTGATCAGTGGGGTAAAGCACGGTGAACAGCTCTCTCTTTCTGTTTTTAAATAAAACAGTCAGACACAGTTGTAGAAAATTAGAACAGTAGGGATTTATTAACAATTGGGTTAAACACAAACTATTGGTACTGGGAAAGCTGCTCCTTTTTAGGTCCTTAATCATAAATCACTTCCTATTTCAATATAATTTATGTAATAAAGAAGTTTTTAAAAACAAGCCCAGATCTGGACTGGCACAAACTCCTCTGTGGACTCTTTCACACCAGAAGAATTTCTTTATGTGAATTTGCTAGTTTAGCGAATTCACGTGAATTCCCATTGCATTCGGAATGTGTTCAGATTGACTTCCCATTACCCGAAAATGACCCCCCCTTGCCCGAAATTGCGTGAGGTTTAATTCGCAATAATGTAAAACCCATGATTGCGTTCGGAATGACTTTCCTTTTGCCCGAAATTGCCGGAGAGCTTTAATTCACAATAATGTGAAACCCCATGATTGCATTCGGATTGCCATTGGATTATACTTCCAATTTCTGACACCTGAAAAGGTCCTGAGTATTCCTTCTCTAAGAAAACCCTAGTAAATTTATGGGATTGCAACAAGTCGAAAGTTGACTTGAAGGCACATACACAAGGGGAGTTTTTAACTATGTGTAATTTAGATCCAGAATCACTCAGGGCTGGTACTTTGTTACCATTTCTCTTTTAAAGTAGAATATATTTTGAGGTTGAGGTAACTACCTCATCATGTTGTAAAGGTGTTGAGGTTAAGTATCAACTGTTCCTCTAGTTCCCTCATTATCAGTATTTCCTTAGATTTAACTTGTATTTTAACTTCCAACTTTTACATCAAAAAATATTTCAGTTTTGTTTCCAGACACTGTTTTCATAGTTTATTTTGGTGTGTTTTCTTGTTACTGTAGTGATCTTGTCATTTACCTACAATGTTTCTCAGAAATTGCCCTAACGAATGCAGGGTTCCTGCCAGCTTCTTTTCACTGATGAAAAGTGAACGTTGTCTTCTGACTGAAATTTCCCAAAGCAATGTACAGAAACACTTTTCACATTCTTGATATTTAAATGGTGTCTCTCCTGTATGAGATAACTGATAAATAGCAACCAGTCCCTTCTGAATTAAACTCTTTCCACACTCCTAGCATTTAACCAATTTCTCCCGTGTGATCTAATTGATGACGAGCAAGGCTATTCTTCCAACTGAAACTCTTTCCACATTCCTGGCATTTAAATGGTTTCTCCTCCATGTGAACTGCTTGATGAGAAGTGAAGTGGGCCTTCTGACTGAAACTCTTTCCACACTTTAAGCATTTAAAGAGTTTCTCCCCTGTGTGAGTTAACTGATGATAAGCAAGGCTACTCTTCCTGCTGAAACTCTTTCCACACTCCAAGCACTGAAATGGTTTCTTTCCTGTGTGAGATAAATGATGACGAGTAAGGTTATTCTTCTTACTGAACCTCTTTCCACACTCTAAGCACTGAAAGGGTTTCTCCCCTGTGTGCATTAACAGATGACATGTGAAGCTTGCCTTCCAACTGAACTTCTTTCCACATTGCAAGCACTGAAATGGTTTGTCCCCTGTATGATATAGTTGATGACGAGTAAGGCTACTCTTTCCACTGAAACTCTTTCCACACTCCAGGCATTTAAATTGTTTCTCCCCAGTATGATTTAACTGATGATGAGCAAGGCTGCTCTTCCTCCTGAAACTCTTTCCACACTCCAAGCATTTAAATTGTTTCTCCCCTGTATGATTTAACTGATGACGAGCAAGGCTACTCTCCCCACTGAAACTCTTTCCACACTCCAAGCATTTAAATTGTTTTTCCCCTGTATGATATAACTGATGATGAGCAAGACTACTCTCCCCACTGAAGCTCTTCCCACACTCCAAGCATTTAGATTGTTCCTCTCTTGTATGATCTAACTGATGACAAGCAAGGCTACTCTTCATACTGAAACTCTTTCCACACTCCAAGCATTTAAATGGCTTCCCTTCTGTGTGAGCTGCTTGATGACGAGTTAAGTGTGATTTCCAACTGAACCTCTTTCCACATTCCAGGCATTTAAATGGTTTCTCCCCTGTATGATCTAACTGATGACAAGCAGAGCTACTCTTCGTACTGAAACTCTTTCCACACTCCAAGCATTTAAATGGCTTCTCTCCTGTATGAGCTGCTTGATGACGAATTAGACGTGACTTCCAACTGAACCTCTTCCCACATTCTAAGCATTTATATGGTTTCTCCCCTGTATGATCTAACTGATGACAAGCTAGGCTTTTCTTCCTACTGAAGCCCTTTCCACACTCCAAGCATTTAAATTGCTTCTCTCCTGTGTGAGCTGCTTGATGAGAAGCAAGGTAGTCCTTTCGTTTGAATTTCTTTCCACATTCCAGGCATTTAAATGGTTTCTCCCCTGTGTGAACTGCTAGATGAGAAGCAAGGTGTTCCTTTCGACTGAATTTCTTTTCACATTCCAGGCATTTAAATGGTTTCTCCCCTGTGTGAACTCTTAGATGAGAAGCAAGGTGTTCCTTTCGACTGAATTTCTTTCCACATTCCAGACACTGAAATGGTTTTTCCCCTTTGTGAACTGCACGATGGTGAAAAAGCTTTATTTTCTTTCTGAAGCTCTTTCCACACTTCAAGCATTTAAATGGTTTCTCTCCTGTGTGACTTGCTTGATGATGAATGAAGTTTATCTCACGACTGAAGTTCTTTCCACAATCCAAACATTTCAAAAGTTTCTTATCTGTATGTCCTGCTTTGTGGTAAGTCTGGTGTGTCTTCTGACTTGGGTTCTTTCTATACTCCAAACCTATTAATAATTTCTCCCCTGAGTGCAATCTTTGGTGTGACATAAACTGTGACCTACACCTGAAACTCTTGTCACATTTCTGACATTTGAATGGTTTCTCTGTTATTTTAGATGTTTCCTGGGAAATCAGTGTTTTCCTATAACTACTCTCACCATCATTATAAGACTGTTCCCCTATGTGTGTCCTCCTGTGAAGGTTAAGGCTTGCTTTACAATTGAAGCTTCTCCCGCATACAAGACAAAGACATTCACTTCCTCCTTTATTTCCATTCACATCACAATCTGAAATGAGAAGAACATGTGGTCAAAGTGCTAGGGAGGAGAAAAAGCCCAAAATAAAATTACTGCCTAATGGACATTATTGTGAACAGGCAACTGGAAAAATAAATGAGACTCCAGAGCTTCTACATTGACATTTGTGAGAAGCCTGTGGCATGGAAAGCTCTTTGAAGGAGCTCCTAGTTACATACATCCAGGAAAACATGAACCCAGGAACTATCCTCTCTTAAACTAAGCTCAATTGGGCTTGCTGCCATATATAACTCCTTAAAACAATCAGGAAGGGACTTGCACTGTGCTTCACAGCTGCTCCAGCAAATCCTCAATAAGCAATGTCTATTATTATTATTTGATTTTCTATCCTGTCTTTTTTTCCAAAATGTGTCTAGATCAAGGGAAGTAATAGTACCATTCTGTTCTGCTTTGTTCAGGCCTCACCTGGAATATTGTGTCCAGTTCTGGGTGCCACGTTCAAAAAGGATGTTGACTAGCTAGAGTATATCCAGAACAGGGCAACCAAAATGGTGAAAGGTCTGGAAATCATGCCCTATGAGAAGCAGCTGAGGGAGCTGGGTAGATTAAGAGGTGATATGATAGCCCTGTTAAATATTTGAAGGAATGTCATATTCAGGATGGAGCAAGCTTGTTTTCTGCTGTTCCGGACACTAGGGAGCCCTAATGTTGCAGTGATTAAATGCAAGTACTGTAGCCTTTATCACAGCCACAAGGTTGTGAGTTTGATCCCAAAGCTCCAGAGTTAACTCGGCCTTGTATCCTTCCATAGGTTGCTAAAATGAGTGTCAAGCTTGTTGGGGGAAATTGGCTTACAAGATAAAAACTGCTTAGAGACTGCAAGGTTCTTTATGAAGTGGTATAGAAATATAAATGCTATTGCTGTTGCTAGGACACAGAACAATTGATGCAAACTACAGGGAAGGAAATGCCACCTCAACATTAGGAAGAACATCCTGAAATTAAGAACAGTTTGATAGTGGGACACACTCCCTTGGAGTGTGGTAAAGTCTTCTTCTTTGGAGGTTTTTAAACAAAGGCTGGATGGCCATCTGTTGGGGGTGCTTTGACTATGTTTCCTGCATGGCAGAATGGGTTTGGACTGGATAGCCCTTGGGCTCTTTTCCAACTTTATGATTCTATGAATAAGACACATAGCAGCTTACAACATATTTTTTTAAAAATACTGATTAAAACTATACTGAAGCATAAATAAAAATATAAATAAAAGAATTTAGAAACAAACAATTGATCAATGTAAAAACATAAAAAATTAATATTCATTAAAAGACAAACATCAATAACAGCTTCTCTCAATGTTAACAGCACACCTCAGTCACCTTAAAGAAACCAATCTTTCATTTTTATTGGTTGGAAGTAACCGAACTAAAGATGAGGGAGACGAAGTAAACCCTTTCAAGGGACACCTCTAGGACAGAGGAGATTCTCACACTATGCTACACACTTAGCAGAATATCTGCATCCTGAAATTGTCCGCTGCATACTTGACCACAGTCAGCTAGCTTAGGAATTCCTCTGAAGAGATCCCTGAAATCAAGTCTACTGAAATGCAACATGAAGGCAGGAAGAGGGAACAGTATTTCACTGTCACTTGCAAGATGATTTAATCTAGCATGAGAAGAAGGGAACCTTACCCAGGGAGGCCACCATCTCCAAATTCTCCTCCATGACTTCACAATGCAGGGCCCTTTGGTCTGGATCCAGAAAGCTCCACTCCTCATTGCTGAAATACACAGCCACCTCTTCAAAGCTCACCTCAATAATAAAAAATAGCCATCAACCAAACATATCAAAGTTAATTAGGAAAGAAAATGAAATACAGTCAGCCCTTTACATTCGCGGATGTAGCATTTGCGAATTTGGTTATTCACAATTGGAGGGGCCAGGAGAACCCACAGCTGGCTACAACTGTCCTAGAAGGAGGTGGGCAGAGCTTTCCCTATTCACAAATTTTCCACATTTCTGGGGGGCTTGTTTTAACTTCAGTGAATATCGAGTTCTGGCTGTTTAGGGCTGCTGAAGGAGCCCTGGAGTTGCAATAGTTAAATGCATTACTGCAGTCTTCCATAGGTTGCTAAAATGAATACCCAACTTGTTGGGGGCAGTTAGTTTAAACATTGTAAACCACTTAAGGAGTGGTTAAGTGCACTGAAATTTATTTATTTGTTTGTTTAATTTCTATCCTGCCTTTCTCCACAAAGGGACCCAAGATGGCTCACTATAACAATTTTAAAAACATATTGCAATAAAAAAAATTAAAACATCAGCTAAAAGCAATAAAAAATTGCAAATATTAAACCACAATAAAATGACAATACCCGTCCAATATAAACATACCCATCTCATATAAAAAGTGGTATAAAAATGTACTTGTTATTGCTGTTGCTAAATGCAATTAAATTTTTTGTGTAATGGCACTCAGAGTTACTTTAGTGAACAAGTTTGACTAAAAAAAGGGAAAGGGAGAGTTTCTTCCTATCCCAGAGAGACAAGCAGGGAACCAGGGCACCCAGCCTGACCCCTTATTGGCCCTCCAGGGAATTTGGCCCCTACCTGATCCAGGCACACAGAAACTGGTCTCAGTCCGTGCAGAGGAAGAGAGGAGCTGGGATGTATTGGCCATGGCTGTGCTTCGTTGCCTGGAGGGAAACAAAAGGCGAAATTGTTCTTCTTCCTTTGACTGCTGTATTTTCCTAATTATGTACACAAGGACAAAGACACATTGAAAGTGCTGATTTGAAAAGGAATCCCTTAAATAGATGAAGGAAAACATTTACTGGATATGGATTCCTTTCCCACATGGACTCCTCAACAAGCAGATATACAGTCCACCTGTTTCAGGCACACTCATGATGAGAAGACAACCTAAGAAAGGCCCACTGATTCTTTACCCATCTTGGTGGTGCTTCTCTCATCCTGCTCTTCCATCCACCTACACCGGACTCTTTTTCCAGAATCTGAGAGAGCCTTCTCTGCCACAGGAGAGTCTCCAGCCTTTTCTACAATGAGGTCCTTGGGGGGAAAAATAGTACCAAGCATCACAAAGAGAAAGATCAGAAAAGATAAAAGACTAGAAAAGGGGTTTGATTCCCTTCTTGGCGACTTCCAGAAAGTACTGAGCAGTGGATTGTGCTTGAGGCTTACAATATCTTTGAAATTACAATGATAAAACTCTCCCTCACCTGCTGCTTTTCCTGCTTCTTCTCCTCTGCCTGGCTCAGGAGGAAACCCTCAGCTAGGGCCACTGCTTGGGAACTGGTCTCTGCCCCACATTCCCTGACCCAGCTTGACATCTCTGGGGGAAGGGCAGCCAGGAACTGCTCCAGGATCACCAGGTCCAGGATCTGAGCCTTGGTGTGTCTCTCTGGCTTCAGCCACTGATGACAAAGAGCATGGAGTTGGCTGCAAACCTCTCGTGGGTCATTGGCCTCCTTGTAGCAGAACTGCTTAAAATGCTCCTGCTGTACCTCTGAATGGTACATGTCTTCTGTCAAGCTCTTCTGTGTGGTTCCTCTGCAGAATTCTCCATTGCTCCTAGCCAGATGATGTGGAAGGCCTTTTGATAACTCAAGATCAGCTGGGCCTTGCTTTTCCATCATTGACTGGTGCTCTTAGGCAACTTTCAAGATGGTCCACAAGGCTTTTCTTCCTGCTGCCAGATCCTCCCTCAGTGCAAAAGACTAGGGACACCAAGTCCTAGAAAGAAAATAAGATGTTTTGTTGTAGAGGGTAGATTTGAACTATTTCAGTTCGTGTCAAATCCTGAAATAATTGGTTGTCGCTTTAAGCTATTATCCAAAACAAAAGGATGTAATACAGGACAGTTGGGAGACAGTAAAAGAAAAACATATAGATAATGGTTTGATTGATGGGTACCAGGAGGTATAGAGAAATGTAGGTCCTACTTATGAATGGCCATTCAATAAGGGTGAAGGGGTGTTTAAATTCATATGTAACCAATAAAATGTAATTTGTAGTTTTCTTTGTTCAAAGTACTATAAAAGCTTGGTTCACTTTGAAATCTGGGTTCCAGAATTTTGGATGTATTTCCTTCTGGAGATGCTGCAACTAAATAAACTATGTTTTCCTTTCCAGTTGGGCTGCTGGGTCTCCCTGGTTCTGGTTTTAAATTAAATTCTAAAAGAATTCTACTACATTGTGAATGTGGCATGGTGAGTGCTCTCTTTAGATGGAGATGCTTAGTGCTCAGTTTCAGTCTATATATTTGCTCCTTTCCTCTGTATAGAAGACCAACACCATGACTGAAGGAAAAGCTCAAGGTGTCTTTTCTTTCTGGGTCACAGACTGAAACCTCGACATTATCCAGCATCCATTCAACAGCCGAGTCACCATGCACTCATTTGCCAGTCTCTCTGCTTCCCCTCGTGCATCCCTGTCATGCCTCCCTCCCTCCAAAATTCTTCTTCATCTGAAAAATACAGACTTACGAGTTGAAGAGACTGATTAGGTCCTGAAGAACAGACAGGCTGTTTTTCTATTAAATAGGTCAAGTTCAGGATCAGCGCAGGAGGAAGAATAGTAGTAGTAAACATCCCCCGCTCGGAAGGAAAGACAGAGGCTCAATCAATGATCAGAAATTCCTATTCCTCATTATACCATGATTGGTGGATGTGTAAAGAGGCTAAAAAAATGGACAAAAATACAAAGAACAATAAATAAAATATTACAGATTACATTGGAACTTAGCTGGAGATACTTTTGTTAAACATGCTAGACGAACATTTGGGGGGGGGGGGGACACAGATGTGTATTGTTTTATATTAAAACAGATGGTAGGGAAAAAAAGAAAGGATCCAAGTACAGAAGAATGGCTTTTCAAACTTTATGAGGTATTGGACTTAGAAGAGATGACTAAAAAATCAGATAAATATTTAGAGGACTGGAAGAAAGTGTTAACATACTTATAAATGGGGACATTGAGCTACAAGCTTAATGAAGATTGAATAAAACTGAAGAATTTCTTATACATATACATGGAAATTAAACGAAAAGAGAAAAGAGACAAAGGAAACCAATAAAAATCAGAGGACAGTGAGACAACCTGGCAAACCACTCCTTGTATAACAAAACTTGATATTAAGGGATGGATGGAAATGAAAAGAGTGAAGAAACAGGAAGTTAATCAGTTAAAATGAAAGATTTGCTAATAAGAAAAACAACAACAAAGGTTTGTTGCCTGTTTGTGTGTATATTGTATGTAATTTTTTATGCTTTGCCTAATTGGAAAATTAATAAATATTATAAGGAAAAAGAAAACTAAAAACTCCCGTGTCTATTATTAATTCTATTTCTTTGTATCATCCCTTTCTCCTAATGAGACTCAAGGCAGCTAACAAAACAGAGAGTTTTGAACCCAGGGAAACTGACCTTGGCCAGAAAAATAGTTTGCTTTCACCCATGAACACCAACTGACCACTGAAAAGGTCCAAAAGAGCTATATATCCCTCTCACCCAGCCCTTGGAAAATTTAGGACAAGGAAGGGACCCCCCTTTGCCTCTTTTTGGATCCCATTCCATTCTCTCCCCCTTCCATCAGGGCATGAATAGGCTTTATAACCTGAGGCTTTAACATTATACTATCCTGCATCCAAACAAGTGGAGCCCCCCTCCAAACCCAGGCTAGAATCAAATAGGACCCAAGAAGTCTGGAAGGTCCTCCTGCCCCCAATCCCTATTCTCTTCCCTCCTTCTCCCTCTGAGACCCCCAGAGAAAGAAAGAAAGAAAAAAGAAAGAAAGAGAGAAAGAAAGAAAAAGGAAGGAAGGAAGGAAGGAAGGAAGGAAGGGTGATCCCTCTTCTCTTCAGGAGGTTCACCTTTCCATCCCTCCTGGACTCCCAGATCCTCCCTGCTGGGAAGAAAATTTGCACTCAGGACCCAGAGGGGAAGAGTAACCTGGGAGGAAGCACAACTTTTTCTCCTCCTCTTCTATCTGGTTTTTTTTCCCCTTTTCTTTTTCTCCTTCCTCTCTAGGAATCCATTTCCTTCATTTTAACCCTTGGGAAGCCAAACAGCTACATCTTCTCTAATCCCTTTTGCTTCCTTATGGGGTGAATTTTTAAAACATTTGTTACATTTTGAGGTAGGCTTCAGTGAACAAAGCTGCTGACACAGAAGAGCCTTTTTCAAAAGCATCCTCCTCCTCTGTTCAGCTGGAGGCATTTTTAGCAGCATCAGTTTTTAGAGTGTCCAAAAAGGGATGGAGAAACACAGGCTTTCTCTTTTAAGCTGCAGCATCAGCCTCTCTGCAGGAAACAAAACTAAAAAGTGGGAGCTGGGAAAGAAGGAGGTTTTACTATAGGTGACTTTTCTATAGCTGATTTGGAAAGTCAATGGCAGCTCCCTCCATAATCCCTGACTGATCATATCAGAAGGGGAAAAGAGACAGAAAAGGGATTATCACAGAGAACACCCAAATTGCCCATCCCTCTGTCTCTGAGTGGCTTGATGTGTATCTGTTTTGTTTTAATTGTTTGTGTTATTTTATTATAGTGTACTTGGTGGGAGGGAATTGAGGGAATGCATTTTAATATATGTTGTATTTTAGATTGTATTTTGTAAGCCGCCTCGATCCTGTGGAAGAGGGGGCATATAAATATATTATTATTATTATTATATCTTGAAGTTCGGCTGTCCAATTGGAAATCATGAAAAAGCAGAGGATGGAGAAAGGAAAAGTCATCCCCAAATATATTTGGGAAGAAACCTTCAAGTGTCCTCAAGTGTTCAAAATGTTTGGTCTTTTTATGTAAGGCAGACCAGACTGATTCATTTAACATGTACATATTCTTAGTTTTGAATAAAAGGCTTGTGGAAAAATGGTAAACTGTGTGTTCGTACACCTTTTTTGTGGTGAAGGAATCTATCCCCACTCTTTTTATGCCGTTTCTGCCGGTGGTATTCATTTTTCTGTTGACAAGGTAGATTTGTTCCACATGATCAACATACTACGCAACCAAAGGATTGAACCAAATACTGGAAGCAAGTTCTATATATGGTTTTGGTTGCAAGAGTTATGTTAGCAGAGAAATGGAAATCATCTGATGTACCCTCAACAGATAACTGGCTGTTGGGAATGATAGAAGTTGCAGAAATGGACAAATTATCAGACATAATGGCAGGAGAGCCAAGTATGAAATATAGACAAAGCTGGCAAAAAAAATAAAAAAAAATAAAATTCATATTGTGAGGAAAAACCTGGAGT
Organism: Urosaurus nigricauda; assembly: GCA_034509955.1. NCBI lineage: Eukaryota > Metazoa > Chordata > Lepidosauria > Squamata > Phrynosomatidae > Urosaurus > Urosaurus nigricauda. The sequence continues at coordinate 324,512,424 of JAOEGL010000002.1, read as the reverse complement.
TGTATAAACTAGAGAAAGCACTGAGAATAAATTTGATTATGAGATGTTGAGAGATAAGAGAAATTTCTCAAGGATTTTCACTAAGCTGTTTATTTATTTTTTATTATTATTTTGAGGAGACATAGGTATTTAAGCAGTCAGTTTAAGAAGTGGATAAAGAATAATGTGATAAAATTTTTAAAAGAAAAATTGAGTAATTTAGTTCTAATTTTTAATACATAGTTATTTAAATTTGTTAAGAGCATTGTCTTTATTATAAGACACGTTGTAATAAAGAAAAAAAGAATATGATAACATGTAGAAATGTATATATACAGCCAGATATGTATATAGATTGTAATGATAATTGGTTATATTTAGTTGAAATATGTAGAACATCTCATATGGATTAAGAAGACAGAAGAATTTTTATGTTTCTTTTTTGTTGTTGAAAAAAAGACAACGAGAAGTTGGAATTAAAAAGAGGAAAAGAAGATAGCATATGGATAGAGAAAGAAAATTGAAACAAATGTATAGTAACACGACAGAAAAAACAAGGAAAACTATTAAGAAAGAGATATGAAGAAGGAAGGAATGGAAGATACATGAATGTAATTAATGCAAGATGTATGTACCGGTAAGGTTGTAATGTGTATGTAAGGTTTATGGGTTGGTATAATAGAGTTTTGGTGTTGTTTGTTTTTTGTATGTTTTTAATAATTGTTTATGAATAAACAGAATGTTAATTTCTGGGTCCTCCAGCATGAGTCTATTATCAACTTCTGGCAGATAGTGACCACAGAGTTGCACTGGAGGACCTGGATATTCCTAGAGAGGTGTCCTCTTGGGCAAAATTACATACCTTTTTTATTTGCAGTTTTTCCTAACTCCGGTGAATGCAGAGGGACCACTATAGTTTATTGTGGCACCAGAGCTCTCTGACAGAGAAGGCTAAATGTCTCACAAAACTCTAATTCCCAGAATCTCCTTGCATTGAGCCAGGGCAGTTTAAACAAGTCTCAAATGGGTTATTTCTACAGTGTTTCCAGGAAAAACTGGAAGAAAAACAAACAAAAAAAAATTGAAAAAAGGAAGAAAATCAATTATGGAATATTTTATTTTAGCATGATTCAGGAAAAATATGAACACCCCCCCCCCCAGATTTTTCACGAACCTTCACATCTCTAGTTTTGGACCTGGCCTTTTTTATCTCAGGGATTACACTTTTCTCTATAAATTTTACAGCATGTGCAGCATCTTTATCAGGGACTTCACTCCTATTCCCCTCAACACACCACTTTTTTTAAGCAAAACTCTGCCAAGTGTCCACCCTCTGTGGCTATCTCTTAACCAACTAGGGACTTTGTCACACAGGAAAATCATGGGCTTAAACATCGATTATCCTGTGAAAATTGTGCAATCATGGACAGACGCTCTACATCTTGATAAACCAGACTCTCTGGCTCTTGCTGAGAAGCTAATTTTTTGATTTTCTGCAGAATAACTACTCATCAGATACATACCCTTGGCCCTTGTAGTTAATTGTTGTTGTTGTCATTGTTTTACAGATGCTATGTTTTTTATTGTAAAAGCTCAATAAAAACTTAATTAGAAAAAAATAATAATGCGATCGTGATTAGCATTTTCACACGATGTCGCAAATAAATTGCCATTATCCCAGGAATAAACAGGCAATAATCAGCAACAAATCATCCACGGGAATGTCCCGTGAATGATTTGTTGCTGTTTATTCCCTGCTTATTCCCAGGATAATGGCAATTTAATCACGACATCGTGTGAAAACGCTAATCGCAATTCTCATCGATAATTGATGTTTTAAAAAAACCCTATTTTCCCCGTGTGCTCAAGTCCCTAAGACTATTCACAAGATCCCATTACTTGGCACCAAATATATGTGTTAGATCCCAAATTTAGGCTGGTCCCTCAGTTCCAACACTTGGACTCCAATCGCTCAGCTTGCCTGTTACCTTCATATAACCCTCCCTGGATTTAGTATTTAGGCACCAAAATGACTGGTAGTCTAGACTATTGGCTGTGTTTATCAGTGAGTTCAGTATAGTAAAGTATGACCTGTTCTCTTCCAGAACTTAAAGTGAAAACAGTGAGACACAGGTGCAGAAAATAAAACCAGTGTTTATTATAGAATCAGTTTAAGCATGAACTTCTTGAATCCTTTCCAGCTTCCCAAACTCTCTTCAGGTCTTATTCATTTGCTCTTCCTAAGCAGCCTTCAATCTATCTGTGACTGCCCTAATTTTCTTTTTTATGGGCAGGCCTCTAGCTCAGCCTCTCGACGTTTATACCCTGGAGGATATACACACCAAAATCAGAACACAGTTGTCAGTTCCAATTCATGGGGAATCCATTCTAGACACCATCCCAATATTGGAAATATTGCAAATATCCAAGGTCCATTGTTTTTGTTGGCTGCACGTGCCCCATTTTATCTCTCCTGGCTTCCCGTCTGCAAAATAGGAGGGATGTGAAATTTTATATATTTGTACTTTGCTGTCTTTATACTTTTATTTTTTTTAATATCTATTTTAAAATATTTTATGTATTAATTCTGAATTCAGTTGGTTTTTTTCACTGAAGACTTAATCTAGTTCTTTCCTAGCTGCCCCTCCATGTCCTAGTCTTCTTCTGGTTTCTTGACTAGTCTCCATTTTCATTAATATAAAAAACTAGTAAGCAATTTATTACCTCAAACCAATAATTGACATTTGGAAATAGAATTAAATATAGGGCAGTTTTCTTGGTGCTTTTCTTATTCTAAGATCTCAATGAAAAACTGATATAAATAAGGGCCTATAATATTTTTAACTGTTTTGTAAAATTTTGAGCAAAGTCCATTAAGAGTTTGTAGACTTAAGTGAAAAAGAACATCCATTTCTTTTTAGGGATAATGGGGCTCTTTAGTTTGCTTTTATGATGCCAATTGAGGTTTGGGTTTTTTTTAGATTAATAGAATTCAGAAAGCTATCTACATTAACTGTGATGATAATTTGTGACTTGCATAATTTAGAGCAAAGCTGGTTAAATTAATTGTTGTTTGCTGTATGAAGTAAATAAATTAATTTTTTACTTTTTAATTATATGGATCATGTACCTCTTTGAGCTCTTATTTAATGCATAAGTAGCTGTGCATTTTTGTGTTGGTTTTTGTGCTGTTACATAACAGTGTTGGTTTAAATAAACTGTTGCACTTTGCACTTTACAAAATCTAGAGTCTCATATTCTTTTTATTTATTAGATCTCTGTTACTTTATTTTATTTGTTGGTTTTCTGACTCTGTATTGTTTAGTTAGATGATTAATTTCTGTCATTGTCTCTGAGTTATTCTCTGTCTTATCAGTGTAGCTGATGAATATTTATGAATAACCCACTAACTACAGCTTTCATAGCATCCCATAGCAAAGCAACACTTGTGCCAGGAGGGTTATAGTCTGTAAAAAATGATCCAAATATTGTATTATTTTTTTATTACTGTATTGTTAAGTGTGTTGTTGTGGTGTGCATCTATACACTTGGAACAGGATACGTGGTTCAGGATTGCATCCATTTAAATTTCAGGTTTTTGCACATGAGATTTGTAGAGACAATTTGTGTATATAAAAGGACTCGTAGAATCATAGAGTTGGGAGATACCACAAGGGCCATGCAGTCCAACCCCCCTGCCATGCAGGAACTCCCAATCAAAGCATCTCGGAGAGATGGCCATCCAGCCTCTGCTTAAAGACTTCCAAGGAAGAAGACTCCACCACACTCCAAGAGAGTGTGTTCCACTGTCGAACAGCCCTTACTGTCAGGAAGTTCCTCCTCATCTCTGCTTTGACCGGGGGACCTCCATGGATCAACTAGATCTCAATTACATAATGCAGAAAGAAGATAAATATCTGCCTTGGCAAAATCATTAAAGAAATGTTCAAATTAAAAACCGATATAGCACAATTAGAGGGACTCTCCTGAATAAAAAGCATTACAATTAAATCTTCCAATTTTGGGGGTAGAATTAAGGAAGATATAAATGTAATACTTTTTATTCAGGAGAGTCCCTCTAATTGTGCTATATCAGTTTTTAATTTGAACATTTCTTTAATGATTTTGCCAAATGTATTGAGCCCATTAACACTGAATGCCACTTTAAAATTATTCATTAGGGAAACAAAAAAAGTGCAGAGATAGGCCTTGGTGTGCTAATTTGAAAAACAATAAGTATAATATGCCTCCATTTCTTAAAGATGTAGAAAGGCAAATCAGGAGAGAAGCTCTGATGTCTGGCTTGTATAAATTGAATGACTGACATAATCCTGCAGACATACTAAAGAGCATCCTACTTTCCACCTTCGCCAACCCACTGCTGTTGAGTGCTATATAGAATATAAAACCATCTTTGTTGAAAATCAACACTTCAGTTTAAACACTTGCCATTCATTTTGCAATTGTATCACCAACATTGGAACTGAATGAGCAAGGAAACAAAGAGAGATAAACTATTTAAACATGGTAGAGAATAGTGTACTTTGAAAGTTAATCTGACAATGTGTTCAAATAGTTCAGTATGACAGGTCACACCAAAATGACCCCAAAGACAGTGTGAGGAGTGGTTCAGCACAGCAGAGTCTAAACCTTTTCTAATTCTGTTTGACTGAAGGTAACGTGCTCTCAGTACAAATCAAGATCCTAATGGATCTTGAGGAGTTAGAAATTGCTGTCTTCCAGAGTATTGGGAGAATTTAACTGAAACATTTCTGGCTAAATGTTTACACTGGAGTGTTGCTTCAGGAATAGATATGCACCTTCCTTGTCTATCTCAGAAAGAAAAAGACCAGGACCACTTTGGCTATTCAATTAGGCAGACATTCAAACAACACCAAGTATTTCACCTAAAATTGTACTATATTATATTGTATCTGGGTCCTCCCTGTCCTATCATTTTTTTTCCTCTACTTTCTCTACCATAAAAAAAATCCTTGCGTTAATTGTTGGATGTGAAAAGGTACCTTGTCCTTATATGCCTCTTTCCAAGCTCTAAACTCAAAAAGGATTTTACCCTCCATGAACTGTTTGGAGAGGTCCAACTAAAACATTTCCCACAGTAAAACTAAAGGTTTTCCCCATACTCCAAGCATTTATGTGGGCTCTCGCCTTTGAGAATTCCTATGTTTCATAAGTGTTGTTTCTTGCTTCACACCCTTTTCATACTCCTGGCATTCAAAGGGATTTTCCTCTGTGTGTGGAGATTGATGAAAAGTGAGGTTTGTCTTCTGACTGAAATTTCCCCCAGCAAAGTAATTTTTATGACGGAAACTTATTTCACATTCCTGACATTTAAATGCTGTCTTCCCTGAATGAGTTAATTGATAAATACCAACTTGTCCCTTCTGAATGAAACTCTTTCCACACTCCTGGCATTTAAATGGCTTCTCTCCTGTATGATCTAATTGATGCCCAGCCAGGTAACTCTTCCGACTGAAAGTCTTTCCACATTCCTGGCACTTAAATGGTTTCTCCCCTGTATGTGTTAACTGATGACGAGTGAAGTTTGACTTCCAACTGAAATTTTTCCCACATTCCAGACACTGAAATGGTTTCTCTTCTGTGTGAGTTACTTGATGATCTGCAAGGCTCTTCTTCCAACTGAAACCTTTCCCACATTCCATGCATTTAAATGGTTTGTCTGCTGCATGAGAGCTTTGATGTTCGATAAGGCTTTTCTTGCAAATAAATTTTTTCCCACATTCCATGCATTTAAATGGTTGCTCTGCTGCATGAGAAGCTTGATGTTTGGCAAGGCTCTTCTTCCAAACAAAATTTCTTCCACACTCCAGGCATTTAAATGGTTGCTCTGCTGCATGAGTTGTTTGATGATCTGCAAGGCTTTGCTTCAAACGAAAACTTTTCCCACACTCTAGGCATGAAAATGGTTTCTCTGCTGTGTGAATTAATTGGTGACGAGTAAAGTTTGACTTCCAGCCAAAACCTTTCCCACATTGCAAACATTTAAATGGTTTCTCCAAGGTGTGAGTAGTTTGATGCGAAATCAGATGTGCATTCCGACTGAAGATTTTTCCACACTCCAAGCACTTAAATGGTTTTTCTCCTGTGTGGGTTATTTGATGACAGGTGAGGTGTTCTTTTCGACTGAATTTCTTTCCACATTCCAGGCATTTAAATGGTTTCTCCCCTGTGTGAGTGGCCTGATGAAGCACGAGGCTCATCTTCCACATGAAGCTCTTGCCACACTCCAAACATTTAAATTGTTTCCCCAGTGTTAGAGGTTCTTGATGAGAAGTGAAGTGTGCACTCTGACTAAAACTTTTTCCAGACTCCAGGAAACTGTATGGTTTCTCTCCTGTGTGGGTTCTTTGATGTGGCTTCTTTCCACACTCTTTGAAATCAAAGCTTTTCTCTCTTGTGTGAATTCTGTCTGTACAAAGGCCACTATGAAAGCTTTCATCTAAACTGAGGTTATCTCCATATTCGAGAGAAATAACTTTATTACTTCCATTTCCTCCTATTTTTTCTTGGGTGAAAATTTCCCAGATGTCTCCAGACTGAGAAGCAGAGGCTTTGTTGCCCATTTTTGCTTGAGTGTCATTTTTTGTTTGCTTCTTTTGTCGACCCTGAGTTCTTTGCAGCAAAGATATATTTGGTTCTCCTCCATTCTCATTTTCCAGTCCATCACCTTGAAAGGAGAAAAACAACTAGTTAAAGCCCAGGAAAGAAATAGAGACTGGAATCAAAGTGATAACTGAAAGCAACAATTTGCAGAAAGTGGAGCATCAATTTTAAAGAGGTGGGCTGCTATAGTCCTTCTCTATGTGCAATCACTCAGATGTGGATCTCCTTTTGCGAGGAGGTGTGAGCGCATCCTGGTTCACCATACTTTTATTTATGTGACATTCTGCCTTTTTCTGAATCTTTATAGAACTAGGTGGGAGGACCTAGACTTGGCTGCAGAGTTGGAGTTCTTAGAGGGGGGAAAATCTTCACATTTCTGTTCTCGCTTCCTTTTAAAAGATTCCTTTACCTAATGGCCTGTTGACTGAATTAAAGATATGTTGTTGTTTAAATGCTTTCATAATTCATTTTTACTCGTGATTGCATGTAGCAACAGTGAAAGTCACCAGAGGTAAAGCAGATCTTTAAAAGTGAGATAAAATGGGGAGCAGGAGTTCCACACCCAGTGATCCCTAATTAAGGCACATGTGAATCTGGCATCATCCACTGTAGCCTTGAGAAAGCTTATGGAAGAAAGATGCCTTTGAAAAGACAACTTAAACCAGCCCAGCTAAAATGCAATGAATATTTCAATATTTCTCAGGCTTCCTCCCCACTGAGAATTGAGGCCACAGTGTTTCACCACATTATTTGTCTGCATAAACATATGAGAAACCAGCCCAGCTAGAAGATGATGGCTATCCTTGCAAAAATATAGCAAGATGGCATGAAGAAGCTACAGTGACACAGGATCTGCTGCAAATTGACTAGATCAATGAGACAGACTCACCCAAAGATGCCACAATGTCTAGATTCTCCTCCATGACTTCCTTGTGCAGGGCCCTTTGACCTGGATCCAGCAGAGCCCACTCTTCCTTGCTGAAATACACAGCCACCTCCTCAAAGGTCACCTGGGAGAAGAAATGGGATACATAAGTAAAAAATGCTGATGTCAATCAGAAGAGAAAACTAGGTGGGATGGGCCTATTCAACATGGTTCAGTTCTTCATGGGGAACATTTAGAGATGGAAAAAAAGATAGAGAGAGAAAGAAATTCTTTCAGGCTGAAAGCGAAGAGCAGAGGACCAAGGCACTCTCCCATATCCCTTCTTGGCCCTCCAGGGATGCTACTCCCTACCTGATCCAAGCTCTCAGAAGCTATTCTCAAAGCATCAGAATGAAGAGCTGAGCCAGTACATCTTGGCCCTGGCAGCCTTCCATCTCCTGGGAGGGACACAAAAGGCAAAACAATTTCTTTTTTACAATTCCTTGTATTTTATATCCATGTCTTTCTAAATCATACCACCAAAGCCACATATTCAGAAGGGTCTTGTAGACTCAGTGAAGATGAAATTGGCAGAGGCATACAGGTTGCTTACCTGTAATTGCAATTGTTCAAGTGGTCACCTGTGAATTCACATGTAATTTTTGCACCTGTGCAGTAGTCCCATTTGAAACATTTCAGAGCTCCCCACACCTTTTCCCCTACATGCATGGTCCAACCTGCTCACACATTTGCCTCTACACAAGAAGCTGGTTTACCAGAGGAGGAAGATGTCATTCAATAGTGAAGACAAATCATAGAATCATAGAGTTGGAAGAGACCACAAGGGCCATCCGGCGCACCCCCTGCCATGCAGGAACTTTCCATCAAAGCACCCTGACAGATGGCCATCCAGCTTCTGCTTAAAGACCTCCAAGGAAGAAGACTCCACCACATTCCAAGGAAGTGTGTTCCATTTTTGAACAGCCCTTACTGTCAGGAAGTTCCTCCTAATGTTGATCGTGGGATCTCTTTTCCTGGAGCTTGCATACATTGTTCTGGGTCCTGTTCTCCAGAGCAGCAGAAAACAAGCTTGCTCCCTCCTCAATGTGACATCCTTTCAGATACTTAAACAGGGCTATCATATCACCTCTTAACCTTCTCTTCTCCAGGCTAAACATTCCCAGCTCCCCAAGTCTTTCTTTATAAGGCATGGTTTCCAGGCCCTTCATCATTTTAGTCGCCCTCCTTTGGACACTCTCCAGTTTCTCCACATCCTTTTTGAATTGTGGTGCTCAGAACTGGAACACAATATTCCAGGTGGAGCCTGACCAAAGCAGTATAGAGTGGCACTATTACTTCCCTTGATCTAGACACTATACTTCTTTTGATGCAGCCTAAAATTGCATTGGCCTTATTAGCTGCTGCATCGCACTGTTAACTCATGTTCAACTTGTTCACCGCACTCTACTAAATCCTGCGTCTGTTGTGCCAAAAAAATCAAGTCTGCAATGGGTAACAAAGCTGAAAGGCTGGTCCCATGTTGCAGTTTTCAAAAGATCAGGCATACCTTGGAGACACCAGATGAACTACATCCAAAGGTATTAAAAGAACTGGCAGAAGAAATCACAGAACCATTGTCAATAATTTTTTTGGGAATTCCTGGGGAACAGGAGATGTCCCAGCAGTTTGAAGGAGGGCAGATGTTGTCCCCATCTCCAAAAAATGAAAAAAGAGGATCTGAAAAACTGCTGCCAGGTTAGCTTGACTTCGATTTTTTTCCTTCTTATGCTTCTGAGGAACTGGATCAGGCACACCATGATGCCACTTCTCAGAATGTTTTTGCACTCTCTTAGTCTGCAGATGGACAGGTTTGCCTGGAGTAGTAGGAATTGCAATAACAGGCATTGCAATGTCCTGAGATAACAAACAGACCAAACAGGACTAAACTTTGTGTTCCTCCCCAAGGGGGAAAAAGCACTCAGAATGACCGACTAATGTTTTTAAAGAATGCTTTGGAGGCCATAGACAAACTAATGCAAGAACCTGAACAGACAATGATGAAAACAAAATGGAATAAATGACAAAGATCACAGAACTGAAGGAAAAAAGGAGAATGTTTTCACTCCTCAGCTGTCAATAGCAGTGGCAGCCAAAAGGGAGCTCTCACCCCTTCTCCTTCACTGCTGTGGCGGTGGGCTCCTCATGAGCAAAAGCTAGACTGGCTACACTTATGTAGATATTGTACAGTTGGCCCTTCCTATCTTCAGGCTTGCCATCCTTGGATTGGAGCAACCAATCCACCCCGTTCTCCTCACTGGAAGTGCATGAGCTTGGCTGCACCAAAGCAGTCCTACACACGTTGAGAGAACAGGACTTGAGGTCCCATGGAATTTGCCATTGTGGGGGTTTGGAACGGAACCTCTGCAGATACAAAAGGTCAACTATCTTTGCAGAATATGCATCTGTACTGTACAATTCAACCACATTCTGACATAATAGTTCTTTCAATGTGCTGGTTTAACACTATTGAGAGAAGACACTACTAGCAGATCACAATCTCCCATATGCTCAGGGCAGCTCTTGTGCACCCCCATATATTTTAGGATTACTGAAGACCAGTGGGAGACCAAACTGAATATGCACCTTTTGCCCTTACCCAATGAAGTGCCATCCTTGTCCTTTTCCTGCATGATCCACATGGACTGCACTCCCTGTCCAGAGTCTGAGGGATCCTTCGTGGCCTCAACATCACCAGTGGCCTCTACCAGAAACACCTCCTGCACCAGAAAGATCAGCAATAGTTGCCATGAAAATAATTATAAAAGGAATGGAAAAGGACAGCAAGGGAAGGAAGGTTGGGAATTTTTCTTTCTTTGATGATTTCCAAAACATGCTGCTTAATCAACTGGATTGATAAACCAAAGAAAAGATAAACCAAAAAAAAAAAAAAAAAAAGCAGAAATGCAATCAGCTTTCTGGATTAAAAACGGTTATTTTAAAAATATGAAATTATGTACATCTATGAACCCTCAGCATAAGAAAAGTAATTGGGCCTGCAACTAAATCCATCATGTTCAAGTGTCTTGGAATATTTATTCCCAAATCAACACCTCATAGGTAGAACCCAATTATAAAGCAGGATAGATTGAAACTTATTTTATTAAAAGGTTTCCGTCTCATATGCGATGTAGATATTTCAAGGTGACATACAATAAAAACAGACAGATTTAAGACAATATAAAGAACAATACTTTTAAAAAGCCAAAAACATATTAAACAATTTAACATATTGAAAGTATCGATAACACTGGTTACAATGGTTTTCACATGATTATGTATTTTGTTTACCTTTTGACACCTTTGGTTGCTATGCTTGATATGCTCTTCCTGTTTTTTCTTCTCTGCCTGACTCAGGAGGAATCCTTCTGCCAGTGCCACTGCTTGGGAACTGGTTTCTACTCCACATTCCCTGATCCAGCTCTCCATCTCTGGGGGCAGGACAGCCAGGAACTGCTCCAGGAGCACCAGGTCCAAGACCTGACCCTTGGTGTGTTGCTCTGGTTTCAACCACTGGCGACAGAAAGCATGGAGTCGGTTGCAGAGCTCTCGGGGTCCCTCAGCCTCCTCATAGCGGAACTGCCTGAAGTGCTGGCGCTGTGCCTCTGAATTGAGCAAATCTTTTCCCAGGCTCTTCTGCATGGTTCCTCTTTCCCAGAATCCTCCTCTGCGTCTCCCCTGAACAGTAGGGGATCCTTTTCTTAATTCTTGTTTTTCCATCAATGGGTTGTGTTCAGAAACAAATACAAGGTTAGATGATGCTGTTCTTTTTGCTTCTGTCACATTTTCTCTCAGGCAAAAGACTGGCCAAATTACTGGCAAATGCCAAACTCTACAAAGAAAAGAAGATATCCTGTTAAGAACCTATTATGAACACTCTCTCTAGGTAAAGAACCAAATACAAGTCAGAAACTGGCTTTTTCCTATATAAGAGACAATCACTATTACTCAAAGAGAAGTTAGGAGTTATCCCTGTGATCAGAGAGGTTCCCCTTTCCTTCCAAGCTGCAAGCCAGAATTCTCACACAATGTAGAATTACTTACACTTTCTTAGTCTCTTAAAAAATAAATAAACCCTTTTTTGCCTTCCATTCCTCATTCTTCCCACTTCCCCCTTTTAGGAAGTCTATTAAATTTGGTGCCTGTAACTGTTCTTGCTTGAAAAGATGGATCCACATTCTACCCCATTCCATGAACAGAAGCCAGCTGGACTGACAGACAGAACTTACTGCAGTCCGGGAGAAAGGAGAGTATTCTCCTGCATTGCTGAGGCAATCCTCCTGATGCAGCAGTTATGAAGCTTCTCTTCAGGTAAGGAAATATTGAATCATCAAATTCAAGCCAGACATTGGATCCTTCTCTGTATAGGGGACAAAGCAGCAGCAATAGCATTTACATTTCTATACTGTGAAGCAGTTTCTAAGTAGTTTACAATCTGTAAGCCAATTGCCCCCAACAAGCTGGGTACTCATTTTACTGACCTATGAAAGGATGGAAGGCTGAGTCAACCCTGGAACCCTCAGGATCGAACTCACAATGTTGTGCCTGCTGTACTGGCATTTAACCACTGCGCCACCAGGGCTCCTCATAGACAAAGGCTATGAGTAAAAGGCAGACAGAAATAGGAGGTTCCTTCTCTTCTTGTCCAGAGACTCAAACCTTCTGGTTGTTCCATCCCAAGAACTGAGTCCCCACTCCCTCTGATCCCCCATCATCCCTCTTTAAGTATTATTATTATTAACCTTTATTTGTATAGCGCTGTAAATTTACACAGTGCTGTACATACAATCTTATAATTATATGGTTCCCTGCCCTCAGGCTTATAATCTAAAAGACACAACAAAAAAAGGAGAAGGGAATGGTGGTGGGAAGGGGTTGAGGTCCGGTGGTTCTTCTCTCCCTCTGGGGCCAGGACCAAGGCAGATGGACTGGAGGGAGGGCACAGCTTCTTAATACATAGTTAAAAGGAGGCATCCTGGGGCAGATGGCATAATCCTGGGAACGCTTCCCTATATAGTCTTTAACTTAATTTTGAATCTGGTTAGAGAAGTGATGAGGCAGATATGTGGGGAAAGAAGGTTCCAGGAGTGAGGGGCAGCAAGTGAGAAGGGATGAATCCGGGATGGCAGTGGAAATCCTGGGCTGGGATAGGAGACCTTGACTACCAGAACGGAGGGTACGAGAAGGAGTGTGAGGAGAAAGAAGTTCAGACAAGTAAGGAGGGGGTCAGTCCGTGGAGGGCTTTGAAAGTCAGCAACAAAAGCTTGTACTGGATGTGGAAGGGGAAGGGGAGCCAATGAAGGGAGGATAAAAGAGGAGAAACATGGTCAAAGCAGCGAACGGATGTGATAATACGGGCAGCTGAGTTCTGGACAGAGATTAAAGGATGGAGGTGAGAGAGAGGAAGCCCTGTCAGAAGTACTGTTAAAATAAATCTCTGCAGAATGACCCGGTCGCTCTTCAACCTACAAAATGCCTGCAGGTTCTGCTAAGGCCATTAGGCTGCTCCAGGCAATTATCTTTCACATCTCAAAGATGTTCGTGGAAGGCACCTCTCTCCATCTGACCGCCTTTGCAGGGCAGGTTCGGAAGCCCTGTTTGGAACATGCTTTGGAAGACCTTTGTTTCCCAGCAGCCTTCTGGGAAGGAATCGTGTGCTTTTCAGTGCGCTGTAACGCTTTCTCGTGTTTAAAATTACTGTTTTAATCCTTCTTGTTTTACTCCTGTTTCAATCTTAATATTTTGATGTTTTTGTCAATACACATTTTTTAAAATTGTAATTCTCTCTAGTTTGTAACTGAGATTGTTTTTTGGAGGGAAAAGGATGCTCTATGGGCCCTTCAGTCAGGGCAGGATCTCCAGCTGATTTCCTCCAAACTTCTTCCTGCAAATGCTTTGGACTTCCACTTCCAGAAGCCCCAGCCAGCTCAAAACACCAAAGTATCCTGCCAGGCAGGAGCCCACCTGGCAGGGCTGTTGTGATGAAGGCAGAGGAGAGGAAGCACAGAGTTATTATAATAATAATAAATCCCACAAAGAAGGAGGAGGTGGTGGAAGGGGAGGCCCCTCTGCCCTCATCCCTCCTGAGCCCCCTTCCTTCCTTCCTTCCTTCCTTCCCTCTTTGGGGAGCTCCCCCCCCCCCAAAGTTGGAGGGAACAGGCCAGAAAAAGGGGCTCAACTCACCCTCTCTGGAGCAAGCAGAAGAGATTGACCCCTGGCCCTTTCACATGGGCGGAAGGGGAGGGCCCTCTGCTGACATCCCTCTCCTCCTTCTCCTTCCTCCCTCTCTAGGAGCTTGGCTGGCCAAGATTTTTCCTCCATTTTTCTTTCTTCCTCTCTAGGAGCCCCTCTCTACGTTTTAACCCTTGCAAAGCCAAGGAGAGGAGGAGGCAGCCCTGAGTCTCAAGGAGGGAAAGGCCACTGCTGGGGAAAAGGGGGCTCTCTCCCCATCCCATAGGGCCATAGAGTGGGAAGGGACCCCCAAAGGCCATTCACTCCAACCCCATTCCACAATGAAGGAGGAACACATAGAATCATAGAGTTGGAAGAGACCACAAGGGCCATCCATTCCAACCCCCTGCCATGCAGGAACTCCTGATCAAAGCATCCCTGACAGATGGCCATCCAGCCTCTGCTTAAAGACCTCCAACGAAGGAGATTCGACCACACTTTGAGGGAGTGTGTTCCACTGTTGAACAGCCCTTACTGTCAGGAAGTTCCTCCTAATGTTGAGGTGGAATCTCTTTTCCTGCAGCTTGCATCCATTGCAGTGAGTCTTATTCTCTGCAGCAGCAGAAAACAAGCTTGCTCCCTCCTCAATATGACATCCCTTCAAATATTTGAACAGGGCTATCATATCACCTCTTAACCTTCTCTTCTCCAGGCTAAACATCACCAATTCCCTAAGTCATTCCTCATAGGGCATGGTTTCCAGACCCTTCACCATCTTAGTCGCCCCCCTTTGGACCTGCTCCAGCTTCTCCACATCCTTTTTGAATTGTGGTGCCCAGAACTGGACACAGTATTCCAGGTGGGGCCTGACCAAAGCAGAATAGAGTGGCACTATTCCTTCCCTGGATCTAGACACTATACAGTGATGCAGCCTAGAATCGCATTGGCTTTCTTAGCTGCCACATCATATCGCTGGCTCATGTTGTGCCTATAGTCTGCTAAGACTCCCTCAGAATAACCCAGTATGTACAATTACAGTGGACCCTTGGTTTGGTTTGGATGACGCTGGTTCCAGGACCCTTCCATGGATACCAAAATCTGTGGACGCTCAAGTCCATTAAATACAATGGTGTAGTAAAATGGTGACTCTTATATAAAATGGCAAAGTCAAGGTTTGCTTTTTGGAATTTGTATATTTTAAAAATATTAAGCCGTGGATGCTTGAATCCATGAATATAGAGGGCTGAATGTATAAGTGACTTCACAATATATTTGTTTATGGTGTGTGTATGTGTATGAATATGTATGAACATATTTGTTGTTTGTCTTAAATTCATTCATGACACATGGCTACTCTAAGGCAAACCTATTGTGGGGTTTACTTGGCAAGATTTGCTCAGAGGAGGGTTGGTGTTTCCCTTCCTCTGAGGCTGAGAGAGAGTGGCTTGCCTAAAGTCACCCAGTGGGTCTCCATGGCTGACTGGGGGTTCAAATCCTGATCTCCAGAGTCATAGTCCAACATTCAATACTAGTACACCATGCTGGCTCCAGTGCATTGGTAGGATCTACAAATTGTGTATGACTCAGAGAAACAACTTTGGAAAGATACTGCAATCCCCAGAATGCCTCAGACAGCAGAGGCATACTGTCCAAGACATGCTGGAAATTGGAGCCAGCAACCACCAGTGCTCTGCAGTCCAGAATGTGTGTTAGGCTATAGCTGCAGTTTACTCATGGCCCAAAGTAAGCACAACCCACACATTCCCATATCAGCACCTCATGGGGCATGTTCTATTAGCATGTGGGTCTTATGATGGCTTTGACTGTAGTGGTTGATAAGTCTAGAAAGATTCTTAGCATATGGGGTTAGTGAAAATGGTTTAGTGGTAGTTAAGTGAAACCATGGGTAGGTCTCATGGATATGAGGGTTGTACTGTACTTGAGAGCTGTACCCTTCCAAGAGATTTCCAGGTATAAGGTAAGCTACAAATGTATCAGTGAATACTTGACTGCATAAAATGCACATGGCTAGACTTCAGACATGCAAGTATGAGGCCAAGATGTTCTCCCCATTACTTACATTTAAAGCCCTAATTCAGAGTTTTGGGTACAGCAAAGCTTCAACCAGGGTAAAAGCCCACTTGCTGAGTTAGGCTTGCACTGCCAGTTTCCAGTTAAGTGAATGAGCATTATTTTGCTTGCGTGGGAGATTAATGCAATGGCCTGCTGGTTACTACAATCCCCGCAGTGCCCTTTCTTGAAGGACAGACCATTGCCAGTCTGTGGGCCATTGTTCTGTAGACCACATTTTTGGAAACACAAATTTGTTGTGTTAGAATCTGTTCTCCCCCCCTCCAATTGTTCAATGTTAAAAAAATAATTGTATCCATTTGACAAAACTCTTTTATTTAGAAGCAATTTTGACAGTCCGTGAAGCTCCTAAAGAGTTCCCGAGGCATCAAACCACTAGTTGCCCACCTCCCCAGTTTCTCATCTCATACCAGCAGGATGCCTTGTTATACAATATTTGAAGAGTTAAAAGTGCTCCTCTTTAGATCATTATCTTCCATTATCTTAGAGGCTGATGGATGGAGGGAAATGATTTTGAGAATCAGCCTTTTATCCCATACATCTTGGCACATAGTCTTAATTGCTAAAATATTCCACTAAGGTCTTAAAAACCTGAAAGAGGACACCCCAATTTCTATGAATAAATTCTGACTTGATGCCATTCGCCACTGTCTTCTCAGACGTCTTTGTAAGCTACCTCTGGTTTCCCACAAGAGGCTGAGAATTCTAAACATATTGTCCAGACTAAACTAGGTTAATTCTGGTCAATATCTTAATTTCTGAACATAAATATGTCAATGTTTCTAAATATTTACATATCAAATATTCCATATCCATGTCTTACAGACACCATTGCATTTACTGAAATTATGATTATCCATTAATTAAGATGGGTTAACTGATAAGGAAAAATGCAATGTTCTGTTGTTTATAACACATTCAGCTACTCTTTTATCAAAAGACATCATAGTTTTCAGAAATAAAGCTTAGTGATGCCAACAAATTCATGTAAAGCTTGTTAGTTTTCTCTATCATTAAAAGTCCATGATAAATTATTTGATAATTATTTCATAAGACACCTTGTTCTCTTGTTACCAGCCAAGTGTGATTTAATGTTTCAGAAATTTAAGCCCAGAAAACATGAAAAGGAATATAAGGCCTAGAAGATAAAGCAGAAAGTTCTGTGCTTTGATGGAAAACAGTCAGAAGCCAACAGTACCTGGTGTTGTGTCACCACTGGGAGGAAACTAATTATTTACATAAACCGAGTATTGTGAGTATCTGTTAAGTCATTGGACAAGATATGGCAGCCGATTAAGCAAGCAAAGATATAAAACAAGCTGAGACAAGATAGGAGTCATACTCCTTAGTTTCCAATGTACAAAGAATGATGTTGATAACAGCTGTGTTGTTCCTAGCCGATAACCCAGACAGACTGATGGAGATTCCAATAAATAAGAATGCATAATTGGGTGTTGATGTTAACTCTGTTTGTCTGGTTTTTACCAGTGTTCATGAGCTTTAGGACACAGAAAGCAAGAAGGGGGTGATAGGGCCCCCAAGACAGATCCAGATTAACTAACAAATGACAAAGGACTCTCAATCCTTCAGCCTAAAGAGAAAGGGCCAGGGCACCATGCTTGTTTCATATTCCTATGCCTCTTTCCAAACTCTGGGCACTTAAATTGATTAAATAGATTCTTCCCTCCTTGAACTCTTTGGAGATGAGTGAGTTTCCTCTGGCTAAAATCTATTCCACACGTCAAGCATTTACATGTGCTTTCTCCTCTGTAAGAATTTCTCTGTTTCGTAAGTGTTGGTTTCTGGCTGAAACCTTTTCTACATGCCTAGCATTCAAATTGATTTTTATTTCATTCGTGACAGGGTTGACCTGAGGTTTTTCCTCTGACTGCAATTATCCCCATATTCCAAGCATTAAAAATGTCTCTCCCTGGTGTGTTAACCGTTGAGAAGTAAGGCCTGCCTTCAGGGTGATCCCCCATCCCTGCATAGTCCAAGCATTTAAATGTTTTCCCTTCTGTAGTGAGTTGCTCAATAACAAATGAAGCTTGTCATCAGCTTGAAGCTTTTCTACACCCTCAGCCTAAAAACTGTAGATCCCATCTCATCTTGGAAGCAGGGTCAGCCCTGGTTAGTACTTGGATAGGAGACTGCCAACGAATACCAAGTGTTGTAGACTATATTTCAGAGAAAAGACTTGACAAACCACCTCTAAATATTCCTTACCTAAGAAAACCTTATAAAACTCATGGTCATCATAAGTCGACAGACAACTTGAAGGCACATGCATGCATGCACGTGCACACACACACACACACAAGCTTTTGAATAGTTTATCTCCTGTATGAATTAACCAGCAAGATAACTCTTCACAGAAATTCTTTCCACATTCATGGTATTTAAATAGTGTCTCCCCTTTGTGAACTACTTGATTAGTAGAAAGATTTTTCTTGTTCACAAACCCTTGCCTACATTTCAGGCATTTAAATGGTTTCTCTGCTTGATGGTCAGCAAGGCTACTGTTTCAACATAAACTTTTCCCATATTCCTGGCATTTAAAATGGTTTCTCTGCTGCATGAGTTAATTGATGACTAGCAAGGCTGTGCTTACTGAAGTTTTTCATTTAAATGGTTTCTCTGCTATATCAGTTGCTTTAGGATCTACAAGTCTCTGCTTCCAATGGTTTCTCTGCTCTGTGAGTTGACTGATGACGAGTGAAATTTGATTTCCAATTGAAACTTTTTCCACAATCTAGGCATTTAAACGGTTTTTCTGCTGCATGAGTTATTTGATGATCTGCAAGTCTCTGCTTCCAACCAAAACTTTTTCCACACTCCAGGCATTTATATGGTTTTTCCACCAAGTGAGTTAATTGATGAGAAGATAAGTTTGATCTTGAGCGAAAACTTTTTCCACACTCTAGGCATTTAAACTGTTTCCCCTCCATGTGTGTTAATTGATGACAAGTGAAGTTTGACTTCCAACGAAAGTTTTTCCCACATTGCAAGCACTTAAATGGTTTCTCCCCTGTGTGTATTATTTGATGAAGTGTTAGGCTTATCTTTTTCATGAAGCTCTTTCCACACTCTAAACACTTAAAGTGTTTTTCTGTGGACAGAGTGTTGTCCTTAGAAGACGGCTGAGTCTGACCAAAACTTTTTCCAGAGTTCAAGCAGGGCTTTCCCCCTGTGTTGGTTTTTTGATGTGACACAAAATGTGACCTCTTTTCACACTCCATGAAATCAAGGTTCTTCTCTTGTGTGTGAATTCTGTCTGTATAAGTTCCACTATGGATTGAGGTTCCTACCATATTCAAACTGATGTTCCCCCCATATTCAAGAGAAATACTTTTATTCCTTCTATTTCCTCCTTCTGCTTTTTCTTGGGTGGAGATGTCAGAGATGTCTGAAGCTTGGAAAGCAAAGTGTTTGTTCCCCATCTTGCCATGAGTGATATTTTTTGTTTGCTTCTCTTTATTCTGTTGATCCCGGGCTCTTTGCAGCCAAGACATTCTTAGTTCTCCTACATTCTGCCTATCACCTTGAAAGGACACAAACAACCAGTTAAAGCCCAAAGAGAAAGACCAGCTGAAATCAAAGAGATAAGTGACAGCAACAATCTGTAGCAACTGGAGCTTGAATTTGAAAGAGGTAGGCCTCCATAGGCCTTTCCTTCATGCAGTCACTCAGATGTGGGGCCCCTTTTTCAGGAAGGAGTGAGCACATCCTAGTACTAATTTCCTAGACTGTCTACCTTCCTTTTATTTACCTTCTTTCTGAATCTTTACCACTCTCTCCTCTGCATGATACCTAGACCTAGCTACAAAGTGGGAGCAAGAAAGTGAATTAACAGTTCTTAGTGAGTGAAAATGAGATCTACCCCCTTTTGATCTCACTTCTCTCTAAGTTTCCACCATTTTTACTGGTGATTGCACATTGTCACAGTGAAAATTGCCAGATGTAAATCAGGTATTTAAGAGTGAGATACCATGTGGGTATGTGTTTGTGTCCCTACCCACTGGTCCATAATTAGCCCATACCTCTGTGACTATCTATTGTAGCCTTGAGAAAGCTTACAGAGGGCCAGAACAGACTGGCAGCTTCAGATGGCTTTAAACCGGCTTGGAGGCATGGCATTTACATACACCATGCCCTCAAGTCACCCGGAGGTTGCACTGGTGATTATAGGCTGGGCAGCTTCTGGGCAACTTGGGGGCATGACATTTGGATGCCACATGCCTCCAAGCTGGCTGAAAGCCGGCTGCAGCTGTGGTGGAACAGCTTTAATCCACCCCAAATAGGAGCAGCTCTTTGCTGCTCCTATTTGAGCTGGATTCTGGCTGGATTAGGGCCGCGGCTCCAATCCAGCTTTGTCAGGGGCAGATCAAGCCACCCCTTCCAGGCTGTTTGTTCAGCCCCAGAAACAGACTTCCTTTGAAGAGACCCCTGAAATCAGCCCAGCCTGCTGAAATGTAATGAAAATTTGATGAGATGGGAAAATATAAATCAAGTTTCTTCCCCAGTGAGAATTGGGGGCCGCTCCTTCATCCTGTGTTTTGCCCTTAGGAGCATATTTTTTCTGTCCCATCACCCTCACAGGTGTATCTGGTGGGAACACAGGAGAGGGCCTTCTTGGTAGCAGCACCCAAGTTCTTGAAGGTCTATGGGAGGTCTGGTTGTTCCCCTTTCTATTTTTGTTTTTGCAGACAAAGACTTTTCTGTTTCAACAGGCATTTGATGAGTGACTCTATAAAGCCTGTCTTACCAAAACAATGTGCTGGATCCTGCTAACTGTTGTGCTAGAGCATGTATGTCTGTGGGTTTGTGTTGCTAATTATGTGTATATATATATATATATATATGAAT
Organism: Urosaurus nigricauda; assembly: GCA_034509955.1. Classification (NCBI taxonomy): domain Eukaryota; kingdom Metazoa; phylum Chordata; class Lepidosauria; order Squamata; family Phrynosomatidae; genus Urosaurus; species Urosaurus nigricauda. The sequence continues at coordinate 324,491,750 of JAOEGL010000002.1, read as the reverse complement.
CTAGATTTAATTTTTTATGATTTAATTTTATTTCAACTTTTGTATCTTGTGAACTTTTTAAAAATGTGTTCGTACAAGGGGGTATCATAAAGTTTTAATTATCATCTTTAAAAGATTTAACAGAAAGTTTGTTTTGATTTGTAGTTGTTAACTTATCTCTATGTAGTCACCATCCAAATTTCCACATTTTTCCCAGCATTTCTTGACCCTCCAAGTACCATTATTGTAGAAGTCTGCAGATTGCGCCTGACAAGGATTTTACACTTTAGTCATTTCTGGCAGAGCCAGTCACAAAAATAAAGGACACAATGAGTTGATTTTCTCAGCAACATGCACTTAGGGACCAATGATGACACTGACAAAATTTCATCAATATGCCATAATAACGTCCGGGTGATAATTATTACTTTACGATACCCCCTTGTAAGGCGTAATCTGCAGATTTATACAATATCAGGTATTCGGAGGGTCAGGATATGCTGGGGAAAATGTATAAATCTAGATAGTGTATAAATCTAGATAGTGTATACATGTATAAATCTAGATAGTGACTACAACAACTACAAATGAAAACAAAATTTCTGTCAATTTTTTAAAAAGGTAATTATTAAAACTTTACGATACCCCCTCATATATTGTTGTAAGCCACTTTGAGTCCCAAACTGGAAAAAGGGCAAGATAAAAATATTTATAATAACAACATGAACACCATAACAAGAATAAGATCTGAAACCAGCCTGCCTAGAAGAGGATGACTCTCCTTGCAGAAGTACAGAAAATGGCAGCGAGAGGCTACAGTGATTCAGGAGCACCTGCAAAGTAACTGGATCAACCCAGGAAAAAAAAGGAGACTCACCCAGGGATGCTATAATCTGCATGTTCTCCTCCATGACTTTCCTGTGCAGGGCCCTTTGGTCCGGATCTAGCAGGGCCCACTCCTCCTCAATGAAAGACACAGACACTTCCTCAAAGGTCACCTACGGAAGGAACTAGTATGTGTAAGTCAAAAATATTGACCCATCAGAACAGAAAACTGGGCAGGTCGGGGCTGCTCAACATGGATCAATTCTTCACTTAGGACATTTACAGATGAAAGGAAAGGGGCACACAACCTGCCCCCTTCTTGGCCCTTCAGTGATCCTGCCCTCTACCTGATCCAGGCTCTTGGATGCTGTTTTCAAGCCATCAACATGAAAAAATGAGCTGCTATGGATGGGCGTTGTCCTTCTTCCATCTCCTGTGAGAGACACAAAAGGCAAAAGGGAAAGTTCTTTAACATTCCTTCTATTACTCATTCACATTTTTCCAAAAATTTGGGAAGTCTTTGTAGACTCAGGAAGCATAAGATTGGCAGAGACAGACAGGTTGCTTAACTGTAACTGTGCTTCAAGTGATCACACACAAGTGGGTTTTGTGCAGTAAGTTCTAGACCTGAGCAGCTTTTTGGCAAGCTCCCTACTCCCCTTCCACTGTAGTCATGTCCCAACATGCTCAGATATTTGCCTCAGTTTCCCCACCCATTGCAGAGGTTTGGCAAGACAGCAAGATGGGAGGAAGGTGGAATTTTTGAACTCACCAATAACCATTTGAAGAAGTACAGTTACAGGCATGTATGCATTCTGTCCTCCTGTGTTTTGGTCTCTATGAGCCACAAAATTGGGTTACTAGTCAGCTAGCTTACCCGAGAAGGGAGATGTCCTGTCTATAACAACAAAACATTGCTCTACCAAATTTTGCATCTGAGACAGTTAAGAAAGGTGAAAGGGTGTGACCATATTATAGACTTACGCAGATTAGGAAACCTCACACCTCAGAGAAGAGCAGACAAGGTTGAAACAGCTCTGGTGAGATGTGCTTATAGGAACTGTGGAGGCAGCAACTTGGCCAACTAATATATCAGGAAGATAGCTTCCACCAATTGTTTGGAAAAACAGTGAGCTGAAACCAGAAAGCCCTTCCTAGATCCAGCATAACAAACAAAAAGCATGGAAACTGTCAAAAGCTGCAGTTGTGTAAAGCAAAACTTGATGAACATCTTGAGAATGCAACTTAACCTTCAGCAGGGAAGGAGGTTTCTTTATGAACTCGGGAAGAACAATGTCTCCAGAAAAATGAAAGTCTGAGATGATCTTTAGTAGGAAGGAGATGTCAGGTCACAGTGAGACCTTGTTCTTGTGAAAAACTAAGGAACATCAGAATGTAACACACAAAGCTCACACGTTCTAGCCGATTAGACTGTGCAAAGAAAAATTGCCTTTAAACTAACCATAAATGAGATTCAGCTAGTGGCACAGAGGGTTTACCCATTAATTGAGTCAAAACCAATGACATGGAACATGGCAGGGCGAGCAATGACAGATATTGATGAGTGAGAGGCTTAAGGAAACACTTGACATCAGAATGCAGAAATAGTTTTTCTATTCTAATTGTCCTGTTGGAAAGCTGAAACTGATGCCAAGGAAACTTATATTTAGGAGAAAGCTAGCCCCTGCACCCAGTGCAATTCTGGATTGCATCAATGAGAGCATGGTGTCCAGATCAAGGGAAATAGTAGTGCCACACTATTCTGCCTTGGTCAGACCTCAGCTGAAATCTTGTGTCCAGTTCTGGGCATCACGGTTCAAGAAGGATATTGCCAAGCTGGAACATGTCCAGAGGGAGGAAATCAAGATGATCAGATGTCTGGAAGCCATATGTTATGAGGAAAGACTGAGGGAACTAGTTGTGTTTACCCTGGACAAGATCAAGAGGTGACATAACTGCCTTTAAATATTTGAAGGGATGTCATGTAGACGATGGAACAAACTTGTTTTGTGCTGGTCCAGCAACTAGAACAAGAACCAATGGATTCAAATTATAGGAAGAGATTCTACCTAAACATTAGGAAGAACTTTTTTACTGTAAGAGTTGTTCAGTGGCAGGTGGGTGGGCGGGCAGGTGGGTGGGCGGGCAGGGAAGTGGAACTCTTTCTTTTGAGAGATTCAACAAAGAGGTTGAATTAGCATCTTTCAGGAGTGCTTTAGTCAAGTATTCCTGTATGGCAGCAGGTTCGACTAGCTGGCCTCTGTGGTCCCTTCCAACTCTATAATTCTATGATTCTCTCAGTAGGGACTTATCAGCATAGTTCTGTGTATGAATGGAAAGATTGTGGTGAAGAGGTTTTCCTATTTCTGACAGGTGGTGATAACAGAACAAATTGTACATGTCTCACCACACAGAAAGGTAGAAAGAGTTGTATATGGCCACAATATCAACCCTCAAAAGCGTTTATGCCTTACACAGATTTTGTATGTTTGATAGAATATGCATGTGTCATGTGTACTTCAAACCCCTCCTAGCATAACAACTCTGTGAAAGTATTGGTTTAAAACTATAAACGCCTAAACTGTTGAGACAAAACACTGCAAGCATATCATAATCTCCCCTATCTGTAGGCTCTGGGTAGCACATGTGCACCCCACATATTTTCAGAGTATGTGGAGGGTCAGACTAAACTGAAGAATGTCCCCTTTTAAAAGCCCTTACCCAATGATGCATCTCTGTCCTTTGAGATCGACATGGACTGTGCTTCCTGCTCAGAGTCTGAGGGACCCTTTGCTGCCTCAAGATCATCAATGGCCTGTTCCAGAAACACTTCCTGCACCAGAAAGACCAACAATAGTTACCATGAAAATAATTAGAAAAGGAATGATGATAGAAAAGGACTTCAAAGGATGAGGGGGCGTGGTTGGAATCTTACCCCCTTTCATGATATTCTAGATAATAACTGGAAGAGGTTTTTACAATGTTTTTGAAGTATCAAGATGAGAGTGTGGAATGGCTTCATGTTTAAATAACCAAAAGAACCTATCTTTATCAGAAAAAAGAAAAGAAAATGAGAAAGCAAGTTAACAATCTTCCTAAAGATCTACCAGTCTGTGAACAATTTAGAAGTTGTCTGATTAAGGATCTGCAAAAGGTTTACAGTCCTAGTACCAGTTAATGCTAGTCTCTCATCGCTTAAGGAGAGATTGGAAGAAACACGCAACACATCTAATGATGCAACAGAAACAGAAAGAGCTCATATCTGCTCTAGAATCTAGAATCTGTGGACAGATCCCTGTCTACTAAGATGGAAGACCTAAAGAATGGAAGATGGTGTCTAAACCTGAGCAGAAGTTAACACAGTGACGTGCTAACATTCTTAATGATCTGAATTAATGAACTATGTCCTGAACGTTTAACTTTCAAAGAGTTAGTGGCCTCTTCCTCAAATATGTTTCATATATTAAAATCCATCATTTAATCAATAGATGTTTGTTAATAAATCTGTTAAACTATTTTCCCTGATGTTAAATATATAGCCACAAAATAAATTAGCTTTTCAATGAAAACACAAGTTACTCATGAACTAGCGATAAAAATGTTCTGCTTACACTTCTAAACAATTAAATAAAAATGATGAATAACAGCTAAACATATAAAAAGGAATGATAGTGGGCTACAGTTTGAGTTTGGAGGAGAAGGGCTTGATTTTCATAGCTGGTGCTGTGCAGCAGCAGCAACATGTTGCTTAGGACCAAATTGCTGCCCTGTTTCTCATCTTCACTGCTGATGGTTCCTCAGACCTGATGGAAATATCATTCAACCATGTTCCTATCACCAGCAGAATGAACCACCTTCTCCCCATGCATCTGATGGTAAGTAAGGTAGTTTTTTGAGGGAGGGGATTATGAGCATGGCAATGGTGTCAGGATTGTGATTAAACAGTGATTATGAACATGAAACAGTTACCTAGCTTTACTTGTCTGTTCTGAGAGCCAGCATGGTGTAGTGATTTCAACATTAGGCTCTTATGATTCTGCAGACAAAGGTACAAATTCCTGCTTGGCCATAAAACCCACTGCATTACCCTGGGTAAGTCAGACTCTCTGCGCTTCAGACAAAGCCCCCTTTAAAGAAACTTGCCAAGAAAATCCTGTGATAGGTTCACCTTAGGATCGCCATAAGTCAGAAATGACTTGAGAGCATAAAACAATAGTTTTGTATTCATAATTAGCATTCAGGGTGGGATACAATAGAACCAATCTGACAAATTTAAAACAAGAGAATCATAGAATTGGAAATGACCCCAAGGGCCATCTAGTCCAACCCCCTGCCAGGCAGGAACTCTCAATCAAAGCATATCCCACATATGGCCATTCAGCCTCTGTTTAGAAGTGAGAGGCAGAGGCCATGCTCCTTCTGGCAAGGGCATGAATCCATTTTCTGCTTTCCCTTTGGGATGCTCTGTGGCAGCCAAAAAAATACCATTTTAGAGTTGGAAGCCTTAGCCCCTGCTGGGGCCTGTCTAGCTTCCTTTACAGCCATGCGGCCAAGATGGTGACTGTACATGCCAGAGGAGGAGTCCTCCACTTCCTTCCACACCATCACATTGTAAGAATTCAAAGGACTGTGGCAGGAGCCCTGGTGAAAAGCAATGAAAATTATTTTTAGAAGCTAAAAACATATTAAACTATTTAAAAAGTTAAGTAGCTTAGAAGAGGTTAAAATACTTTCAGAACTATAGAATGATGTGTTACATATACTTTGCTGCATTTATACTGTTATATTTAATATATTTAAAAAGTACCAATATGAAAGAATCTCACCTGCTGTTCTTCCTGTTTCTTCTCTGCCTGGCTCAGGAGGAAACCTTCAGCCAGGGCCACTGCCTGGTAAGTGGTCTCTGCCCCACATTCCCTGACCCAGCTTGCCATTTCTGGGGGAAGGACAGCCAGGAACTGCTCCAAGATCACCAGGTCCAGGATCTGAGCCTTGGTGTTTTGCTCTGGCTTCAGCCACAGACGACAGAAAGCATGGAGTCGGTTGCAAAGCTTCCGGGGGCCCTCAGTTTCGTCATAGTGGAACTGTCTGAAGTGCTGGCGCTGCACCTCTGAATTGGGCAGATCCATTCCTTGGCTTTTCTGCATGGCTCCTCTTTCCCAGAATCTTCCTCTACTCCCAGCCTGAATAGCAGGACAGCCTTCTGTTAATTCTTGCTTCTCCATTAACGAGTGGTGCTCCAAAAGAAATAACAGGTTAGGTGAAGAAGTTCTTTTCTCTTCTGACACATTCTCCCTCTGGCAGAAGACTGGCCAAATTACTGGGAAATGCCAAGCCCTGCAAAGAAACAGACACGTTCTGTGCAGAATCTATTATAAACATTCTTTTTATGTAAAGAGCTGTTTCACTATCAGATTCAACCTGTAAACTGGCTCCTTTTATTGTCAGAAGAAAACTGCCATGACTCACAAGAAGCTAGGAGGGGTGCCTAGAGTCAGTGAGGTTTCCCTTTCCATCTAACAGACTTGCATCTACACACAATTTAGAATTCCCTCCACTTGTTTAATCTCTAAAAAAGAATCTCCTTTTTTGCCTCTCCTTCCTCATTCATCTCATTTCCCCCTTGATACATTTTGTGTCTGTAACTAGAAACTTAGCAGCTGAGGGCAATTTGCTTCCTGACAAGATGGCTCCCCCAACACACTGAGATACCATCACAAATAGAAGTCAGCTGGACTGACCATCAGAACTTACTGAAGTCCTGGAGATGAGAGAGCACTCTTCTGCATGGTTGTGGCAGTAGGTTGGTCCTGGCTGAGCAGTTATGAAGCTTCTTTTGAGGTAGGGAGATGTTAAATGTTTAACCATCAAATTCAAGCCAGAAACTGGCTTCTTTCCCTGTGTGTGAGAGACAAGTACCATGAGTCAAAGACCAAGAGAGATAGTAGGTTCCTTCCCATCCAGACACCAAAATCTTCATATCGTACAGGATCCTTTTGGTTTTCAATGTTTATGCTTGAAATTTCGGCTGAAGCCATTTTGTTGTCTGAGGCAATTATCTTTCATATCTTCCAACATGAACCTGGACAAACTCAAAGATCTTTGAGAAAAAACATCTCTCCATCTCACCACCTTAACAGACAGGCTCCATGGAAATGCAGAAAGACCTTCTAAGTATTTGCTCCCACCTCTTTAGCTTCTTCCCTTAAGAGAGGCTGGGCTGGCTCTTTCTTTGCTGTCTTTTTGCAAAACCTTTGTATTCCAGCAGGCTTTTGGGAAGTTTATGGTAGCTAAAGCCATTTTTCTGCCTCAGGCAATATCTTCTGATATCAACCAGCCTAAATGTGGTTTTAATATAGTTTTCAGTAATGTTATTTAATTTTTAAAAAAATATTTGGAAAATAAGATTTTAAATGTAATCTTTTTTTTTTTTAAATGTAAGTCACCTCGGACCACGTTCCTGGGGAAAGATGGGGTAGGAATTCCATAAATAAATAAATGAAATAAATCTCAAAGATCTTTACAGGAGAGGAGTTTCCACCTCAATATTAGGAAGACCTTCGTGACAGTAAGAGCTGTTCAACAGTGGAAGTCACTCTGTCAAAGGATGGAGTCTCCTTCTTTGGAGTTCTTTAAAACAGAGACTGGATGGCCACTTGTTCGGGATGCTTTGATTGAGAGTTCCTGCATGGCAGAAAGGGGTTGGACTGGATGGCCCCTGTGGTCTCTTCTAAGTCTAACATTTGATAGGCACTTTTAATGATCCAACCACCTTTATAAGCAGGTTTTCTGGGATTGCAGGAGAGGGTCTTCTCCGTGACTGATCTTCAAGCTTTCATTCTCTCCCTATAAAGCCTAAGTTGGCTCCATATTTACTGTCTTTCTTCATGCAGGAACTCCCAGTCAAAGCATCCCTGACAGATGGCCATCCAGCCTCTGCTTAAAGACCTCCAAGGACGGAGATTCCACCACACTCCGAGGGAGCATCTTACACTATCAAATAGCTCTTACTGTCAGGAAGTTCCTCCTAATGTTTAACTGGAATCTCTTTTCCTGAAGCTTGCATCCATTGTTCCGAGTCCTGTTCTCTGGAGCAGCAGAAAACAAGCTTGCTCCCTAGAATCATAGAGTTGGAAGAGACCACAAGGGCCATCCAGTCCAACCCCCTGCCATGCAGGAACTCCAAGTCAAAGCATCCCTGACAGATGGCCCTCCTCAATATGACATCCCTTCAAGTATTTAAACAGGGCTATCATATCACCTCTTAACCTTCTCTTCTCCAGGCTAAACATCCCCAGCTCTCTAAGGCGTTCCTCATAGGGCATGGTTTCCAGACCCTTCACCATCTTAGTTGCCCTCCTTTGGACCTGCTCCAGTTTCTCCACATCCTTTTTGAATTGTGGTGCCCAGAACTGGACACAGTATTCCAGGTGGGGCCTGACCAAAACAGAATAGAGTGGCACTATTACTTCCTTTGATCTAGACACGATACTTCTATTGATGCAGCCTAAAAATTGCATTGGCTTTTTTAGCTTCCGCATCACACTGTTGACTAATGTTCAACTTATGGTCTACTTGGACTCCTAGATCCCTTTCACACATAGTTTCATTCAGCCAGGTGTCCCCCATTTTATATCTGTGCATTTCATCATTCCTCCCTAAGATGCTCTCTTTCCTGGTAGCCTACTCTGCAGGGTTGTTGTGAAGGCAGAGCAGGGGCTGAAAGGGTGGCATCTGTGTCCCTCACTTCTCTGGCCCCCAAATATTCCTATCCTGCATTCTCCTCCTCCTTGGTCCCGGCTGGAGGGCAGGAAGTGGGGCCCTTTCAGCCTGAAAAAGGGGCTCAAACTGACCCTCCTTACCTCCCATTGACACATAAACACAGCGCCGCTCTAGGAAGATGGACCCCAACGGATGGCCGGAAAAGGCGGGGCCTCAGCCTTGATTGACAGGCATGTCTGACTCCTCCTCCTCCTGGTGCAGTCCTTTCTTCTTCTTCTAGGAAAGAGGAGAGGATCTCTTCCTTCCAGCAGCAGGTAGTTTTGTATTATGCAGAAATGATGCACTTGGTGCAGGGGCTGGTCTTGTGGCCCCTTTGAGGCTGAGGCCATAACTGTGGTCCCCAAACTGTGCTCTTTTAAGGGATTTTGGACTTTGGCTCCTCAGTACTGTCATCCAAGTAATTTGTTAATTGGGGGCATACTTATCTAATTTGCAGATGACACTAAACTAGGAGGAGTAGCTAATACCCCAGAGAACAGGATCAAAATTAAAAATGACCTGGATAGACTAGAAAGCTGGGGCAATGCTAACAAAATGAAATTCAATGTGGAGAAATGTAAGGTTCTGCACTTAGGGAGGAAAAATGAAATGCACAGATATAGGATGGGGGACACCTGGCTGAATGAAACTACGTGTGAAAGGGATCTAGGAGTCCAAGTAGACCATAAGCTGAACATGAGTCAACAGTGCAATGCGGCAGCTAAAAAGGCCAATGCTATTCTAGGCTGCATCAATAGAAGTATAGTGTCTAGATCAAGGGAAGTAATAGTGCCACTCTATTCTGCATTGGTCAGGCTCCACCTGGGATACTGTGTCCAGTTCTGGGCACCACAATTCAAAAAAGATGTGGAGAAACTGGAGCGGGTCCAAAGGAGGGCAACTAAGATGGTGAAGGGTCTGGAAACCATGCCCTATGAGGAACGCCTTAGGGAACTGGGGATGTTTAGCCTGGAGAAGAGAAGGTTAAGAGATGATTTGATAGCCCTGTTTAAATACTTGAAGGGATGTCACATTGAGGAGGGAGCAAGCTTGTTTTCTGCTGCTGCAGAGACTAGGACTCGGAACAATGGATGCAAGCTGCAGGAAAAGAGATTCCACCTCAACATTAGGAGGAACTTCCTGACAGTAAGGGCTGTTTGACAGTGGAAAATTCTCCTTCAGAGAGTGGTGGAGTCTCCTTCCTCAGAGGTCTTTAAGCAGAGGCTGGATGGCCATCTTTTAGGAATGCATTGATTGATATTTCCTGCATGGCAGAATGGGGTTGGGCTGCATGGCCCTTGTGGTCTCTTCTAATTCTATTATTTTATGCAGGTAAACTGGACCCAAACCCTAATCCCCAGCCTGTCCCTGGTCTTTAGGCTCAAGTGTACACACTCAGTGTTCTTCAGCTCCACAGCAGGTAATCTGCTCAGGTTAAGAACGGTTTTGAAGCCAACAACTACTCCATCCAACAGCCCCTGCCCATTTTCCCTCATCTATTCACAAACAATCTCTTGCTGGGAGAGCCTGAGTCCATCATATTTACAAATTCAGCCTCCATCTGCTAAGGCAACGTACCTGATAAAAAGAGCAGGAACTGAGGGCCCAGCCAGACATGCCAAATAAAGACGCTTCAGGCCACTTTGGAAGTGTGCTGTTTAAATGACGCAGAGTCCAGAGCAGGGCTTTGGCATAGCTTCTGGCCTCTTAGGACACTTATGGTCCGTTTTACATTGGCAAAAAGAGGTGTGTTGAAGGCTGCTTGAAAACCCAGCCTTTAGATGAGAAAAAGGGAAAGTGTGCCATGAAAACACTATTTTGGAGTTTTAAGGGAGAAGAAGTGCTTTAAAAAGGAGCTGGCCCATTTTACATTGGCAAAAAGAGGTGTGTTGAAGGCTGCATGAAAGCCCAGCCTTTAGATGAGAAAAATGGAAAGTGTGCCATGAAAACACTATTTTGGAGTTTTAAGGGAGAAGAAGTGCCTTTAAAAAGTAGTTTGATTTCCCCACTACTTTTTTAAAAAGGGTGCAGCATTGCTGGCCCGTTTTACACGGGCAAAAAAAGGCGCTTTTAGGGCTAAAAAGCCCGCATTTAGGGTTAGGGAGGGCGTAGCCTTTACACCCTCCCTAAGCCTAAAACGCATGGACGCCGCCATTTAAAGATGGCGGCGTCTACACAGTGGCGCCGTACAAGCGTCATCACGTGCGCAGCGTTTTGACGCGCTGCGCACGTTTTGACGCTCTGGTGGCGCGGGAGGGTGCCAATCGTGCCCTTCCCGCGCCGCAAAAAAAGAGCTCGATCCCGGAGCTCTTTTTTGCGGCGGGTCGTTGCGGCGGGATGAGGCCTCTGGGGCTGCCCGTGTGGCAGCCTAGGCCTCATCTCGCCGCTAGAAGGGGCGAGTTTGGACCGCCCCTTTTAGCCAATGTAAAAAGCACCCCTATTGCATCTAAAGGCTAAGGTGTAGTTGAACGGTTAAATGGGGCTCTGTATCTTTAAAGCGCCCATTTAAAGGCAGCGATACAAGTGCGGAGGGAGGGAAGGTGCCAAGACAAGAAGAGACCTTCAGAGCCCGGCCAGAGTGCGCCTGCACCTTCCTTCACCTCCTCCCTTTGGCTGAGAGAGTGTGACTTCTAGGGAGACAGCAGGGCACTGGAGGCGCTCAGCCAGGCCAGAGCAAGCTGGCAAGAGGAGGAGGAGAAGGGGAGGGACCTGGAGCACCTCCGCTGCCCTGCCTCCCTGCAAGTCACACTCTCTCAGCCAAAGGGGGAAGGAGAAGGCAGGCCCAGGCACACTCTGGCCAGGCTCCAGGGCTCTCTCCTGGCTGCCTTCCTCCTCCCTTTGGCTGAGAGAGTGTGACTTGCAGGGAAGCAGGGCAGCAGAGGTGCTCCAGGTCCCTCTCCTCCTCCTCCTGTTTCCAGCTTGCCCTGGCCCAGCATCAGGAGGACCTGGAGCACCACCGCTGCCCTTCCTCCCTGTAAGTCACACTCTCTCAGCCAAAGGGAGGAGGAAGGAAGCGGGGAGGGAGGGAGGGAGGGAAGGAGCCAGGAAGAGACCCCCAGAGCCTGGCCAGAGCACGCCTGGCCCTCCTGCTTCCTCTTCAAAAAGAAGGCTGGAAAAGTAGGACGTGTCCTGGCAAAGGAGGACGTGCCTGGTCAACTTGGAAAAGGGGGGCCTCTGCTCAAGAATGGAGGACATATGGGAATCCCTCCTGGACAGAGGGGTGAAACCTCAAGACAACTCAATATAATGCTCTGACAGAACACAGACTACAACTCCCATGAGCCTTTGCTACCATTTCCCAAGATGCCTTAATTTGCAACAGAAAGCCGACCAGTATGTTCACATGTGATGAATTCTTTCGTATTGACTCTGCATTTTCTTTTTGTGTAGATGCTCTCTTGTTTTGTGTGTGATGAGCTTGTGCGTAATCATGTGCATTTCCGAACTGACCTCACTTTCTCCCTCTTTCGGAATGGTCCTGTACTCCCCCATGTGATAAGCTCCGACTGTATGGTGTACCTGCGCAATTGCGCAATTCGCAGCCAGCAAGGGAAAAAAATGTTTAAAGCGCGGCTAAAAGCCACGTTCCTTGCCGTCCATGTAGCTGCTCCACCTGTGTTTGTAGCGTTTTGACAGCTTCCCATGTAGTTGCTGAGCCACAGAAAAAAACCTCAGTCTAGCTGCCCTGTACTTTTTAAATGCACACCTGGGGCTTGCTGTCTAGCTGCTAAGCATTAAGGAAAGTGCAACTTCATGTCACACTTTCTTGCCAATGTAAAAAGCCCCTTATGTCGTTTAAACAGCACACCTCCAAAGTGGCCTGGAGCTGCTTTATTTGGCCTGTCTGTTCAGGCCCTGTATTGAGATTTAAAGAGCTGCTGAGTAGAGAATGCAGGATAATAGGGATAAACAGGAAAAGAAATGTGACATGCAGTAGTCTTGATTATTCGACATAAATGGGCGGGCTGATAGTCGAAAAGCTGAAAATGCTGGATAATCCAGAGGGTCCAAGAAAAGCTTTGAAATCACTATGAATTGCAAACGTATTGAAGTTTTATTACAGTAACAGTAAAAATAAATGTAAGGAAATCACTGATCAACATTATGATATACAGTATAAATAGTTAAGTTCTCTGAAAATTTAAAGAAATCACAGAAAATTTAAAGAAATCACAGCAGCCACGATGTAGGATAACCTGGAATGTTGGATAACCGAATGACGGATAATCAAGACTCTACTATCTTATATACAGTACAAAATAAAATATTGAATGTAAAGGGTATACTAGCATACTGTACTGTTCAAAGGATATGATTTTAAATCGCTTTTCACTCTGTTGATGCTTTTCACTACTGTTATTCACTATCAGGTGAAAGAATTTTTTGAACTGCCTTTCCTTCAGGGAAGAGACCTCTTTGTTATTGAAGGCCTTCACAAATGTCTTTTCCCCCATCTGTGTGTTTGTGTATGTGGCTTCAGGTTGCCTGTCAACCTATGGCGACCCCATGAATTTAATAGGGTTTTCTTAGATGAACAGTACCCAAGAGGTGGTTTTGCCAGTTCTTTACTCTGCCTACAGCACTTGGTATTCATGGAGGGTCTCCTATTCAAGTCCTAGGAAGGGCTGGCCTTGCTTAGCTTCCAAGATCAGACAGGATCTGGTGCCTTTAGGGTACCATTAGCAAGATAATAATTCTTAGCACAGCAATGTACATCTATGAACACCTGATAATATCAGTAATAATTCAACAATATCTTGGTTTTACAGGATGTCGCAGAAGATCCTTTGCCCTGAGACAGAAGCACGAGAAATAACTTGTTTCATTTTTGTGGCTTCGTTGGCATAACCTCCCCTGCGAAAAACAACAACCAAAAACCAAAGGATGGATGAGCCAGACTTAGCTGGGCCTGACGGAGGGAGAGGCCCTGACAGCCTCAATGCTGAGAGCAGTGGGGAATTCTGGGAGAGGACAGTCCAGAAAAGGTTCCTGGGTGAGAACCTTGCCAGCTCAGACATACAACGGCAGTGCTTCAGACAGTTTTCCTTTCAGGAGGGCAAGGGCCCTCGAGAAGTTTGCAGCCAACTCCACCATCTCTGCAGCCAGTGGCTGAAGCCAGAGCAACACACAAAAAATGAGATCCTGGACCTGGTGATCTTGGAGCAGTTCTTGACCATCCTGCCCCCAGAGATGGAGATGTGGGTCAGGGAATGTGGGGCAGAGACCTGTTCTCAGGCAGTGTCCCTGGCAGAAGGTTTCCTCCTGAGTCAGGCAGAGGCAGAGAAGGAGCAGAAAGACCCACAGGTGAGAGCATTTCCTCTTGGTGCAAAGGTGAGCACCATTTCCTCTTTGTTGATGGCTCTGGGGTTCCCTGTTTTGAGACCTTTGATGACTGAAGGGAGCAAAGGCTCCCTGAAGAGCTTATGTTGAAATCATCCCAGATTTGGCTTGGATAAGGAGGGGTGTAGGGAGGATTCACCTTGTAATGAGGAGTATTCACAGTCTCCGAAGGCTCTTAGAAGTGTGATTCTGCTTTAATACCAGATGAGTGCTCCCTGTGTCTCAGGCATTCAAAGGAAGTGTCAGATTTTTGCTACTGCCACCGCCACACCACCAAATTTTCTCAGAGGTATATATAGTGGCAGAGTATGGCCCTGAGGTGTCCAGGAGCCGAATGGGGTTTCAGCCATTCCAGCAAGCAGCCTACTATCACTCTAAGGTCCAGAATACACTGCAGAAATAATCCAGTTTGAGACCTCTGAGAACTAGTTTTGTAAGATATTTTTGGTCATAGAGCTCTGGTGCCACAATAAACTACAATTCCTAGAATTCTCTAGCACTGAGCCAGGGCAGTTAAAACAGTCTCAAACTGGATTATTTCTGTAGTGTATTTTGGACATAAGAGAGATAAATAGTTTTATCCTTACTTACTTTTATTTCCCTCTCCTGTTTATTAAAAAGTCAATGTAAGAAATTGTACGGATTCAAGCATCGGTTTTGAAAATATTTTTAAAGTGTATAAATTTCAAAAAGCAAACCTTGATTTGTTATTTTATATAAGGAACACCTTCTGGCTATGCCATTGTAATTAATGGAACTTGAACATCCACAGATTTTGGTATCTATGGAGGGTCCTGGAACAAAACTCCAGCAGATACCAAGGGCCAACTGTACTAACAACAGTGTTGTGGCCACTGACTGTACTGAGAGGTATAAATACACAGTGTCATCAGGTTTTCTTTTTGTTTCTCCATATTTCTAAATAAATAAATAAATAAATAAATAAATAAATAATATTTATTTATACCCCACCTTTCCATTGAGATCAAGGTGGCTTACAACAATATTAAAAAGAATTAAAATACAATGCCCCATAAACCCACCCACCATAACCAATAAATCATAACAATAAACAATAACAATAAAACAATAAAAAGACCACCTTTTTAAAGCTGTCAAGATTAATAATATCGCGGGTCTCCTCCATCAGGCCTTCCTGGATTAGCATCTCAGTCACCTCCCACTGACTACCCTGTCTTGTCCGTTTTAATAATTTTAACTGTATAGATATGTTTTTGTATTGAAGTAGATCCATGAGAATCCTTCCATTGTAAATGAGAGCAGTGTTTTCCGGAACTTCAGATGTTCTTGCTGTGGGCTCCATTGCTTGTGTTCCAGCATATCCAATAAACTTGTACTAAGTATTAGCAAAATTGCCATACTTTATGTCATACTGTGTTTCACCTTGTTGAGTTCTGATTTTATGTGTCCCTTTTTGAAGCCAAGCTAATGAGCTGCTGATTTTTTCCTGACTTGTATGTCAGTGGACATCACACTGACTTCCCCAAACACATTCCCATTTTCTCTTCATTTTTGAAATTCCATGTCTTGCATCCTCATTGCTGTTTCAGGCCAACAGTCTCTTGAGAGAAGTTCACTCTGAATTCTCTGTGGCAGAGGAAGCTCCATTGGACACAAGGCAAAGTCCTCCATGGAGGGAGATCAAGCAGGAGTGTGATGGAGGGGCCCCCTTGCAAGGTACGGATGAACACTCTGTCCAGAATCATTTGGATGGTAATGTTTTTGTTGTGCGCCTTCCAGTGATTTCGGACTCATGGTGATGTTAAGGTAACCCTGCCTAAGGGATTTCTTGGCAGAATTTGTTCAGAATCCTTTGGTGACCTCTGAGGCTGAGAGAATGTGACTTGCCCAAAGTCACTTAGTGCGTTTCCATGAGTCCAAAGCTCCATACACCCTGCTAGCTCCCAGGATCACCTTAGGGTTACTATAAGTCAGAAATGATTTGAAAGTACACAACAACAACAACAGTTAGTCATGCCATGGTTAAAGTATTGGACAGGGGCTTGGGAAAATCCAATTTCAGCTCACAGTCAGCAACAAAACTCACTGGGGGACCTCAACCAGGTCCTCTTTCTCACCTGGTCATTGTTGTGAAAATAAAGTGGCTTTAGGTTGCAGGGGTGGAATCCGGATAAAAATAAAAACACAAGGCCCTTGAACATCATGTTAATTGAAAAATTAAGTGATAGAGAAAGGACTACAAGAAACAACCAAGACCTTTACAAATTCTCTGCAACATAGTGCAACTTCATTAGTTCCGCAAATGAAAATGCCAATCTTCTCTCTCTTTCTCCCTCACATGTAGCTGTTTAGAAAGATATTCTTTTATAGCTGTTGTCAGTTCAAGTAGAGATTTTGTAGCTAGATATCTAAGCAGTGCAAACTCAAAGCATTTATTTGTTCTGGTCTTCAGTTGCATTTTTTCTACTGTGTGTGTGTATGTGACACATATATATATGAACACAAAGCAGCCGAGATACCTACATCAAGGCTGGGGAACATAATATCTGCATGTGAGATATACACTCATTGTACTACACAACCCCTGTGTGGAAAGACAGTTTCAGGGTTGGCTGGTTTAAATCTTGGTTTTTATCAAATGACTTTCAAAAAACAAAACCCCTCAATTTTTAAAAAATTCATATATATATTTAAAAAGTCTGGCTGTTATGACTATTTTCCAATGATCTTACTGGAATAACAATAACTGTTTGAATTTAAACATTTTAACTGTTACATTCTATTGGCAGTTGTTCATTGTTAGACCAGTATCCAGTATCAGTGCTTCTTTTTAATTTCTGAAAAGGAATTGTGTTATCAGAGGGTTTGTTGAGTGAGCTATGCTTGTACTTGCTAGTGAGTGTGTGTGACCTTGGTCTCTCCCACAGAAGCTGAAATGTGGCCACCAACAAGGACTCAGTCATCTCTTCCTCCTCTTTGCAGTGAAATAGAACCAGATCAGGTAAGAAGCAAGATTCATGGAACAAGAACAAGAGGAGTTGAGTAGGCTACCTGGTTGCCGTGATCTTGCCAATTGGGGGTCAACTGGGTCTAGAGTGACCAGAGGCCGCTCCAAGCTGCCGATCTGCTTCGCCCTGGAGTCCACTTTATCCTAATTGCCTCGACCTGCAGTCATCTTGATATCAGGGCTGAGCAAGAACCTTTTTCTTCTGTCTCCAGGGTCTGGTGACTTTTGAGGAGTTGGCTGTGTTTTTCTCCTCGGAGGAGTGGACCCTGCTAGATCCTGACCAGAGAGCCCTGCACAAACAGATCACAGCAGAGATCTATGAGATCATGGCCTCTCTTGGTAAGGCTTTCTTTTTCTAGATTGTTATGTCTTCTGTTTTAAAATGTGTTTATAATAACAGCATTAACAGCTACAATACTTTGAACGGGGTCCTGACTCAGCCCAAATGGGAAAGGGGCAATCCTTATATATGCATATCATGAGGAGACATGTGGATGTCTTGGTAAGACTCTGTTATTCCCTTGTTCATTCCTGTTCTAAAAAGTGGTAGTGGGATTTCATACCTGTGCGAGGCAAGAGGTTTGGCTGTTGGCAAGCACTGCTGCTGGTAGAGTCTCCCAGATCGGATAGGCTTTTGGTGTGGAGCCAGACTCAATGTACCAAAAAGCTAGTGGGCAGCAATAGTAGTGAGTGGTAACACTAGTGGCGGATCTGTCAGATACAGAAGAACAGGACAAGTAGTACTGTGGCTTGTGGTGCAACTGGACTCAAGCTACTTGACTCAAGCTTAAGGAACGTTCAGCCTCTGGTCTGCCCAGGGATGAAAGAAAAGTCCAAATATGGGAGACCACACTACTAATGGATTGGGATTGTTTCAGTCAAAGAAACTGTTGCCCTGGGTTTGCAAGACCTCAGCAGGGCAGCTGATGACGGGGGTTCTTGGAGGTCTCAGATTCATAGGCTGGCCAGAAGCTGAAGTTGAAGTGATGGCAGAGAACAAAAGGAACAACAAAATAAAATTAGCAGCAGCAATGTTGCTTCTCAGTGGGAGTAGTGTCTCAGCTGATGCTAGTCACAGAAGGCTCTGTAACACAGGGCTGGAGAACAGGTTTGTCTCCAGATGCACCCAACATCCTCCCCCAGGCACACACCTGCCTATTGAAGCAGTAATGGGGGCACTGTTATGTAAGGAGGTTTTCTGTGCCTCATGGAACAATGAACTTAAACTGACATATTTATAACCCCAGAGTACATACAGATACATCATCAGTCAGGTTGTCTGAGACAAGCAGTGTGTTCTAAAACAGAAGAAGGCTTTAGGCAGAGTGAGGCAGCAGTAATCCAGCATTGCCTTAGCATGGCATGAATATCTGCACAGGGAGAAAAGCTACACCACCACTGTCTGATTTTATGCCCAATAGCACATTGGACAACATATGTCAGGAACAGGGTGCCAGGATGCAACTGGAATGCACCATGTTGTTGTGTTCAGAAGTTCACTTCTGTCCCTGTCAACAGAATATGTCTGGTGTGCAATGGTGGATAGAATGATGGAGTTGGAAGAGACCACAAGGGCCATCCAGTCCAACCCCCTGCCATGCAGGAACACACAACCAAAGCAGCCCCAACAGATGGCCATCCAACCTCTGTTTAAACACCTCCCAAGAAGGAGACTTCACCACACTCTGAGGGAGTGTGTTCCACTGTTGAACTGCTCTTACTGTTTGGATGTTCTTCCTAATGTCTAGGTGGGATCTCTTTTCCTGTAGCTTGCATCCATTTTTCTGTGTCCTATTCTCTGGAGCAGCAGAAAACAAGCTTGCTCCATCCTCAAAATGACAACCCTTCAAATATTTAAGCACGGCTATCATTTCACCTCTTAACCTTCACTTCTCCAGGCTAAACATACAAACTCCCCAAGTGTCTCCTTGTAGGACATGGTTTCCAGACTCTTCACCATTTTGGTCACCCTCCTCTGGACACGCTCCACTTTCCTCACATCCTTTTTTGAACTGTAGTGTCCAGAACTGCAAACAGTATTCCAAGTGAGGCCTGACCAAAGCAGAATGGAGTGACACTATTACTTTCCTTGATCTAGACACTATACATCTATTGATGCAGCCTAGAATAGCATTGGCCTTTTTAGCTGCTGCACCGTAGGGGCGAAACAGATGGGCAGGAAAAAGTGGCTTGAAGCTGCCTTTTCTGAAGCCACATTAAAACCCCACCAACCGCACCACTGGCTCCCAAGGCAGCTGGAGTGCTCATGACATTACCACATGACATAGCTTCAAGCCAGGAAGAAGCGGGAAACAGCTGCTTTTTTTGAAATGGTTTTTCTCTGCTTAAGGGCACTTTTCTGCTGGCTTCAAGGCATGTGTCATCTAAAAACCACACCTTCAAGCCAGCTTGAAAGCACCTCTTTTTGCCTGTCTGTTTAGTCCTGGACCCCCTTGATATAAACAACTATAGACCAGTCTCCTTGCTTCCTCTTTTAAGTAAGGTGATCAAGAGGGCAGTTGCTTCCTAACTCCAAGCTGTTTTGGATGAAACCGATTATCTTGATCCATTTCAAACTGGCTTCAGGACAGGGTATGGAGTTGAGACTGCCATGGTCACTGTGACCGACGACCTCCGCTTGGGCATCGACAGGGGAAGTGTGGCCCTGGTGGTACTCTTGGATCTCTCAGTGGCTTTTGACACTATAGATCATTCCATCCTCTTGGATCGGCTGAGGGAGCTGGGATTCAGAGGCACTGCGTTGCAGTGGTTCCGTTCCTTTCTCTTGGGCAGGTCCGAGAGGGTGAGGCTCGGGGACAGTTGCTCTTCCAAAATTGAGCTTAATTGTGACGTCCCCCAGGGCGCCATTCTGTTCCCTATGCTATTTAACATCTATATGAAGCCACTGGGTGAGATCATTCAGAGGCATGAAGCGCAATGTCATTTTCCTCATGGATTGGATGAGGAAAAACAGATTTGAGACTGAATCCAGAAAAAACGGAGGTACTGACAGTCACGGGCCCAAAACCAGGTCTGGGTATACAACTTCCAGTCCTGGATGGAGTCACGCTCTTCTCTGTGCCCACAGTCTGGGGGTACTCCTAGATTCGTCGCTTCACATGACTAGTCAGGTGAACGCGACGGTCAGGAGTGCCTGTTATCAGCTTTGGCTAATATGCCAGCTGTGCCCTTTCCTGGTTATGAAGGTTCTGGAAACTGTGATACACGCTCTGGTAACTTCACATCTGGATTACTGCAACGCACTCTACATGGGGCTACCCTTGTGCCTAACCCGGAAACGTCAACTAGTACAAAACATGGCAGCCAGGTTAGTAACTGGAACATCCAGGTGAGAACTAACCTGTGCTTAAATCTCTCTACTGGCTACCGATCAGTTTCCAGGCACAGTACAAGGTATTGGGTTTAACCTTTAAAGCCCTACATGGCTTGGATCCATCTTACCTCAGAGACTGCCTCTTCCCGTATGAACCTCCCCCCCCTCGCGTGCGCGCTCTGGTCCTCTGGGAGGAATCTGCTGCAGCCCATGAAGACTAAGCTGTCACAGACCTCCCAGAGGGCCTTTTCTGTGACCGCTTCCAGACTATGAAATATCCTGCTGGACGAGATCTGTCTTATTTCCACTCTTGATAGCTTTAAAAAAGCAGTAAATACGGATCTCGCAGGCCTTCCCAGAATAATTTCCCGGCCCCCTTGATGTCACTGCCTGTGTTGCCCTAAAGCTGATTTTATTGTATTTATGTTGTCCTGTTGTCATTTTAACTCTGCTTTAATTTAATCTATTTTTAAGGGGTGGGAGGGTTAAAGACTGTGTCGATAGAGTGTTTTTAAACTGTTGTTTGTTTTCAATTTTGTTGTACGCCGCCCCTGTTGCTGTGCAGAGGGGCGGGTTAGAAATAAATTTTATTATTATTATTATTATTATTATTATTATTATTTTCATGAAAAGGATGCTAGCCTTTGTGTGACACAAAAGGACAACTTTTTTTTTTTAAATTTATTGATTGTGGAATGGAGTGTCTCAGAGGGGGTGGGCTTTTCTTCTTTGGAGGTCTTTAAATAGAGGTTGGATGGAATCTTTCAAGATTTCTTTAGTTGTTTATTTCTGCATAGCAGAGTTGGAATAGATAGCCCTGGTGGTCCCTTCCAACTGTAAGGTTGTATGATCTTGTGTTTTGAAACTCCTATTGCTATCAGCCCTTGCCAGCCTGGCCTGTCTTCCCTTCAGTGGTGAGGGATAATTGAGGAAACAGTTGGAAAGCACATGGAAGGTCATTGATTCCCCTCCTGTCTTCCTCTGATCAAGAGCAAGAAAGAATGCTGGTACCATACCAGTGTAGGTATTGTTGAGTTGCCTCCATGAGGACAGAGGCTGCAAGTTTCTTTGTATAAAAATGTGGTGTAAATGTCTCCCACACTCCTTGCAGAACATTTTTGGTCAAAAAGGTTATGAGTTTTTTGGGGTGTGATATGCTGGTCCAACATCTCCTTGAGGGCTAATATATCTTCTTAGCCTCCCAGTGTTGCCCATCCCTGCTCTAAAGATTCCATGGGGAACTTTATAGCTTGGAGTAGAGGAATCGGTGTAGGGAGGGAGGAAGATAGAAATTATGAGGCAAAAAGGTTTCCAAGCATAGATTTAAAAAAAAAATCAAAGTAAATTCTTTGTCACAAAAATGACAAACATTTATTTCACACACACACACACACACACACACAGGTTGCCAGGGCCCCTGAATGTAAAGGGTGTCCCCTATTTGATATTTGGAAAGCATATCCCTTTATAGGTGCTGTCAGTTATTGTAAGGGCTGTCCCGTTTAAAGATTGCAAAGCTTTCCCTTTTGTACAGAGTGAGCAAGATGTTAATCCTGTATTTTGTGGCATAGATAGGCCCTTAATATAAAGAGAACTGTGTGCATCATAGAATTTATATATATGGACAATATGTTACTTTTTATGGAGAAATGCCAGGCTAACGTAATTGTAATAAGACCTTCCATTTGATGTTTGGTAGAACACAACCATGTTAATAGCCACTTCCTGCTTGTCAACCGTGCATGTCCTGAATTTCAACTGTCCCTTATTGCTATTTTGAAAACCTGAAGGCAAAACTAGGCAGGGCAGGGCAGTGTGTGGCTCATAGATCATGAGTTTTCCATTCCTGTACTGGACACTCTGTGCAGTTCAACAGGATCCATCTTTACTGAGCACCAAGCCCCACTGGACTCTAGGGTTCAGTTCCAGCTCCCTTCCCTCAAACTTTTCTCCTGAATAACAACAACAACAACCCACCTCTCCCCATGGAGCGAGAGGACAACAACAATTAACAAACTACATCAGTTAAAACATATCAATTTAAAAGGAAAAATAATAAAAATACAAATATTAAAACTATCCACATCTAAACGTCATCATTTAAAATTCACAATTTAAAAACCACCAGAATAAGGCTGCCAAAAAAGATTGGTCTTTGATGCTCTTTTAAATTCAAACAGCATATTCAGCTGTCAAATCTCTTCTGGCAGGGCATTCCACAGTAAGGGCTATTGAACAAAATGTCCTCTGACTGACAGTTGCCAACCATACCTGGATGACTAGAGTAAATGTCCACCAGAGGAACTGAGTACAAGAAGCAGATTATAGGGGAGGAAGTGATCCTGTAGGTAACCTGCACCCAAATCATGTAGGGCTTTGAAGGTAATAACACTTTGTACCTTGCCAAGAAACTAACTGGCAAACGATGAAGTGATTTTAATATTGGTGTAATATGATCACTCCTGGATGTCCCAGTAATCAGTCTGGCTGTCATGTTTTGAACTAACTGAAGTTTCCAAACTTGGTACAGAGTTATCCCAACATACAGTGCATTGCAGAAGTCCAACCTTGAGGGTTCCAGTGCATGCACTACAATCTTTAGGTTCTCCAGCTCTAGATGCCCCTGGGGAGAGCCCCAAACAAGAGAGGAGAGCAGCAGTCCAGGCAGCCAGGTACTTGCCCTAAGGTCTAATCTTTACACAGATTGAGCAGTTTCCTTGGTCTGATCCTGACTGATACTGTTGTATTTTGTTGTAGTTCAAATAAAACTGAAAAGGCAGGTGAAACAAGACAAAATTCATAGCTTTATTTATTTGATTTATTTTCTGTTTTCTTCCCAATTGAGACTCAGAGCAGTTTACAATATAAATTAAAACAGAACAGCTAAAACAGTTTAGTACAAACCATACATCTAATTAAAACATTTGTAATGCATACTGCATATTAAACACATATACAGATACATCTGATTGCCTATCCCTCTATCCTGGTCAGTTAAGGCTGAAAGCATGTTTAAAGAGAAAGGTCTTTGCTTTCTGGAGAAAAAACAGCAGAGAGGGGGCACTTTGAACTTCCCTGAGGAGGGAATCCCAAAGCCTAGGAGCCGCCACCAAGAAGGATCTCTCCCATGTCCTCACAGCTGAACCTGGGAAGGTGATGGGATGGGAAAGCCTTCCCTGAAGATCATAAGACTTGGGCAGGCATTTATAGGGAGGGAATATTTGGATAGTCTCAACCTAAGCTGTAAGAGAGGGGCATTGTATCTCTTATTTTGTTTTCAGGATTCATTTGTCTTCAGGCTTGTTTGGATTTAATACCTTTCCCATACCTTGAAATTTTTTTCACCAATGTGGAATTTCCCCCCCTCTGTTTTTCTTCTTCACAGCTGAAAACTGGAAGAAAACACGTGTGTGCCCTATCTATGCTGGGGGAAAAAACTTTAAATGTGAGGTTTCTGTAAATGGTTTAGATTATAAGTTGAACAATGTGAACCACCAAGAAGTCTTCACAGTAAAGAAACCACACAAATGCCAGAAATGTGGGGAATGTTTTGTTTACCATTCATTACTTATGGCACATCTGAAAGTACACACAGACCTTGTGAGCCACTGGAAAATCGGCACAGAAGAGAAAATCTACAAATGCCAGGAGTGTGGCAAATGTTTTGCTCGAAAGGCAGGCGTTATGATTCATCAGAGGGTGCATACAGGAGAGAAACCCTACAAATGCCAGGAATGTGGGAAATGTTTTGCTCAGAAAGGACATCTCATGACTCACCTAAAGGTCCACACAGGAAAAAAATCTGTGAAAAGTTTTGCTTGCGGCTCAGAACTTGTGAAACACCAGAGAATCCCCCCAAACAGGAAACCTTACAAATGTCAGGAGTGTGGAAAATGTTTTGCTTGGAACAGAGACCTTGTGATTCATCAGAGGGTTCATACAGGAGAGAAGCCATACAAATGCCAGGAGTGTGGGAAAAAATTTATTTCCAAGTCAAACCTTGTAAAACATGCGAGAATACATACAGGTGAGAAACCCTACAAATGTCAAGATTGTGGGAAATGTTTTGTTTCCAAGTCAGAACTTGTAAAACACCAAAGAGTCCACACAGGTGAGAAACCCTACAAATGTCAGGAGTGTGGAAAATGTTTTGCACGGCATCATGACTTTGCGATTCATCAGAGGGTGCATACAGGTGAGAAGCCATACAAATGCCAGGAATGTGAGAAATGTTTTACTTACAAGTCAGAACTTGTAAAGCACCAAAGAGTCCACACAGGTGAGAAACCCTACAAATGTCAGGAGTGTGGAAAATATTTTGCTTGGAATAGAGACCTTGTAATTCATCAGAGGGTGCATACAGGAGAGAAGCCGTATGAATGCCAGGAGTGTGGAAAATGTTTTGCTCAAAAAGGTCACCTTCTGATTCATCAGAGGGTGCATACAGGAGAGAAACCATACAAATGCCAGGAGTGTGGGAAATGTTTTGCTCGAAAACCATCCATTATGATTCATCAAAGGGTGCATACAGGAGAGAAACCTTACAAATGCCAGGAATGTGGGAAATGTTTTGCTCAGAAAGGACATCTCATGAAACACCTAAGAGTCCACACAGGAGAAAAACCTGTGAAAAGTTTTGCTTGTAGCTCAGAGCTTGTGAAACACCAGAGAATCCTTTCAGGCAAGAAACCCTACAAATGTCAGGAGTGTAGGAAATGTTTTGCTTGGAAAAGAGACCTTGCTATTCATCAGTGGGTACATACAGGAGAGAAGCCATACAAATGCCAGGAGTGTGGTAAAAAAATTGTTTCCAAGTCAGACTTTGTAAAACATAAGAGAATACATACAAGTGAGAAACCCTACAAATGTCAAGCGTGTGGGAAATGTTTTGTTTCCAAGTCAGAACTTGTGAAACATCAAAGAGTCCACACAGGCGAGAAACCCTACAAATGTCAGGAGTGTGGAAAATGTTTTGCAGGGCAGCGTGACTTTGTGATTCATCAGAGGGTGCATACAGGAGAGAAGCCATACAAATGCCAAGAATGTGGAAAAAGTTTTACTCAGAAAGGATGTCTGGTAAAACACCTGAGAGTCCACACAGGTGAGAAACCCTACAAATGTCAGGAGTGCAAGAAATGTTTTGCTCAAAATTCAAATTTTGTGATACATAGGAGACTCCACACAGGCGAAAAGCCCTACAAATGTCAGGAGTGTGGGAAATGTTTTGCTTACAAAAGAGCCCTTGTGATTCATCAGGTGGTGCATACAGGAGAAAAGCCACACAAATGCCAGGAGTGTGGGAAATGTTTTACTCAGAAAGGATGTCTGGTGAAGCATCTGAGAGTCCACACAGGAGAGAAACCATACAAATGCCAGGAGTGTGGGAAATGTTTTACACAGAATGGATGTTTGATTACACACATGAGACTCCACACAGGCAAGAAACCCTACAAATGTCAAGAGTGTGGGAAATGTTTTGCCCAAAATGCAAACCTTGTGATGCACGAGAGACTCCACACAGGCAAGAAACCATACAAATGTCAGGAGTGTGGAAAATGTTTTGCTTACAACAGTGTTCTTTTGATTCATCAGAGGGTGCATACAAGAGAGAAACCATATAAATGCCATGAGTGTGGGGAATGTTTTATTCAGAAAGGACCTTTGGTGAAGCATCTGAGTGTCCACACAGGAGAGAAACCATACAAATGCCAGGAGTGTGGGAAAAGTTTTACTCAGAATGGATGTCTGATGAAACACCTGAGACTCCATACAGGAGAGAAACCATATAAATGCAAGGAGTGTGGGAAATGTTTTGCTCAAAATGCATACCTTCTGAAACACTTGAGACTCCACACAGGCAAGAAACCCTATAAATGTGAGGAGTGTGAGAGAAGTTTTGCTCGCAGAGATTACCTTGTAAACCACCAGCAAATCCATATAGGAAAGTGTAATGCTTACAACCCAGGCCCAACAGACAGAGACAGCCCAGCAGCCCACTTGGCTGATGGACACTGCACTCCTTTCGTCAGCCATGAGATATCACACCCACAGCTCAATCATTAGCTATCAGGTGTAACTCTTACAACCTATCCAGCTGTCAAACATATGTGAGTTTGGATATGAAGCTGAGGAAACAGTCAGTTCTGGTCTTGGAAGGGTTGTTTATTTAGAATAAAGAAAGAGAAAGGACATAAAACATAGGATCATAATTCTACCTCCCCGGTTCCGAACAAGTAAGTATAAAGACAAAGGAAAGGAAAAGCAAAGGAAGACAATCACACACTCTAGCTTAGCAATCACAAGAATGTGCAAAATGTTTTGTTCCCAATTCAGAATTTCTGAAACACCAGAGAATCCACCCATGACAGAAACTATACAAATGCCAGACGTGTGGAAAAACTTTTGCTATGAATGCAACTCTTCTGATGGATGGGATGGGAGGGAAACCATTCAGATGCCAGAAATGTGACATTTTTCTGGTAGCTATTTCAGTGTCACAACCTGACACTGCCTTCAGTTCAATAAACCAGTCTTCTGTACAGTAACAGCAAAACTTTTATTTCACCAAGTAAGAGAAATTAATTGCTTAACCTCTGTACATGGAACTACCATAATCTTCAGTAACAAGCATATAGTAAGCAATGTTTCTCTCCTATATGTTTGTAGGCTTTTCCTTCATTTACTCATATACCAAAACTTACAAGCATTCCCTGGCTGTCCTCTTGCCCCCTCAGCACAAGCCTCTTTCCAATTTCTGCGAGATTGACCTTGGTTAACACCAATTCCAGCACCCTGCCTGAATTATCTGCTTATTATTCAGCCAGGCAGTAATTTTTCTTCATGCAAACACCGTATTATCCCACCATAGAGTTGAAAGAGACCACAAGAGCCGTACAGTCAACCCACCAGCCATGCAGGAAGACACAGTCAAAACACTCCCAACAGATCTCTATCCAGCCTTTGTTTAAAAACCTCTAAAGAAGGAGACGTCTCCACACTCTGAGGCAGCATATTCCACTGTCAAACAGCTTTTACTGTCAGGAGGTTCTTCTTAAAGTTGAGTTGGAATCTCTCTTCTTGTAGCTTCAATCCATTTCTTCATGTCTTAGTCTCTGGAGTAGCAGGAAACAACTTTGCTCCATCCTGTTGATGCAGTCTAGAATTGTGTTGGCTTTCTTAGCTGCTGCATCACATTGCTGACTCATATTCAGCCTCCTAGATTGCATGTACACTTGTCCCTCCACATTCATGGAGGTTAGGGGCACAAGCCGCCTGTGAATGTGGAAAAATCATAAATAACCCTCACCCCCACACGGAAGTCAGTTAAAGGCATGGGAGGGTGGAGAGAAGAGGCACAGGTGCTCACCTGCTTCTCTTCTTTCCCCTGCCCTCCTGTGCTTTTACTTGCATCCTCAGAGCCAGTTAAAGGCAAGGAGGAGCAGGGAAAGGAGAGGAGCAAGTCTTCCTGGATGCTCCCTGCCTCCTCACAGAGATTGCAGAGGGAGAAGTGTACTGCTGTCGAGTCTAATGTCCACATCCTATATCTCTGCGTTTCATTTTTACTGTCCAAATGTCATATCCTACATTTCTCCCTGTTGAAATTCATTTTGTTAGTTTTGGTCCAGCCTCTCATCTGTTTCTATATTAGCTACCCATCCTAATTTAGTGTCATCAGCATATTTCAAAAACATGCCCTCTGTTCCATTAGCCAAATCATTGATAAAGATGTTGAATAGCACTGGCCCCAGGACAGAACCCTGTGGCACCCCACTGATCACTTCTCTCCAGGATGAGAAAGACCTATGTGTGAGCACCCTTGAGTTCAGTCAGTCAGCCAGTTACAAATCCACCTAACAGTCACATTGTCTAGCCCATATTTTACTAGCTTTTTTCCAAGGATATCATGGAAGACCTTCTGAAAGGCACTACTGAAATCGAGATATGCTACATCCACAGCATTCCCTTCATCTACTAACATGTGGCTCTATTTAAAAAAAGAGATGATTAGTCTGGCATGACTTGTTTTTGAGAAACCCATGCTGACTTTTAGTAATCATGAGGTTCCTTTCTAAGTGCTTACAGACTGACTGTTTAATTATTTGCTCTAGAACCCTTCCTGGTATTGATGTCAGGCTGACTGGGTGGTAATTATTTGGGTCCTCTCCCTCCCTCTTTTTTTGACGGTGGAGACAACATTTGCTAGAGTCTGCTGCGAGCTATTTCTGGTTCTCCCAGAAATTCTCAAAGATTATTTCCAGTGCTTCTGAGTTAACGTCTGCTAGTTCTTTTAATATTATTGGATGTAGTTCATTTGGCACTGGAGACTTCAGTTGGTATTCCTGTACCACCATTTTATCTATTCTGTGTTGTGTTTCCCTTACTGCATCATCTGCTCAGAAGAAACAGGAAGGAAGATAGGAGGAAGGAACCTCAACAGTCTAAGGTGCAAAACACACTGCAGAAATAATTCCATTGGAGACCTGGCAGTGGCTCAGTGCTAGGGAATCCTGGAAATGGTAGTTTATTGTGGCCCCAGAGCTCTCTGACAGAAAAGGCTAAACATCTTGCAAAACTACAGTTCCCAGAATTCCCTAGCATTGACCCAGGGCAGTTAAAGTAATCCCAATGTGGATTATATCTGTAGTGTATTTTGGACCTAAGATATCTGGTCAACACAAAACTACTAATGGAAAACACAAACTTGGAAATATTACTAAGGTCAAGAAAGAAAGTGCAAAGGAGGGGTTAATGCTGAATTTAATTAAGCAACAGTAGTGACCATGGAGGAACTACATAAATTCAACCTGGACAATGAGAAAATTGAAATCGTTAAAGATTTCCCATATCTTGGATCCTACATTGATTAGAATGGAGACTGTAGTCAGGACTGGAAAAGGCAGCTATGAAGGAGCACAGCAACATCCTAAAGTGTAAAGATATAAAAGTGAACACCAAAGTTAGAATCATCCAAGGCACTGTATTCCCCATCACCATGTATGAATGCAAGAGCTGGATAGTGAAGAAAGCAGACAAAAACCAATTTGAAAAACAATCTTGTGCATATAGATACTGTAAAACACATTTCCTCAAAGTTATCTACTACGGGTCATTAACAATGCAGAAAATATGTGTGCTTTCAGCAGAGTCTCAAGATTAAGGTTTTCATGCATCCACACACTAATAAGAAATGTGAATTAAAACAATTTACCAATTGCTATTGAAAAAAAATGTAATCTATGTTGTGTGTCTATGCCTTTTGTATGTCGGTCAAACATCTAGAAAATTAAAATTATGTGTAACTTAGCATAAAAGTTGCATTAGGAATCATTATAGTGATAGTTTCCTAGGAGACCATTTTTACAGGAAAAACAATAGCCCTGATTTTTAAAGATTTTTCATCATTGAATCCATTCAACCATTTTAGTTTCACAACTTAGATCTTCACACTAAATTGTTGCAGAGACAAGTCTTCTGGAAATTCAGATTAAATAAAAGCTTTCCTAATGGTTTAAATGATTCAGTCAACTATTGCAGCTATTTATAAGGTAGTTCTAGAATCTAGATAAACACGAACCTGGTTAAGCTCAATCGGGCTTATAAAAATACACCTCTTTAAATCACTCTCCTATACAACCACCACCTATGGTCTCTAATGAGGAAAGTAAATCTATTGATTTGTAAAAATTGTAAATCTTTTTGTAAATTGTCTCATTAACAATTTTTTAAAAATGAGCAAGCAATCTCCCTGAAATACCAAGCCTTTGGAACTTGAATCGCTCAAACACATTTTGGAAGGAGCTGAAAAAACATTCCTGTCATGAAGGGAGAAAATATACACAAGAACTTCCCGGTTGGATTTGTAAATTATTTCTTGTATTTCTTTCAGTCTTGGTTATTGACTGGAATTTTTGACACATATAATGTATTTCATAGATGTATTAAAGCTCTACAAGATTAAGCATAAGAGTAATGTACTGTTAAAGATGTTTAAAAATAACAGACTGATGGAGACTTCATGAAATGTTTTTTAAAGATTCTGGAAATAGGCTTCTCAAATTTCTCTGAGTCACAGGATCACCTTATGTTCTGTTAAATTTATTTCCAAGATTTCTTCAAGTCATAGGATTTTCCAACTTCATGTTCTGTAAAAGTTATATCAAAAAATTCATGAACTTAGTACCTTCTTTAAATGGACTTATATTTGAATTATTGGACATTATACCTCATCCACATATGATTCTTCCCTTGGTGATATTTTTTTAAGTTTCAGGGATAGGACTAAAGCATGGCATAAAGACTTTGCCACATTTATATCGTCAGGTACAAAGCCCAGAGTGAAAATGAAATAAATAGAGAAGCTTTGGCACTCCATAATCTTAAATTATATTATTATGTATGCAATTTAGACTGGGCAGTAGAGTGGATAAGATTGGAAAAACTATTAGAAGGCTCAGATAATATGGTTGGGTGGCATGGATATCTTTTTTTAAATGGAAAATTAAAGGTAAATAAGGATTTTATCAATAATCTAGTGAAAAGATCCTTATTAAGAATGTGGTTTCTGTTTTGAATGCCTGCCTGAAGAGGAAGGTCTTTGCCTGCCAGCTGGAGGCCATCAAGGAAGGGGCCATTCGGGCTTCTCTGGGAAGGGATTCCCACAGTCCAGGGGCAGCCACCGAGAAGGCCCTCTCTTGCATCCCCACCAACTGTGCTTGTGATGGTGGTGAAACGGAGAGAAGGGTCTCCCCTAAGGATCTCAGGGTCCAGGTTGGTTCATACAAGGCGATGCCAAATAGCATGGACCTGAGCCACATAGGTCATCACCAGCACTTTGAATTGTGTCTGGAAACCAACTGGCAGCCAGTGGAGCTGTTTCAACAGGGGCGTTGTGTGATCTCTATCGCCTGCCCCCATTAGCAGCCTGGCTGAAGCTCTTTGGCCCAGCTGAAGTTTCCAAACGCTCTTCAAGGGCAGCCCCAAGTAGAGCGCATTACAGAAGTCCAAAGGGGATGTAACCAAGGCATGTACCACTGTGACTCAATTTTCTTTAATGCCATGGGGACCTTTGTGGAAACCCAATGGGGGACCTTGGGCGAGTCACACACTTTCAACCTCAGAAAACCCTGTGACCCTTTTCCACCTTTGACTTTCTTCAGTTAATCGTTCCAGAGATTTACTATTTCCTCATTATCTTCTTAGTGTGTATTCTGCTTTATTTTATGCAGCCGGTTAAAGGCCTGTTCTGCAGCCACTCACTCACAAACCGCAAGGTTGCGAGTTCAAGACCAGCAAAAGGGCTCAAGCTCCACTCAGGCTTGCATCCTTCCTAGGAGGTCACTAAAATGAGTACCCAGATGGTTGGGGGGGGCAATTAGTTTACACATTGTGAACTGCTTAGGTACGGAGTGCTTAAGTGCAAGTGATAGAAAAACACACTTGCTATTGCTATTTAAAGGAATTTTGGACTTCAGCTCCCAGAATCCCAGAGTATTGGCCAACATGGCTGAGGCTTCTGGGAGCTGAAGTCCAAAAAAATCTTTTAAAAGGGCAAAGTGTGGGGACCACTGCTCCCTCCAACCCAAAAAGGTGGAGAAAGGGGGCTGCAGCAGCAGGTCTGGTGGGGAAGGAAGGGTTAAGGGGCGAGAGAGGCACATTCCTAGAGATGCCAGAAAGGGGCTCCTAGTCCTCCAAAGCAGTAGAGGCCTCCCTCTCTTTCTCTTCCTGAGCTCCAGTGACTCCCTTTCCCAGGCCTCCCTCCTCCTCCCAGGGAAGACAGTGAGAAGAAGGGCACCCCTGGAGGAGGAGGAGCTGAGGGGGGCCCTAATCATCACCAGTCCACCCAGCAGGGCCACCCCCAGCTGCTCAGGTGGGTAAGGGTCCCCTCTTTGGGTCTCCCCTCCAGACTGAAGTCCAGGGAAGAAGAGAAGGAAGAGAGGAGGGCACCAGGGAGGGTCTTCTTTGCAATGAGGGGAGGATTTTGGTGCCAGAACCAGCCATGTGCCCTTTTGGCCTCTCCCTCCCCTCCCCATTTATTATTATATTTATTTATTTGGAGTATTTATACCCCACTCTTCAGCCACAGAGGCTCCCAGAGCTGCTCAGACATTGTTACTTATATATCCAAAACACACACACACACACACACTGCAGAAATAACCCAGTTTGAGACCGCTTTAACTGCCCTGGCTCAGTGCTAGGGACTCCTGGGAATTGCAGCACCATAGAATCACAGAGTTGGAAGAGACCACAAGGGCCATCCAGTCCAACCCCCTGCCATGCAGGAACTCCAAATCAAAGCATCCCCGACAGATGGCCATCCAGCCTCTGCTTAAAGACCCCTAAGGAAGGAGACTCCACTACACTCCGAGGGAGTGTGTTCCACTGTCGAACAGCCCTTACTGTCAGGAAGTTCCTCCTAATGTTGAGGTGGAATCTCTTTTCCTGCAGCTTGCATCCATTGTTCCAAGTCCTAGTCTCTGCAGCAGCAGAAAACAAGCTCGCTCCCTCCTCAATATGACGTCCCTTCAAATGTTTAAACAGGGCTATCATATCACCTCTTATCCTTCTCTTCTCCAGGCTAAACATCCCCAGCTCCCTAAGGTGTTCCTCATAGGACATGGTTTCCAGACCCTTCACCATCTTAGTTGTCCTCCTTTGGACATGCTCCAGTTTCTCCACATCTTTTTTGAATTGTGGTGCCCAGAACTGGACACAGTATTCCAGCCCAGTTTTTGCTGGCTGAAGTAGCCATTTCCCAGGGGACCTGACTGTATGGGACAAAATATATGGGAGAAAGCTGTCCTGCAGGTAATCCAAAACATGTCGGTCTTTTAAAGGTAGCAACCAATACATCATAGTTTGCCCAGAAACTAACTGGAAACCAATAGAAAGAATTGGTTACTCCTAGATGTACCTGCCTGCTTGCCATGCTTTGAACTAATTGAAGTTTCTGAAACCAGGCCTCCATCTTCGAGACACTGTACCTGATAAAAGGAGTGGGAAATGTACTGAGATTTTTAAGAACGCCTGAATATACAATGTAGGATAATATGATAATTGTGTTGTAATTATAGTTTATATATTATACAGTATAAAATGTAATAGTGAATGTAAAGAGTGTAAATGAATGTGGTTTTAACTTGCTTTTCACTCTATTGATGCTTTTCAATCGGTTTATACTGGTTCTCAACTGAAAGAACTTCTCACACTGTCTTTCCTTCATGGAAGAGACCTGGTTGCTATTGGAAGTCTCCACAAATTTCTTCTTCCATGCGTGGGGGAAGAGATCATCATATAGCTACACAGAACTGAGGTAACAACTGTTGATTTAGGGTGACTACATGAGTTTTGTAGGTTTTTCCTAGTCAAGGAATACTCAGAGGTGGTTTTGCCTGTTCTTTCCTCTGAAATATAGCCCACAACACGGCCTCCCATCCAAGTATTAACTAAGCCTCCCATCCAAGTACTAACTAGAGCTGACCCTGTTTAGCTTCCAAGATCAGGCAGGATCTGGTACCTCAAGGGTACTAGTACCAGGATAATAATTCATAACACAATAATGTATGTTTATCATGATCTCTGAATACCTGATAATATCAATAATAATGCAACAATATTTGATCTTACAGGGTGTTGGCAGCAGAGCATCTTAGGGACGTATTTTCTTCAAGACTTGGAGGAAGAATAACTTGGATCTGCTTTATGGCTTCATTGGTGTAAAAGAACAAAGATGGATGGACCAGATTTAGGTGGCCCTGAAGGAAGAAGAGATCTTTATGGCCTCAGTACTGAGAGCAGTGGGGAATTCTGGGAAAGGGCAGCCCTGAAGAAGTTCCTGAGTGAGAAATTTGCCAGGACAGATATCCATCGCCAGTGCTTCAGGCAGTTCTCCTTCGAGGAGAGTGAGGGCCCCCGAAAGGTTTGCAGCCAACTCCATCATCTCTGCCATCAGTGGCTGAAGCCAGAGCAACACACAAAAAATGAGATCCTGGACCTGGTGATCTTGGAGCAGTTCCTGGCCATTTTGCCCCCAGAGATGGAGAAATGGGTCAGGGAATGTGGGGCCAAGACCTGTTCTCAGGCAGTGGCCCTGGCAGAGGGTTTCCTTCTGAGTCAGACAGAGGCAAAGAAGGAGCAGAAAGATTTGCAGGTGAGAGTGTTTCCTCTTCATGCAAATGAAGGCAGGTGATGGTTCTGGGTCTGTCTTTCTGGATTTCTCTGAGGGCTGAAATGCGGGGGCTCCAGATTTGGTTTTGATAAGGGGGGAGTTTGGGGGGGATAAAGTGGAATCACAGTCTCTGATGGCTCTTAAAAGTGTGGTTCTACTTTAAAGCTCGGTGTGTGCTTCCTGTGTGCCAAGCTTCCAAGAAAGTGCCAGGTTTTCCCACTGGTACTGCTATACAATTAGACTTTTCCCTGTGGTGACTCCGTTGGCAGAATATGGCCTTGATGCCTCCAGGAGCAGAATGGGCTTCCAGCCACTCTGGCAAGTTGCTCACTCTCTTTTACCCTTGCTGAGTTTTTCCTTGAATGATTTCTTTTATTTTTATTCCAAACTTAACAATTTAACAACAATAGTGTTGTGGCCACATACTGTATAGATAGCTATAACTATACAGGTTCAATAGTTTTTTATTTTTGTTTCTCCATATGCTTGTTACCATTTTTCCTTATATGTGTGCACATGCACAAACATGCACACACTCAATTTTATATGCATGCATGCTGTGTTGAAACAAATCCATAAGAAGACTTCCATTATAAGTCAAAGTAGGATTTTCCAGAATTGCAGATTTGTTGCTGTTAGCCCCATGTAATTGTTTTTGTTCAAGCATACCCAATAAACTTTTAAAAAATGTCCTACTGCATTCTACCTGTTGATATCTTATTTTATATGTCCCTTTTTTAAGTAGATCTGATGAGCTGCTGAATTACTCCTGATTTGGTTGTGGGTGGATGTTCCATACCACACAAATCCAAACCTCTTCCCCAAAGGTATTTGCTATGTTCTCATCCTTCCCCTTCTATGTCACTGCTGTTTCAGGTCAAAAATGTCTTGGGAGAAGTTCGCTTTGAATTCTCTGTGGCAGAGAACATGCCATTGGACACAAGCCAGAGTCCCCAATGGAGAGAGATCAAGCAGGAGTGGGATGGAGGGACTCCCTTGCAAGGTAAGGATGAACATCTTGAGGAGGGAGGGGGAGGTTCTCGTTGTTGTTTTTTGTTGTTGTTATGTGCCTTCAGGTCATTTGCAATTTAGGACAGATTTTCCCAGGCCCCAGTCCATCACCTGAACCACTGCACCCAAGTACCCTTGGCATTTTCCTGGGCTGGAAGGGTGTACATACTGCAGGGTTGCCTTGGTAGAATTTGCTAATTGGGGGCTTACCTTTGCCTTCCTTTGAAATGGAGACAGTATGACTTGCCCAAGATCACTCAGCGGGCATCCTTGGCTGAGCAGAGATTTGAACCCTGGTCTTCAGAGTTGTAGTATAACTATCAATCCACTGCTCCCCACTTGCTCTAATTTCTGCAGTAGAGGCCACTGAACTTGCAAAACGTTTTGATGCAGAACATCCATTGTAAGCTTAAAATTGTGGAAGTGGAGTTGTGCATGCATGGTCACTGGGCTTGTTAATGCATCTGTAAGTGTGCATTTTTAAGTTGCAAAAAAAGTCTCCCTTCTACACAAGGGTTGTGTAGTACATTTAGCATATATCTCCACTTGCAGAGGTTTATTTTACACAAGCAACAAAATCAGCAAAGAATGTTAAGGCAAGGAGCATGGGAATTATAGTCATAGAAATGCAAAGCTGTATGTGGGAACCAAAGTCTGTAAATTTCCAGCACGAGGTGAGATAGTGTAGTGAGACACGTACACAACAACAACAGATGTGAGTGTAGCCATAACACACAAAGGAATAACAACACTAGATCCGGATAGGAAGGTCGTGTAAAGGTAAACAACGACATCACTGAAAAACATCACATGAGTGATTAGGTCATAGTAAGAGGTTGGACTATGGTATGGGAAAGTGTGGAACTAACCAGTAGTATTGTTTGTACACACCCAGTGCACACCCAGTGGGTGGTAACCAAAATTGAACTATTTCTGTATTGTTCCGGTGAGCCATTGCACCTTGACCACACACACACGCACACACCCTCAACAACAATGTGAACTAGAAGGTGAATCTGAACCTGTAACTAAGCTTTTGTGCAGGAGGAGATGTGGATGTATATAGCTTGATTAGTATAGCCAGAGTGTGTTTAGCAAGAAATGTGTTGCAAAGAAGTTTGTTGTTTTATTATAGAGTTTGTATTATGCAAGTAGCCATTAAAGATAGTTTAGTGTACAGCTCGTGTGGTTTGTTGACTGCAAGAAGAGTGGAGCAGCAACAGTGATTCCCAAAGTTCCAGAGCTGATGTTTTTGTTCCTGAGCCGCTTCATGGGCAACTCTGCAACCTGCAACACATCACACCATTGATCAGTTCTGATCAGCCCAGCTTTGACCACATGGTGGTGAGTTAAGTCTGGGGAAAGTACAACAACTCCCATCATCCCCAACAAAGAATGCATCCACAAATCAGTGCAAGGAGATGTGTTAAGTTTGTGTTGCTTGACTAAGAAGCCAAAAAATCTTGAGCTAATTATACATAATCGTTCAAAACAGAATCATGTGAGGAGGGGAGAGAGAGAAGACTGGCCTTTTCATTTGTGGAACTGAAAAACATTCACCATGTTGCACAGAATTTGGAAGGGTCCTGGTTGTCTCTAGTAACCCTTCCTGTTTCAGTGAATTTTTCTATTAGCATGATGTCCCACGTAGAGAAATGTAAGGTTCTGCACTTAGGGTGGAAAAATGAAATGCACAGATATAAAATGGGGGACACCTGGCTGAATGAAACTACGTGTGAAAGCTGAACATGAGTCAACAGTGTGATGCGGCAGCCAAAAAGGCCAACGCAATTTTAGGCTGCATCAATAGAAGTATAGTGTCTAGATCAAGGGAAGTAATAGTGCCACTCTATTCTGCTTTGGTCATGCCCCACCTGGAATACTGTGTCCAGTTCTGGGCCCCACAATTCAAAAAGGATGTGGAGAAACTGGAGCATGTCCAAAGGAGGGCAACTAAGATGGTGAAGGGTCTGGAAACCATGCCCTATGAGGAACGCCTTAGGGAACTGAGGATGTTTAGCCTGGAGAAGAGGTTAAGAGGTGATATGATAGCTCTGTTTAAATATTTGAAGGGATGTTATATTGAGGAGGGAGCAAGCTTGTTTTCTGCTGCTCCAGAGAACAGGTCCCGGAATAATGGATGCAAGCTCCAGGAAAAGAGATTCCACCTCAACATTAGGAGGAACTTACTGACAGTAAGGGCTGTTCGACAGTGGAACACACTCCCTCAATGGAGAGTGGTGGATTCTCCTTCCTTAGAGGTCTTTAAGCAGAGGCTGGATGGCCATCTGTTGAGGATGCTTTGATTGGGAGTTCCTGCATGGCAGGGGGGTTGGACTGGTTGGCCTTTGTGGTCTCTTCCAACTCTATGATTCTATGATTCCAGAGCTTTGTGTTCTTATTGATATCCAAACTTTCTCCCTGCAACTCAGGGTGACTTGATCCTCACAACAACCACACTGTGAACACTAGGTCAGTGTGTGTGAATGTGTGTGTGTGTGAGAGAGAAACTGATTGAGTTTCCCCAGTTCATTTTGTGGCTGAGTGGGAGCAGGAACTGGATTTTCCAAAGCTCCTGTCCAATATACCATCCCTTGCATCAGTATTTGCTGTTGTTGTGTGTCTTCAAATAATTTCATACTAATGAGAATCCTAAATTGACTCTGGGAGCTAGCAATGTGTCGTGATTTGAACATTGGACTACAACTCTGGAGACCAGGGTTTTGAGACCCTTTGGCAGTACATTTTACTGGCTTGTATTACTCACTGTCTTCGAAGTTCTCCTGTAGACTCAGTGGGACAATGTTGTCTGATGTGCTTGTAGTCCCACTAAGTCTGCCACTGCTCATGCAGTTGCACATTTGATGCCAAATGTTTCCATTTGAACCAAGGGTCAGATAGCACAGGCAATGCTCATCTCCTTATGTGGAGATTGACTTTATGCATCTCTGACATACACGACAGATCTTTGTGTGTTTCTATCCTGGCTTTGGCTCTCTGAGATTTCAGTCCCTGGTGACCTTCTACCTCTCCTTTGTTTGCCCAACAACAACCATGTGAGATAAGCCAGGTTCAGAGCAGGTGGCCCAAGGTGACTTTCAGGACTCAGGGGAAGTTATTATTATTATTATTATTATTATTATTATTTATATAGCGCTGTAAATTTACACAGTGCTGTACATACATTCATAAATTAGATGGATCCCTGCCCTCAGGCTTACAGTCTAAAAGAGACAACACAAAAGGAAGAGGGGAATTTGGTGGGAAGGGGATGAGGTCCAGTGGTTCTTCTCTCCCTCTAGGGCCAGGACCAAGGCAGACGGACTGGAGGGAGAGCACGGCTTCTTGATACATAGTTATAAGGAAGCATCCTGGGGCAGATGGCACAATCCTGGGAATGCTTCCCTAAACAATATAGTCTTTAACTTAATTTTGAATCTGGTTAGAGAAGTGATGAGGTGGACATGTGGGGGAAGGAAGTTCCAGGAGTGAGGGGCAGCAAGTGAGAAGGGATGAATCCGGGACAGGGCAGTGGAAATCCTCGGCTGGGACAGGAGACCTTGACTACCAAAAAGGAGGGTACGAGAAGGAGTGTGAGGAGAAAGAAGGTCAGACAAGTAAGGAGGGGCCAGTCCGTGGAGGGCTTTGAAAGTCAATAACAAAAGCTTGTACTGGATGCGGAAGGGGAAGGGGAGCCAGTGAAGGGAGGATAAGAGAGGAGAAACATGGTCAAAGCGGCGAGCGGATGTGATAATACGTGCAGCTGAGTTCTGGACAGAGATTGAGAACTGGATTTCCCCAGGCCCCAGTCCAACACCCAAATCACTGGACCCAAGTGCCCTCAGCATGGCTGGAAGGGTTCTTGTCTTCCAAAACCTCCAACACAATACAGGTGTACCTCAGTGAAAAACTTGATCTGTTCCTGGGTATTTGTTCCTTAACAGAAAATTTCACACCAGAGTCACAGATAAAATGGGATGACTTGAGATGGATTTCTGAGCCACAAAAAACAAACAAACAAACAAACAATAACAAAAGAAAATCAAGTCAATATGTTTCAGCACACTTTTTATCCAAAACTAACAATGTGTAGTAAAACTATGAGCCCTGCATAAGAACAAAAAGCGTTTGAACCTTCTAGAACTCATCTGAAGGCCTTTTCAGATGACTTTTTCTTTCACCAATCTGTCCTTTTCCATTTTGGTGGCCAAACTCCTGGATCAATGTTTTTTAAAAAATACCAGGGGTAGCTGTTGTGGCAAGTATTTCTGCTCTTCAGTTTTCTTTCTGTTTAGCTGTTTGTGCATGCTCAGTAAGGGATTCTGAAGGCAGTTGCTGTGTCTCTTGTGTGCTGGTGGCAGGAACACACAGCTTACAGTAGGATCGACTAGAGCAGAATCCTGTGGTTTCTCAGCTCAAGCTTTAGTATTCCAGACATATTGTTGCAACCAGATACTGAAAACCCTGTATTTCTCTAACCCTCTTTCACCATCCTTCTAGTGCACATGCTGTTAAAATAGTTTTAGCCGTACAGAGCATGAAGAGGAAATGGGAGGCAGGGTGGGTATAAAATGTCTTGCAATAAGGAGCTTCTTTGTCAGAGGCTTTGCTGGTTGAGCTGTGCCTGCCCAGTGGGTTCTCTACATTTGCTGGGGATGCAGGACCCTGTGAAAGTAGAAAAACCACAGATAAAAACACTTTTTTTTTTTAACCTGAGAGAACATCTCCCTAGGTCCTACAACACAACTCCATGGTCAACATTCACCAGAGGGTTGACCATAGAATTGTGCTGAAGGACCTACAAATGCCTAGAGAGATGTTCTCTTTAGGAATCTCTAAACCCTGCAGTGCAACCTCTGGCAAAGTTTGGCCATAGAATTGCACTGGAGAACCTAGAGATTCCTAGAAAGACCTTATTAATCAAATCCATGAATAATCAAACCTGCAAAAGTCAAAACCACAAATGTGGAGGACAGACTGTACTTCCTAGTGAGTCTTTGTGTAAGGCTTTAGCTGTAAATTCAAGCACAAGTTTATGTGACTGGATTCCACACACCCCCCTTGTTCTCTCCCACAGAGGCTGAAATTATGCCATCAACAAGGATTCAGTCATCTCTTCCTCCTCTTTGCCATGGAACAGAACCAGATCAGGTAAGGAGAAGGATTCCTGGAACAAGAGGCCTTGAGCAGTCTGGGTTCCTCTTTTCCAGGATTACATCCCTCTCAGCACCAGGGGAGAATTTTGTTTCCGTTTGCTTTGGGAGTTTTAAACACTATAGAAATTGGCAAATGTCTTCATTTTCCCAATAGCGAGAAGTTGAGATTTGAAAAACATAAATATGAGAGAAATCTGAACCGACAGATTTTATCCATCCTGGCCCTGAGGTTGGTGGGCTTCCCTTTGAAATCTCTAGGTTTGAATGCCTCTATATTCAGCCTTGTGATTTCTAAATTAGAGTTGTTGTCCTTTTTCTCTGATGTTTTTCTTGAACCAGAAGAGGTGCTGATAGATATTCCCCTCCTTCTTCCTTGGTCCCAAACATATCACTCTCCCTTTGTATTCAGCCACTGGCATTCAGGGGGAGTCTGTTGTGGCTTCTGGAGCAGCCAAGTAACCAGTAGAATCATATATAACAGTTGGTTTCTACAAGGAAAATGGCCAATGACACACATGGATGGGCACATTTTGGCCTGTACTCTACATGTGGTCTTTGGAAATGCAAAGAGCAGACTTGAAAGCTCCACAAAACCCTAAAACCTTTTTTTAATAATAATAATAATATGATTTATTTCTATACCGCCCTTCCATAGATCAGGGCGGTGTACAGCATATAAAAAACAATAAGACATAAAAACCATTAAAACAAGCCAGTTACAATAAAACAGTAAAACAGTAAAATCAATAAGACAATAAAATCACAATTCTCAATACAAGTGCTAGTGCATATGCCGCAGCAGAACAGTGGGCGGCATTACAACAGGCTAATAAATAAAAGTCCATTCAGCGATAAGCCTGGTTAAATAAATAAAAAAAATTGTTTTTAAT
Organism: Urosaurus nigricauda; assembly: GCA_034509955.1. NCBI lineage: Eukaryota > Metazoa > Chordata > Lepidosauria > Squamata > Phrynosomatidae > Urosaurus > Urosaurus nigricauda. Next base: position 324,450,298 of record JAOEGL010000002.1, on the reverse strand, counting down.
GCCAGTTTTCAAGCAGTGTTTTGGAGAACTTAAGAACTTCATTGGCCATGTATGAAGACTTGTATCTGGCATCTTGATGTATGAAAATCTACTAGGATGTTGGACCATTTGTCATTTATGTCTTATGGATCTTCTCCCTTATTGCTATTTATAGGTTTAGAATATGTAGTTTTAATTTGAACCATTCATTATTTTATAAATCTTTATATGTTTTAAAATTTGTTAAATACAGTACATACATACAACCACACACACTTTATATTTCAAATTGGCTTGAAGTGAGCTAAAAAAAGGAGTTTACTCCCTGCTAAATCTCTAGCACCCTATAACATACCCTCCAATATTTCACAGATGAAAACTAGGACATGTTTAACCAATCAGCATCAGATGGAGGTCAAACTGGCAAATGTTATTGCTGAGGAAGTACAGATAAACTAAGGAGGCTGCAGTAGTTGGCTTTTGCCACTTTTCCTCTGGGAAGGGCAAGATTTGTCCCCTTTCTCTCCTTTTCACTTTGCTGAGTTGTTGTTTTGTTGGCCAGTTTTGTTCCTGGGGCTTTCCCTTGGTTTTTGCTGAGGTTGAGAGAGGGTGACTTATGCAAGGCCATCCTGTCGGTTTCTATGGCTTAATGTAGATTCGAACCCTGATTTCCAGAGTGGTACTCCAGCACTCAAACCACTACACTATGCTGGCTGAGTAAATGGAGTGCAAACACCTTTTGTACTATGCATTCAGTTTGCAGCAACTTAAGTAAGTTGAAAACAAAAGCAGAAAGTGGGAGGAGGAGGAAGAAACTGGGACATTTTAAAAGCGGGACAAAAGAGGATTGATTGGCATTGACCCTGCCAAATATGGACAGTTGGAGGATATGCCATAAAAATCTACCACCCTCCCACAAACCTAAAATAATAAACCAAAAACACCATCTGAAAATTGGCTATCAGAGCAGTTGGAAGTGGCACAGCATCCCTTTTGGCTTGCTGGAATGCTTGAGTTTGGCCTGGCCATCCCATCTGCAGTTGCCTAGCACAGGTTCAAATTCTGCAGGGTAAGACCTTTGGCATTTTGTTCCTCAGTTGTGATGTAATGTTCCTTCCAGTCCAGTCTCCATTTACTGCAGCTGTAGAGTATTCCATGGGTTGAGGCTCCTGCATTTGTTCAGCCTCATCCATGAAGCTCAAGCTGGTGTTTTTGGAAGAAGCAATCTTACCTTGGCCTCCTTTTGGAGCCTTATCAGCCTGTGGGTCTGCTTTATCCTAATTACCACAGACTGACAGTCATTCTTTTTAAAGAGTAAATATATTTATAGTTGGGGGGGGGGGATTGGGCCACATAGCCACGTTCTAGAAGAGTTTTCCTGACATTTCACCAGTGTCTACCATATGGTTGGCATCTTGCGAGAATGCTGGCATGGTATATATATATATATACATACATACATACATACATACTGTGTGATCCTGGTTTGGGAGGAATGATTTCCATATTAATCTGTGTATTGTTCTGTTGTTGAATGGCAAGGCCTCTGTAATTTATCTTTTTTTCCGTATCACTCCGAATTACACTTGCAGGGCCAAAATAAACAATAATTCCCCCATCGCTGCTGCAGTGAAGGCGGTAATGGCGTCAGCTGCTTCTCGGTGTCTCCCTTTAGCTCTTCTTAACTCAGAGGGCTCCATCTTGACTCTGTGCTACCAGCCCAGTTCCACTGTCTCTCCAAAACTAAGTTACAGGGAAGCCCCAGCAAGGTTCTAAATGTTGAACTGCAACAGGGGTAATCTTTGACAGAGTGTTGAAAGATCATGTCTTTCTGCTCTTGATCCGGAATGGATATTCTCAGCAACCATTACCTTGATGTCAAGCAAAAGCAAGAACCTTTTTCTTCTGTCCTCAGGCCCTGGTAACCTTTGAGGAGGTGGCTGTGTCTTTCTCAACAGAAGAGTGGGCCTTGCTGGATCCTGAACAGAGAGCCCTGCACAGGCAGATCACAGCAGACATCCATGGGATTGTGGCTTCTCTTGGTAAGACTCTCTCTTTCCTTGGATGATTATGTCTTCTCTTCTAAAATGGATTTATAATATTTGCACTAAGATCAAATGGGAAAAGGACAAGCTTTAATGTTTAAGACATTAAGATAAAAGGCATAAAAACTCTTGAAATTATTGTATACTAAAAAAGAGCACACCTAATTGCCTATTCCTCCACCTTGGTCAGTTAAGTCTGAAAGCATGTTTAAACAGGAAGGCTTTTGCCCACTGGCAAAAAGATATCAGAGAAGGGGCAAAGTGAAACATTCTTGGGAAGGAATTCCAAACCTAGGAGCCACCACTGAAAAGGCTCTCTCCATTGTCTTCACCAGAAAAGCCTGGGTGGGTGGAAGGATGGATAAACCCCCCTCTGAAGATAGTAAGACTGAGGCAGCGTCTTATGGGGAGATAGCTTTCAGATCGTCTAAACCTTAACTGTAAGAAGAGGAATGGTATCTCTTTTGTTCTGAGATGCTTTTGCTTTAATATTGTTAGTCTTTAATCCCTTTCCCTTACCCTGAAATTGTTTTCCACACAAATATGGTAGACACTGGTATTTTACAAATACCTTATTTTCTGTTTGTCTTCTTTGCAGCAGAAAACTGGAGGAAAACACATATGTGTGCCAAGTATGGGAAGTGTTCTAGGCAACACCTGGAACTTACCAGCCACCAGCAAGCCCAACATTCAGAAGAGGAAAGTTATATTGGAGAGAACCCCAATTTATCTGGAAAATGTGTTCCACAAAATATGGCACTTGTGCTTTACCAGAGGCTCCATGCTGGAAAAAAGCCCATTAGATGTGAAGTTTCTGTGAAAGGGTTTGATTATAAACTGTATAATGTGAACCACCAAGAGGCCAACTCTGTAAAAAAACCATACAAATGTCAGAAATGTGGGAAATGTTTTGCTTACCATTCACTACTTATGGCACATCTGAAGGTGCACAGAGACCTTGTGAACCACTGGAAAGTCCACACAGAAGTGAAACGGTACAAATGCCAGGAGTGTGGCAAAGGTTTTACTCAAAAAGCATGCCTTGTGAATCATCAGAGGGTGCATACAGGGGAGAAACCCTACAAATGTCAGGAGTGTGGCAAATGTTTTGCTCAAAAGGCAAACCTTGTGATTCATCATAGGGTGCATACAGGAGAGAAGCCGTACAAATGTCAGGAGTGTGGCAGATGCTTTCCTCATAGTTCAAACCTTCTAAGCCATCAGAGACTCCACACAGGAGAAAAACCCTACAAATGTCATGAGTGTGGCAAAGGTTTTTCTTATAAAGGTGACCTTGTGAAGCACCAACGGGTCCACAGTGGACAGAGACCATACAAATGCCAGGAGTGTGAGAAATGTTTTGCTCAAAAAACAGCCCTTGTGAAGCATCAGCGAGTCCACAGTGGTGGAGAGAAACCGTACAAATGCCAGGAGTGTGGCAAATGTTATGTTGAGAAAGGAGGCCTTGTCAAGCACCAAAGACTCCACACGGGAGAGAAGCCATACAAATGCCAGGAGTGTGGGGAATATTTCCGTCAGAGTTCATCCCTTTTAGGCCATCAGAGAGTCCACACAGGAGAGAATCCTTACAAATGCCAAGAGTGTGAAAAATGTTTTGCTTGGAAAAGAGACCTTGTGATTCATCAGCGGGTGCATACAGGAGAGAAGCCATACAAATGCCTTGAGTGTGTGAAATGCTTTGTTTCCAAACCACAACTTGTGAAACACCAAAGAGTCCATGTAGGTGAGAAACCTTATAAATGCCAAGATTGCGGAAAATGTTTTGTTCACAGTTCACAACTTGTCCGGCATCAGAGCAGCCACACAGAAAACAAACCAAACAAATGCCAGGAGTGTGGAAAATGTTTTGTTCAAAAATGTGGCCTTTTGAGGCATCAGAGTGTTCACATGGGAGAGAAACCATACAAATGCTCATCATGTGGAAAATGTTTTTCCCGAAGTTCATACCTTTTGAAACACAAGAGAGTCCACACAGGAGAAACACCATATAAATGCCAGGATTGTGGGAAATGTTTTGCTCAGAATTCAGGTCTTCTCAGCCACAAGAGAACCCACACAGGAGAGAAACCATACAAATGCCAAGAGTGTGGGAAATACTTTGCTCAGAAAACAGGCCTTCTCAGCCATCAGAGAATTCACACTGGAGAGAAACCATACAAATGCCAGGAGTGTGGAAAATGTTTTGCTCAGAATTCAGGCCTTCTCACCCATCAGATAACTCACACAGGAGATAAACCATACAAATGCCAGGAGTGCGGTAAATGTTTTGCTCTGAAAGCAGGCCTTGTGAAGCACCAGAGAATCCATACTGGAGAGAAACCATACAGATGCCAGAAGTGTGATAAATGCTTTGTTTCGAGATCAGAACTTGTGAAACACCAAAGAGTCCACACAGGTGAGAAACCCTACAAATGTCAGCAGTGCGGAAAATGTCTTGCTCGCAAGGATTACCTTGTGACCCACCAGCGAATCCATACAGGAGAGAAACCATACAAATGCCAGGATTGTGAAAGATCATTTGTTTCTAAGTCAGAACTTGTGAAACATCAGAGAATCCACATGTGAGAGAAACCATTCAAATGCCAGGAATGTGACATTTCACTGGTAGCTATTTCAGTGGGATTATTATTATTATTATTATTATTATTATTATTATTCTGCCAATGTGGACTCAGAAAAAGCCCAGCTGTGTTTCCAGAAAATGGAAGTACAGATTCCCATCCAAGGATGCTTGGTGCCTAAACATTTGGGCGTGTGTTGAAATGCCACAAGAAAATTTGAAGAGGTATTTAGGGGAGATTGGGGATTAAATTAAAAAACACTACTAAGAGAAGGCAAGGAAGGAAAGAGTGGCAACCACTGTCTTCATATAAACTTGGCAAAGGGTTCGAATAAACTCTTAGATACTCTTATTTGGTAGACAAGCCTTCTGAATGAATCAGCAGCTGGCTACTTAGTCTGTGAGTACAGGTCATTCTTAATAAAAATACAACCCTGCAATTTTGTTTATTTTAATTTGTTCTCATATTCAAAGTTCATAACATGCACTTATTAATTGCTAGATGTGAGTGCATGTGAATGGGCACACACACACACAGGTGTTACATGGACATCTTCCAAATGAAATTGTAATGCAGAAGCCAATACTTCCTAGTGAGAGGGCCAGTATAATGACTGATCTGTCCCCTTTTTTGCTTCAGTTATGTTCCATCCACCCACACTTCGTCTTTTAGGCCCATATCCAAAAGGGGATGCTGGAGAGTTTGGAACCACCTTGTCCTGCATCGCATCATGAAAGTCTGCTTGCTCTAGGACAGGAGGAAGGGGGCAAAAATGGAGAGTTACTGTTCCCCACAGCTGTAGTTGCAGTCCTAGAGCCCACTAGTCACCCATAGACTCTCTGTTTTCTGGCAAATATAGGGAAATTCAATCTTAGAGCCTCCAGAATTAATGTTCAACTTTTAAGCTGGTCATAACTCCCACACCTTTTAAAACTTGTTTTTCAAATTCAGAGGTTTACTTCCAGACACTTCTGTGCCCTTGTTTTTCTTTTGTTTGGGTCTTGTACATCAGAGTTTTTTTGGCACCAGAATCTGGGCCACATCCCTGCCATTCTTGCCCATCCATGCTCTCCTTCCTTCCATTTCACAAATGAAACATGGGACACAAGTGACCAGCCAACTTCAGAGTGTGATCAAGATGGCAAAAAGTTTATGAGGAAGAAGATACAAGCTATGAGAGACTACAGAAGTTTGCTTTTTCCTGAACGTACTGGGAAGGGCAGGAATCTGTCCTCTCCTTGCTGTTGGGTTAATTGAGGGCAAACTCCTTTTGCACTTTGTACTTTTGTTTGCAGGAAATGCAGCTGAGTACAAAGGAGAGACGTAGGAGAAACAGAGAGAAACCAGGACATTTTAAAAGGAGCTGAAAAATTGTGAGCGAATTAATCAGGATTGTTCCTGGCAAACTGGGATAGTTAAGAGGTAAGGGAAAGCCTGACTCTTTTTGAGTAAAGATACTCGTGGAGGATTTCTCTCTCTGGCCTCTCCTGCCGTGAATCAGCCTCTCCTCCCTATCTCTGCATTTAAAAAAGGGTACAAGGCACTCCATGCTACTCATGACTTTTTTCAGGTAGGAGGTTGGCACGATCTGCAACCATGGCTTGGCTCCAGCCTCAGGAGCTGAAGTGGAAAACATGGCTGGCATCCATTTAGAGAGGGATGGGGGGCATTTTATTTCTTTCACATAACAGGCGTTTCCAGGTTTTCAAAACAAGGGATAGTGGGAATTCATGACCTGCAAAAATCTGACTGTCAGAAAGCAGTGTTTTGCGAGTCAATTCACTTGGGCATACATTTTTCTGTAAGATTAACATATGATCCATATTAATAAATCACAGGAGACATGCACTTCTGCCTGAATGGAGAGCCCACAGCCCTAAATATTCATTCATTCATGTATTTTGACCTCTGGTCTTTATTGAAGATGGGGGGGGGGGGGTACTCCCTGTTAACAACTTTTCAAGCAATTCAATAAAATGACTACAAAACTTGAATGTATAAAACTATAGAAGTAAATCATCTATTGAAACCATTAAAATACTAAAATGCATTAAAACAATAAAATTACACACACACACACAATATAACATACAGTTAGTCCACCACATATGTGACTTTGACTTGGACTTTTGTGGATATGATTATTTGCACTTTGATTAATATGTTCTTTCTAGGAATCTCTAGGTCCTCCAGTGTGAGTCAGCCAGAAACTGACCATAAGAGTTGTGCTGGAGAACCTACAAGTTCGTAGAGAAAACACTTCTCTGGGGCTTTGTAGGTCCTCCAGTATGATTCCAGATACTAAAATGCATTAAAACAATAATATGTGTGTATATATGTATATGTGTTTGTGTGTGTGTGTGTGTGTGTGTGTGTATACACACACACACACATACATATACATACACACATGCCCCTCCACATTTGTGGCTTTGGTATTTGTGACTGATTATTCACAGATTAATCTTTCCAGGAATATCTAGGTCAACATTAACCAAAAGTCGCACTGAAGGACCTAGAGATTCCTAGAGAGAACATATTAATCAAATGTGCTAATAATCAAATCTTCTGGAGGCCAGAAGAGGCATCCAGTCCTCCAGAGCAGTAAAGGTGTCCTTCAGAGGCCAGCAGAAAGGGGTACCTAGTACCTTTTGTATTCTGGTGAGTCCTGATCTTGGATCTTTCTCCTCCTCCTACACTGAAGGTGCTCTATGAATCCAGTCCAATCCCCTGCCATGCAGGAACTCTCCATCAAAGCATCCCCGACAGATGGCCATCCAGCCTCTGCTTAAAGACCTCTAAGGAAGGAGACTCCACTACACTCTTAGGGAGAGTGTTCCACTTTCGAACAGCCCTTACTGTCAGGAAGTTCCTCCTAATGTTGAGGTGGAATCTCTTCTGCAGTTTGCATCCATTGTTCCACATTCTAGTCTCTTGTTACCAGCAGTGGAACCTTAAAATCCTAAGTGTGCATGGATTTCTCTCATGACCCTAACAGAGGGCCTGATGGGATAAGTGACCAGAGTTCTACATTGATGCAAAGGGAGATGTCAGGTACTCTATTGAAACATAGATCAAAGTGGCCCCAAAACAGGAGTTGCCAACAGAGAGTCATTCACACCTTTGGGGATTTTTATGGCCCAGGATGTTTCTGCCAGACCAGAAACATCCTCATATGCTTGGAGACTATCTATAGATCAAGCAATCCATAATATGTAGATTTAGTTTTACTTTGAAGTGTGGTAAACAACTTTCCGCTTCAGGCAAGATTTTTTCCTATTTATGATCCCCCAAATCTTTTGTCAAGTTGTCAGTGTTCTGTGTTAGAATCCAGGTATACTCCACATTTGTCTGAGATTCTGATATAGTTCCAATCCCCCCTTGTCCTTTCCGTGTTGCTGAGTCTTCATCAATCTGGCCTGGAGCATCACCAAAGCAGGTAATATTACCATTAGTGAAGTCTCTTGTTTTCTTTTGAACGCTTACTATATTCTCGAGTTCTTGGATGTGTGTTGGAGTGTATGCTTCTGTTATGTGCGTATGAATAATAAACAGTAATCAGTTTTCATAAAACGTGTCTCTGTTGACCTATTTATTACCTTGACAACCGTTGTATACACAGGACTAGAGAATGCTACCCTATTTGAGCTAATGATACATTCCCCAGACTGAGGTCTCCTTATTATACTCTGGAGCTGCAGAAAACAAGCTTGCTTCCTCCTCAATATGACATCCCTTCAAATAATTAAACAGGGCTATCATATCACCTCTTAACCTTCTCTTCTCCAGGCTAAATATCCCCAGTTCCCTAAGGCGTTCCTCATAGGGCATGGCTTCCAGACCCTTCACCATCTTAATTGCCCTCCTTTGGACATGCTCCAGTTTCTCCACATCTTTTTTGAATTGTGGTGCCCAGAACTGGACACAGTATTCCAGGTGGGGCCTGACCAAAGCAGAATAGAGCGGCACTATAACTTCCCTTGATCTAGACGCTATACTTCTATTGATGCAACCTAAAATTGCATTGGCCTTTTTAACTGCTGTGTCACACTGTTGACTCATGTTCAACTTGTGGTCTACTTGGACTCCTAGATGCCTGTCACACGTAGTTTCATTCAGCGAGTGCATTTCCTTTTTCCGCCCTAAGTTCACATTTCTCCGCATTGAATTTCATCTTGTTAGCCTTGGCCCAGCTTTCTAGTCTATTCAGGTCATTTTGAATTTTGATCCTGTCCTCTGGGGTATTAGCTGCTCCTCCTAATTTGGTGTCGTCTGCAAATTTGATAAGTATGCCCCCAATTCTGTCATCCAAGTCATTAATAAAGATGTTGAATTCTATTATTCAGAATTTCCTAGGGCAGTTCCTAAGGGGGGGGGGGGGGAACCTCTCTTAATTTACAAAAAGCATCATTGGATTCCTTTCCCACACTTGCTCAGTTAATCTGAGGCCCAGGAGGACCCTTTGCTAGCTAGTCCTTGTTTCTGGGGGGACGGATTAGAGTGTTGGGCTCAGATCTTGCCAGGAGCCTGGCTTGGCCTCAGTCACGTGATGAGAAATGGGACCCAAAATGGCCCCCAATAACAAAGCAGGGCAGGAGACGGTGTTACACTCAAAGGAGTCCCCCTGGAAACAACAACAACTCCTGGCTCTTGGAAAGAAAAGAAGCCTCAAGCCACAAACAGATTAAGCCAAGGGGGGAAATAAGGAAGCCAGTTGGGAGTTGGGGAAGGTGGAAGCCTAGAAAAGGGGGAGAAGGAGAAGAAGAGGGTCCCTCATTGCCCCAGGGAGCTCCCTGATGCTGCTCCCCTCCAAAATGAAGGTACAAGGGGGAGCATAGAGCATCTTGCAATGAGGGCATTTTCCTGCCAGGTGCCCTTAGGAAGGAGGATGTTGCTCTTGTGTGTCTGTTTGTATTGTTTACCTGTAAGTCTTTTCCTGCTTATGGTGACCTTAAGGCCACCCCAATCTTGGGGTTTTCTTGGCAAGTTTCTTCAGAGGAGGGTCTGCCATGGCCATCCTTCTGAGGCTGAGAGAGTGTGACTTGCACAAAGTCTCCCTTAAGAGGCACATTTCATCTAATATGAAGAAAGTAAAGTAAGTGTAGAGGGTACTTGAGAGAAGGTTAAAAGAATGGTGAGAAATTAAATGATTGTAATTAATTAAATGATTGTACGTACAGTGCTGTGTAAATTTACAGCGCTATATAAATAAAAGTTAATAATAAAAATAATCTAGAAGTGAAAAATGGAGGAGAGAAGAGGGGGGATAGGGAGAAAGAGTGGGAGGAAAAGGAAAGAAAGATTAAGGGTAGATGATTCTATGAGAAGAAAGGAAGGTAAAAAGAAGGAAAGAATGAAGGTACAGAAATGGATTAGAAGATATTTAATGGGAAGTAATAAGACCTAGTAGGAAAGATGCTACAGAAGGAAGGAAGAAATCAGGGAAACAATAAGAGTTGATGGAGATGAATATTAATTAAATTAATGTTTGGGTAGAAATTAATATGAAATGATATTGAAGGTAACTGAAGTAATAACAACATGTATGGTAAATTTATTATATATTTTCATTATTTTCTTTATTTCCTTCTTATTTATTATTATTATTATTAGTAGTAGTAGTAGTAACCTTTATTTATATAGCGCTGTAAATTTAAACAGTGCTGTACATACAGTCTTATAATTAGATGGTTCATACAACATTTATGAAATGTTGTAAGAAATAGGTATATTTGTGTGTATGTTGTATGTTTGATATGTGTTCGTCTTAATATTTTTTTCTAATAAAAAAGGCATATTTCATCTGGGGGATAATTTGGGGGCAGATTTCATCTTGAGAATGAGGAGGGACCCTCCCAGGAGGAGGAAGGAAGGAAGGTGGCTGGGAGGACTTTTTTCAATGGAGGGCTGCCAAAGGCCACATGATTTTCCTTCCACCACCCCCAATTCTTCCCATTGCAGACCCTCCATTTCAGAGAGGGAAACCAGGACAGGTGTGTCCAAGTGCAGTGGGCATGCTCAATATATTGAACATATAATCAATTAGCCAATCTGTGAATGGATGAAGGATTTGGAAATTAAGGCACGGCTAAAAAGTTGTTTTGAGCGTTAAAACAGTCAGAGTAACATCTTGGGCCTCTGTCCTTGTCGTAAAGGTGCCTAGATGCCTGCATTAGACAAAATCAGAACTGTTTGGGATCCCATTGTGGTACATCTTGGGACAGAGAGTAAAAACAGACCTGATTAGAGAAGATGGATGCATACACATGTGGGGGTGTCAAACGTATATTTTCTGTAGCCAATAGACGAAGAGAATTATTTATTTTTAACTTTTCTGTAGCCAGTTGCTATATGTGTTAGAGTTTCTTTGCTTAAAATCCTATAAAAGAATTAAGCACCTATAGCAAAGGCCTTCAAAACTCTGAAAAAGTTCATTTTGCTCTGAAGTTAAGCCAGCTGAAAATAAAGCAGATTTCATGTTAAAATCCAGTGGTCCCTTTGGCTGTGTTGTGAGAATGTGTAACATTTCCTAGAATTGTGAGAAATCTGCAACACAAGCAACGTCAGTGTGTGGCCAGGAGGAGCAGAGTATGAATAGGGAAGAGGACCCAACCTGAGAGAGACTGCAGCAGTTGGCTTTTGCCTTATGATGTTTTCTGCATACACGCTGAACAACTCTACCTTAAACTTTTAACTCAGGATCACCTTACTACTTGTATTCTTACTGCATTTGTGATTTCCTGCTACACCTCATTTTACCTCAGAAACCACCCATTTATTACAGTCTGCCAGTTTTCCTTTTCCAAATATTGAAGGGAGTGTCACTAAATATCTTTTTTTCAATCAGTAAATATCTTATTTCAGCCCCCAAAATCTACCACCAAACTCCAAACGGCAGTCCTCTCAGCTTCCAAGCAATGCTTAATCTTAAAGGATTACCTTAGAGATCACTCTAGCTGGCCCATGCACACTACACTTAATTGAATCCCTGAATTCTTTCACTGGCTAAGTGGATTCCACATTGGATCTCCCAATCTCCACTGGATTTCCAAGACCTCCTCTCTGGATCTGTTGATCCCACTACCGGATCTTTCAATCTCATTTCTTGGCACCACATAATATCAATTAAAAGAACATATAAAACCAATACATAAAAAAACCCATCAACGAATACTTTAAACACCATAATTTAAAAATAATCTGAATGGATTTGCTGGCAAAGATTGGTCTTCACTACCAATCTGAATACAGAAAGCATCTCAACCTGATGAATCTCTTCCAGCAGGTAATTTCATAGTCTTTGGGTGACCAGAGGAAATATCCTCTGGGTAAAAGTCAGTGTAGTTTGGGCTGACTGGAATAGATGATTCCCAGAGGACCTGAGTGTATGGGACAAATTATATGGGATAAAGGGATCCTGCAAGTAACCTGGACCCAAACCAGAATCCCCAGCTTGTCCCTGGTCTCCAGGTTCAAATGTACATAGTATGGTTCAGCTCCATAGCAGGTAATCTGCTTGGGTCATAACCCATAGCTACTCTGTCCTGGCTACCCACTTTTTTTCACCTGCTCACTAACACTGTCTCCTGCTGGGAGAGCCTGAGCCCATGTCCAGCCGCTCTCATCTCCCAGTCATGTTTCTGTCCAGCATGCCAGGTCAACAGATTTAGGGTATGAAGCAGGCTCCCCTCTGATGACAGGACTGAGTCCTCCAGGGCCTCTGAGGGCAGATTAACAAACCTTGACACAAAAATGTAAATTGATGGTCTTCTGTAAATACCTGATAATATCAATAATAACACACAACAATGTATTACTTTTACAGGGTGCTTCACTTAAGCAAGCTTAGGGACATCTTTGCCCTGGGACGGAAGGAGAATAACTGATCCTATTTGTGACTTGACTGGCATAAAAACCCAAGATGGATGATCCAGTCTTAGCTGGACCTGAAGGAGGAAGAGGCCTTGACAGCCTTGGTGCTGAGAGCAGTGGGGAGTTCTGGGAGAGAGCAGTCCAGAAGAGGTTCCTGGGTGAGGATGTTGCCAGCTCAGACATTCAGCGTCAGTGCTTCAGACAGTTCTCCTATAAGGAGGGCAAGGAGCCCCGAGAAGTTTGCAGCCAACTCCACCGTCTCTGCTGTCAGTGGCTGAAGCCAGAGTGCCACACAAAAAGCGAGATCCTGGACCTGGTGATCTTGGAGCAGTTCCTGACCATCCTGCCCCCAGAGATGGAGAAGTGGGTCAGGGAATGTGGGGCAGAGACCTGTTCCCAGGCAGTGGTCCTGGCAGAAGGTTTCCTCCTGAGCCAGTCAGAGGCAGAGAAAGAGCCGAAAGAGCCACAGGTGAGAGTATCTCCTCCTGGTACAAAAGGTGAGAAGGCAATGGATGTGGGTCTGCCTTTTTGGAGCCCTCTGGTGACTGAAGGGGCAATAGCCCCTTAAGAGACTGTGCTGAAATGTGGTTCCCCCAGATATGACTTGGATAAGGAGAATCCTTATCCTGTATGGGGAAGATTCACCTTGTGATGAAGTGGAATCACAGTCCCTGAAGCCTCTTAGATCCAGGTGTTCCCCCTGTGTGCCATGATTTCAAAAGAAGTGGCAGGTTTTCTTGCTGGCACTGCCATACAACTGGATGTCCTCCATGGTGACTCCAGTGGCAGAGTAGGGCTCTGATGTACTCAGAAGCCAAACGGGCTTCCTGCCACTCCAGCAAGTAGCCCACTTTTACTTTGAGAGATGAAACACATATACTTTGCTGATTTCTTTTTCTTTTTATTCCAAAGCCAACAGAATAAATTATGAACAAAAATGCTGTTGCCACATAGACCGTACAGATAGGTATACCTAAGTATGACCCCTCCTCCATCTGTGGGACTGGTACCTGTAGTTTCATTTATCAGCATCCCCCCAAAATATGTCCTCTGTAAGCCTTTCATAGGATATAGGGTTCATACAGTATACAATATGAGTAGGTTTTCATTTTATTTATTCATATGTCTTACAGTTCTTCCTTATACACACACACACAAGACATATATAATACAATGGGTCCATGAAACGACTTCCATTATAAGGCAAAGCAGGATTGTATAGAACTTCAGATATTCTTGCTATGAGCTCCATGGAATTTGTTGTGTTCCAGTATATACGATAAACTTACATCAAATATTAACAGAAGTGTTATATATTTATTTCACCGTGATGTGTGGTTATTTTGTATGTCACTTTTTAAAGTAGGACTAATGAGCTGCTGACTTATTCCTGACTTGGTTGTGGGTGGATGTTTCATACCACACAAGTACAAACCCTTTTCTCAAAGGCATTATTTTCTCATCCTTTTTCAAATTCTGTGTCTTGTATCTAAGAAGCAGAGCCCTCTCTCCAGTCCATCTGCCTTGGTCCAGGCTTCAGAGGGAGATATGAACTTTTGGACCTGATCCCCTCTCCCCCACCATTCTCCTCTCCTTTTGTGTTGTGTCTCTTTAGATTGTAAGCCTGAGGGCAGGGAACCGTCTTAATCAAAATAATAATTGTAAGCCGCTCTGATAGCCCTTAGGGCTGAAGGGCGGGATATAAATACTCTAATAAATTTTTAAAAAATCTCCTGTTTCAGGTCAAAAATCTCTTGGAAGGAGTTCATTCTGAATTCTCTATAGCAAAGAAGGCTCCATTGGATATGAGGCAGAATCCCCAATGGAGGGAGATCAAGCAGGAGTGTGAGGGAAGGGCTCCCTTGCAAGGTAAGAATAAAGCTTCTCTAGCCAGAATCCTCTCAGTGCTGTTTCCTTCAAGTGGCTTCTGAATTATAGGCACCCAAATGCCTATAACTCAAAGGTGCCTATAATGGGCTCTCTTGGTTGTTCAGAGTGGGTTCTGAGGCTTCCATGGGTGAACAGGGATACAAACCCTGGTCTCCAAAATTACAATCCAATGCTCAAACCATTACACCTCAGTGGCTCCCAGGGTCACTTTAGGATGAAATGACATGAAGGTGCCCAATAACAACAAATAGTGATACAGCAGAATATCAGACAGGAGCTTGGGAAAATCAGTGAGCCACCATCAAATTCATGGTGTGGGGGGTGGGGGATCAACCAGTTTTTCTGTCTCTCTCACACACTCACACTGACCTACATGCAGGATGGCTGTGAGGATAAAGTGGTCTTGAATTGCAGGAGCAAAGGACAGATATAAATAAAAACACAAAGCTCTGGAACATCATGCCAATAGAAAAAAATAACGGAAAGAGGAAGAGGCACCAAGACCACTCCTAATGTTATGCAACAGTAAAAGTCCCTAAACATGCTCTAGCACAAGTCCTGAGGATAATTTTGTTGTTGTTGTTGTTGGGTGCCTTCAAGTGGTTTCAAACTTATGGTGACGATAAGGGGAAACTTTCATGGGGTTTTCTTGGTAGATTTTGTTCACAGAGGGTTTCCCTTTCTCTGAGGCTGAGAGAGTATGATTTGCCCAAGGTCGCTCAGTAGGTTCCCATGGCCAAGCAGGAATTCAGACCTTGGTCTTCTAGAGTCCTAATACTCAAACCACTACTCTATGCTGGCTATACATTTTATTGGCTTGTGTTACTGTCAGGTTCCTGTATGGAAGCAGTGGGGTATTTTTGGCTGATGTGTTTACAATCCCACTGTGTGCGCCACTGCCCATTCTTTTGCACTTCTGGTGTCAAACGTTGCCATTCAACCTAAAGGTTGGCCCACACAAGGAATGCTCATCTCCATGTGCAAAGGTTGATTTTATGCATCCCTGATATACATGGTGCATCTTGTCCCCTGTGTATTTCTATTCATACCTGACTTATTCCCTGGGTTTCCAGTCCCTGATTACTTTCCACCATTTCTCTCCTTTGTCTGCACAAAAACAACCCTGTGAGGTAGGCCAGTCTCAGAGAGAGGAGGTGGCGGCTTAAGGTTGCCCAGTGACATTCCAGGCTCAGTGTAGGCTACAACTGGATTTCTTCAGTCCCAGCCCAACACCTGAACCACTGCACCCAAGTATCCTTGGCATTTTCCTAGGTGTGTGGTTGTGTTCCAATACTTCTGAAAGAATACAGGTGTACTTCAGTAGACAAATTTGATGTGTTCCTGGGCATTCGTTAAGAGAAAATTTCACACTATAGGCACATATAAAATGGGAAGAATAGGGATGGGTTCCTGAACCATAGAAAAAGAAGACTAAGTCAACATGTTTCAGCACACCTTTTATCCAAAACTAGCAATATGCAAATTTGAAGTAAAACTATGAGGTTAGGGAAGCCTTGCATACATCAATAAAAACATTTTCAGCCTTGTGAAGGATTCTTCAGATAACCTTTTCTTTCACCAGCCCCTCCTTTTCTTATGATTTCTATTTTGGTTGCCAAACCCATAGATCTATGCTTTTTAAAAATGCTTCCCTGCTCTTCCATTTTCTGCCCTTGTGTGTTGGCAGGCACATGGCTACAATAGGTTCAACTAAAGTAGAATTCCATTCTTTCTCAGCTCATGCTTTATTGTGTTGTTTATTCCAGGGTCCAGACATATTGCTGCAACCAGACACTAAAAACTGTTTCTCCAGCCTTCTTTCACCATTCTTCCCATGCAGATGCTGCTAAAATAGTTGGAGTTCTACACAGAATAAAGAGGAAATGGGGGACAGGGTGAGCATGCAGTGAGGTTGTAAAAAGGAGCTTCTTTGTCAGAGGTTTTGTTAAGTGAGCTATGCCTGTATTTCCTAATGAGTATTTGTTCAAGATTATAGCTATAACCTCTGATACAAGTGTATGTGACCAGCTACCACCCACCTTTATTTCTCCCGCAGAGGACAGAATGATGCCACCAACAAAGATTCAGATGTCTCTTCCCTCTCTTTGTGGTGGAACAGAAACAGGGCAGGTAAGAATTCTGAAACAAGATGCCTTGATAATTGTTAGATTATTTGTATTTGGTTGAAGGGTTGAATCCAAAGGGCATTAACAAATAGCTCCTTTTCATTCTGGAGAGAAATGACCAGTGGGCTGCCATAGGATTCTGTCTTGGGCCCAGTGTTACTCAACATCTTTATCAACAACTTGGATGATAGAATAGAGGGAATGCTTATCAAATTTGCAGATGACACCAAATTAGGAGGAATAGCTAATAAACCAGAGGAGAAGATGGTAATCCAAAATGACCTCAAGTTAGAAAGCTGGGCCAAAACAAAATGGATGTCAACATGGAGAAATATAACATATTACAGGCAGGAAAAAAAGAAAAGAAAGTAATGCACAGATATAGAATGGGAGACACTGGCTTAACAGTAGATGTGAAAGGGATCTAGGAGTTCTAGTAGACCACAAGTTGAACATGAGTCAACAATGTGATGTAGCAGCTAAAAAGGCCAATGCAATTGTAGGCTGCATCAATACTCAGTTAGTCCTGGAAGCCAGGACCGTCCCTCTTCACACCTTAGCACACCTGCAGGGCCTCATGATCTCGGCCACAGACTGCCTCCCCTGGGCACGTCTTCATTCAAGGCCCCTGCAGTGGCTCCTGCTCCCACACCAGGATGCCATAGCCAAGAAGGCCAAGCTTCCCATCACGATGCCGACAATAGTTCTCCGCTTCCTCGACTGGTGGACGTCAATTGCCGACCCATTTGGAAGCCAGACCTGATACAGATCACGACCAACACGAGTCTCAGGGGCTGGGGTGCCCATTGCGGACCACACCTGACACAGGGCAGATGGGACTCCTCCGACCAGCAGCAAAGCATCAACTGGCTCGAGCTGAAGGCAGTCAGGCTGGCCCTTCTCAACTTTGCTCACCTGGTTCGGGGAAGAGCTGTCTTGATCAGGACCGACAACGTCACCGCAAAGGCCCACATCAACCGCCAGGGCGGGACAAAGTCGCATGGCCTAATGGAGGAAGCACGCTTACTTCTACAGTGGGCAGAGACCAACTTGCTGTCCTTGGAGGTGGAACACCTCCAGAGGGAACTCAACTCCACAGAGGACTGGCTGAGCCGGACGGACATTCACCAGGGCGAATGGAGCCTGCACCCAGAGGTATTCAACATGATTGTCAACCATCTGGGTGAGCCAGAGATAGACCTCTTTGCCTCTCCAGTAAATGCCAAGACAGCACCCTTCATCTCGAGATATCGGTCTCAGGGAGCAGAAGACATAGATGCCCTGAACCTCACCTGGCCCCGGACCCTTCTCTATGCATTCCCGCCATTCTCCTTTCTGACCAAGGTCATGAGCAAGATCAGGAGAGAGAGGGCAGACGTGATCCTAGTAGTCCCAGCATTGCCCCGCAGAGCCTGGTACTCAGAGAACCTGACAATGGCCACGAACAGCCTGGAGCTTCCGGTGCAACAGGACCTCCTCTTTCAGGGCCAAGTATCCCACCCTGACCCGGTCTAGCTTCAGCTCCACATGTGGAGGTTGAATGCCACATGCTGCAGCAATAGGAATACCCTCCACAGGTAATTAATTCCATCCTCACTTCTCGACGTCCTTCCACACAAAGAATCTATGAATATACCTTCAGAGTTTTTCACAGGTGGTGTTCACGAAAGCATATCAACCCTCTCCAATTCTCTGCCTCAATACTGATGTTGTTCTTGCAGGACGGCATAGACCAGGGCCTCTGACCTAATACCCTCAAAAAGCAGGTAGCGGCAATTACTTCTATCCTCCCCCATAATGAAGTAGCTGCAATCTCCTCCAACCTTCACCTAAGGAGGCTCCTAAAAGGGATCACCAACACGCCCCCCCCCCTCAACAAAGCATAGGTTTCCATCATGGAATCTACACACTGTCCTCAAGGCTCTCACTGTTCATCCCTTTGAGCCACTGAGAGAGGTGCCCCTCAAACATCTATCTGCCTTGGAAAGTGCTCTTCTTGACCGCCATCACCTCAGCCCGAAGAGTATCCAAGCTCTGCGCCCTGTCAGTGTGGGAAGACCTCTGTGTGTTCAGGCCGGACTTGGTCTTGCTTCGTACGGACCCCACCTTCATCCCTAAGGTCAACTCCGCCTTCCACTCATCCCAAGACATCATACTACCCTCCTTCTGTCCTCGCCCAGCGACCGAGCTAAAGAAAAGCTGGCATACTCTCGATGTCTGCAGGGCGATTAAGGTATACCTCAAGAGGACAAGACCATTCAGAGCCTCAGAGGCCCTTTTCGTCTCCTTCAGCAAGGCAAAAAAAGGAAAGAAAGTTTCTCCTTCTATCTTGGCTAGATGGATTAGAGAAGGTATCACGGCCTGTTACAGATCTCAGGGCCGTTCGCCACCTGAAGGGGTGGTTGCACACTCAACCAGGAGTGCGGCCACCTCTGCGGCCTGGGCCACCAGTGCCCCCCTAACAGAGATCTGCAGGGCTGCAACCTGGAAGACACCTTCTACCTTTGTCAAGCACTACAAGCTTGACCTCTACCAGTCAGCCAAGGCTGCCGAGTGCTCCAGCGCATCCTCCTGCCGTCCCCTCCTTCTATGCAGCACCCCCCCCCCCCCCCCCCCGCTTAAGGAAGGGCTTTGGTAAATCCCAAGTTTCAGGAGGATCTCACCTTCTCCACTGGGAAAAGGAACATTGTTTCTTACCTGTTATACGTTCATTTCCAGCGGAGAAGGTTCGATCCTCCTTCCCACCCTTGGTGCTGCCGTGGAACGACGGGGGACACGCTCCCTCTCCAGCTGAACCTTGCTTGCCTCCGGCGTTAGCCTGCTGGATCTCGACCTTCTGGGTGGCCCCTCCCATGAGGGGGCAGGGGGTCCTTTTGTTATTTAATTTTGTCCCTGCCTCTAGGAGCTCATGGGAGGAGCAACCCAAGTTTCAGGAGGATCGAATCTTCTCCGCTGGAAATGGACGTCTCCTTCCTTAGAGGTCTTTACGCAGAGGCTGGATGGCCATCTGTCGGGGATGCTTTAATGGAGAGTTCCTGCATGGCAGGGGGTTGGACTGGATGGCCCTTGTGGTCTCTTCCAACTCTGTGATTCTATGATTCTATAACAGGTAAGAACCAACGTTCCTTTTTGTTCTTCAGTTATATTTCTTCCAAGCCAAAATTCTTTTACTGCAGCTGCAGCTCCTGTTATGGGCTGAGGCTCCTGTGTTTGTCAGACCTCATCTACAATGCTCATGCTGGTGTTTGTGGAAGAATCAATCTCACCTTGGCTTCCTTTGGTGCCTTATCAACCTGTGAGTCCACTTTATTCCAGTTGCCAGAGCATGCAGTCATCTTGATATCCAGAGTTAGCAAGAACCTTTTTCTTTTCTCTCCAGGGTCTGGTGACATTTGAGGAAGTGGCCGTGTTTTTCTCCCCAGAGGAGTGGGCCCTGCTGCATCCTGACCAGAGAGCCCTGCATAGACAAATCACAGCAGAGATCCATGGGAACATGGCCTTTCTTGGTAAGGCTCTCTTTCCCTGGATGATTATGTTTTATGTTTTAAAATGCTTTTATAAAACAGCAGTTAACACATACAGGACTTGGAAGGGGTTCCTGACTCAGCCCAAATGGGAAAGGTATAAGCCCTATATATGCAAATCATGGCGGAGATCTATGGGATTATGGGCTGTCTTGGTAAGGTTCCCTTGCTTCCTTGTTGATGACTCCTTCCCTCAGACCTTTCTTCCAAAGCTTCTGCTCTCAGTGCTCCTGCTTTGTGTCTTTGGGAGCAGATGCCCCTTGGAAAGCCCAAACGAGAGAAAAACAGCAGCCCAGGCAGCCAGGTGCTTGCCCCTGGGGTCTTGTCTATAGACATACTGAGCAGTTCCCTTGGCCTGTCATATACGGTTATGCTTTTTCTTATAGTGGAAATAAAACTGATATAGCTGGTAAAACAGAACTAAACTCAGTAGCATAATATAGGAGAGTCAGCACGTTAGAAACTCAAAAAATCTCAAAATAGCAATAAAAATAAAGTGGCCTTTTCCTGGAGCCTAAAAGAGCAGTGAGGAGAAAGTTTATGATTCATAAACTGCTTTTTGTTAAAACAGAAAAGTTTTAAAAATACATAAGTTTTTTAAATGAATTAAATCATACATCTACCAGTAGTTAAAACACTACTTTTAAAGACATTCATTTAATAACAAAACACTTGAAACACACACACACACATACCTAACCACCTAGGTCAATTAAGGCTGAAGTCATGTTTAAGCATGGAGGTCTTTGCTTGCTGTTGAAAATACAGCAGCAAGGGGACAGATTGAACCTCCCTTGGGAAGGAGTTCCAAAGTCTAGGAGCCATAACTGAGAAGGCTCTCTCCCATGTCCTCAACAACCAACCCTGGGAGGATGGTGGGAAGGATAAAGCCCTGGCCAGAGATTATAAGACTGGCAGGTTCTTACAGGGAGGTAGCGTTCAGATAGTCTGGGCCTAAGCCATAAGAGGAGGGCATGGTATCTCTGCTTTTGTTCTGAGGATTCATTTGTAATTAGGGTTCTTTGGATTTTATCCCTGTTTTTCTTCTTCGCAGCAGAAAACTGGAGGAAAACATATGTATGTGCTGAGTATAGGAAGTGTTCTAGGCAGCAACTGGAACTTACCAGCCACCAGCAAACCCAGCATTCAGAAATGGAACATTATATCAGAGAGAAGCCCTCCAAATGCAATGTGTCTGGGAAATGTTTTCCACAAAATAGAGCACTTGTGCCTTGCAAGAGGCTCCATGTTGGAAAAGAACCCTTGTACAGTGTTAACAAAGAAGCCCACGCAGTCAAGAAACTACACAAATGCCAGAAATGTGGAGAATGCTTTGCTTATCAGTCACTACTTATCACACATCTGAAAGTGAGCCACTGCAAAGCCAACAGAGGAGACAAACTATTTCAATGCCAGGAGTGTCGGAAATGTTTTTCTCAAAAGGGATACCTTGTGATTCATCAGAGGGTGCATACAGGGGAGAAACCCTACAAATGTCAAGAGTGTGGCAAATGTTTTGCTCAAAAGGCAAACCTTGTGGTTCATCATAGGCTGCATACAGGAGAGAAGCCATACAAATGCCAAGTGTGTGGCAAATGTTTTCCTCATAATTCAAACCTTCTAGTCCATCAGAGAGTCCACACAGGTGAGAAACCCTACAAATGCAAAGAGTGTGGAAAATGTTTTTCTCAAAAGACATGCCTCGTGATTCATCTGAGGGTGCATACAGGAGAGAAGCCGTACAAATGTCAGGAGTGTGAGAAATGTTTTGTTTCCTGGCCAGAAGTTGTGAAACACCAAAGAGTCCACACAGGTGAAAAACCCTACAATTGTCAGGAGTGTGGTAAACGTTTTGCTCAAAGAGCAACCCTTGTGAAACACCAGCAACACCACAGTGGAGAGAAACCACATGTGATGGAGTTGTTAGGCAGACCTGGTTTCCTAGCAATTGACCACAATTTGGGCAGGCGGTGAGGAGGGTTACAGGGGATTAGAGTATATAAAAGCCAGTATGTGTGTCTGAGGAGGGAGGTGGTTCAGTGAAGATCAGATAAGGATTCTGACAAGAGGGGGAATTCAGTACAGTTAATCTAGTTGAGACTGTGACTCAATTAGTCTAGTTAGGTCTGGTGGGTATTCCTACTGAAAGAGAGAGAGTAGGATGCAAAGTATTTGAAAGTATGGTAATTGTTGTTACTGTAATTACACTAAGCTTGAAGTAACCTATATAAGTTATTTTATTTCTTGATGTTATTTAATAAAATTATTTTTTTTTATGTTGGATTTCTCTGTCTGAGTTATTTCTATATTTTCTATAAACAAAGGCAAATATATTGCTTAAAACATTGATTGGTTTATGGGGACACTTGGGACCTTAGCCCTTATACACTTCAAAATAGTGTTAATGAGTTAAAGTGGAGCAAGTGTCAATGGCTAGGGGCCTTCTGTGGATAAGAGGTGAAAGGACCTTAAATTTTGAGACAAGGTCCCATCACAAATTAGTGCCAAACAATGGAATTGAAGGATTCACGGGTGGGATCTTGATAAATTCAGAGAGACGTTCTTGGAAATCTAGTGGAGATTGGGAGAGCCAGTGTGGAATCCACTGATCCAGTAAAGGAATTCAGGGATTCAGTTAAGTATTGTGTGTATGGATCAGGTAGAGTGATCTCTAAGGTATTGTTTTAAGGAACCAATGGCTGGAAAAACAGTCTTAAGGCTGTATTTGGCCCCTGGGATAGATATGGCCCACATAGCTATAGGGGCTGCATATTGCAATGTGTGTGCCTTCAACTTACTCATCAATATATGGTGAGCCAGTTCAAAGCGATTTTTTAGGCAAGGAATCCTTACAGGTAGTTTTGCCCATTTCTTCCTCTGAATGGTAGCCTACAGCACCTGGCATTTCCTGATGGTCTCCCATCCAAGTACTAACCAGGGCTGACTGACCCTGCAGAGCTTTCAAGATCTGGATGTTTGTTGAATGCAGCTCCCAGCAATTCTCATCACTGGCTACATAAACCAGGGGTTGCTGGAACTTGAAGTCCAGCAGTAGTTGGAAGGCCATATGTAGGGTGACCAGATTTCATAACTGCACAGGAGTACAAGACACCACAAAATGTAGGGCATTTAAGAAAAATGTAGGACAGTACCAAATAAAACCTTCTAAAAACTAAGATAAATATAAATTAATTTGGTTTTTCTATAGCTACCGGTATATTAGATATACTACAGACCGAGTCTACTATAAACCTCCATGTCAGACTCAGGATTTGGATGATGCCTTTCTAAAACAGATAACCACACACTCAAAAAGGAGAGATGTAGTGGTGATGGGTGATTTCAAACTCAGCCAAAACTTTAAGGTCCTGCAAATTCCTCACTTGCTTGGAATACAATTTCATTGTCCAAAAGGTGGAGGAGGCAACAAGGTCAGCTATTCTAGATCTGATCCTAACCAACAGGGATGACCTGGCCAATGGGGTGCAAGTGGTGGGATCCTTAGGTGGGAGTGATCATGTTTTCTTGGAGTTTGTTATACAGTGGAAAGGAGAAGCCAGAACACATATTCTAGACTTTAGAACAGCTGATTTCAGAAAATTTAGGGAAATAGTAGGGGTGATCCCATGGTCAGGTATAGTAAAAGAGTTCAGGATGGAAGGGAGATTTTGAAGGTACGATTCCAAGCAAAAAAAAAAAAAAGGGAGGTGTCTCAAGAAACCAGGATGGATAACTTAAAAAATTTCATCTGAGCTAGGTTTGTATAAGAAATTGGGGGGAGGGGGGAATCAAAGAAGAATGTAAACAAATAACTAGCTAATGTAGGAGGAAAGTCAGAAAAGCTAAGTCCAAGAACAACAACAACAAAAAGGTAGGTGGGTCCGTAGCGAAAGGAAGGAGAAGGAAATGGTAGGGCCACTGCGTGAGAAGAGGGCAAAATGCTAACTGGGGACAGAGAAAAGGCGGACCTATTCAACACCTTTGCCTCAGTTTTCTTACAAAAGGAAAAGATGCTCAACCTGAGGAAAATGGAGCAGAGGACGCAGTAGGGGAAATGAAGCACAGAATAAGTGAAGAGGTAGTACAAGTATATCTGGTTATTCTAAATTAATTTAAGTCTCCAGGACCAGACAGACTACATCCCAGAACTGTTGTCAATAACCTTTCGCAGACATTGGGAGGTTGAACATGAGTCAACCGTTTGAGGTAGCAGTTAAAAAAAATGCAATTCTAGGTTGCACCAATTAAAGTATAGTGTCCAGATTGAGGGAAATAATAGTACCACTCTATTCTGCTTTGGTCAGCCTCATGTGGAATATTGTGTCCAGTTCTGGGCACCACAATTCAAAAAGGATGTTCACAAGTGTGTCCAGAGGAAGGTGACCAAAATGGTGAAGAATAAAAACATTTCTCAACTTTTATGGTATATATCAGATTTGCGAGCATGACAATGTTTACTTTTTTAATACAGTTTGTTTAAACTCTTTGGCTTTGTGTATTAACTGATTAGAAAAAATTTAAATATGTGTCTTTTTCTCCTATGTCCACGTAGATCTAAGACTATACAAAATATTCATCTCAAAAATGGCTTATATTAATGCTGCATGCTAGTTCTGTTTTTAAAATATTTTTTATTTTTCAAATTGTTTGTAATTTTGTTTCTAAAATTGATTTTAGTTAATTTAAATCTGTCTTGTAGCAGTCAAAATTAATGAAGTCATTTTCATCTACAGTATTAACTTCTGTCTGTCAGTCACTAGATGGAAGCCTTTCCTAACCTGGAAAGAAGTTACAGGCAGGCTTGAAATATTTGTTTTGTGCCATGCTATAAAACGTGGTATAGTAAAATACAAGTTTGTATTTTTGGATTTAAAAAACTTTTTATCATTTTAAATTCACAAAGACAATAAAATCACATTCATTTCAAAAAGTACAACAGTGTCAGAGGATACAGATACGAATAATGGAGAGACAACGGTTTATCACACAAGGGGGGCAAACAGGATTTAAACGACAGTTAAACAGGAATTAAACAGGAAATGCCTTATGTTTAACATAGGACATTTCCTGTTTAATTCCTGTTTAAATTCTGTTTGCCCCCTGTTTGCCCCCTAGTGTGATAAACCTCAACCATTGCCTAGGTGATAATTCTCTAGTGTTCCTATGTCAGGTTTGCCCATTACTGTTTTACATATAGTCAGCCCCCCATATCCAAGGTGTTTTTTTAATCCAAGGATTTAAGTATCCATGGTTTGAATATATCTCAAAAATGTATTAATTCCAAAAAGCATTTTACCATTTTATATAAGGGACACAATTTTACTATAGGAATTGAGCATCCACAGATTTTGTTATCCACAGGGGATCCTGGAAGCAAACCCCAGCAGATACCAAGGGCACACTGTAAAAAGACCTGAACCCATGGGAATTTTCACCCTTGTCAAAATTAAAATGGATTTTTCCAAAATTTCAAATGCTCTTATTGTCAGCTCCATGGGGATTCTTCTGCATCAGCATAAACAATAAATATTTACAATGTGCTAATAAATATGTCATAGATGTTTAAATGCAGTTATGCTCTTATTTAATATGTTCACCCTTTTTCACTTGCTGAACCTTCTTCCTGGAACTGTCTTCCCAAACACATGTGGATTATCACTTCTTTAGCTAATTTCAAGTATGGACTAAAGAGTTTTCTGTTCACTGAAGCATTTCAGACAGCAGTTTGATATTCTCTAATAATCCAGATTAACACTGTAATATTTGCCGATAGCTTTATAGTTTTATGGTTGCATTTTAATGGGATAAATTGCTTATCTACTGTATATCATTTCATATCTTATAATTTTAGATTATACAGTACATCATGGGCAGGTTTTATGTTGTTTTGATGATGCTGTAAAGTGCTGTGCAAAACTAGTGGTGCTATATATATAGCTATATAAATAAAAATGTACATGTTTGTTTGTTCAATTCAAATATATGCCCATAGGGAACCATTGGGGAACACTTGCCCATAAGAAATCATTGGGGAACATTTGCCCATAGGGAATCACTGGGGAACAATATATCTACACAGACAATGGAACAACAAAAAAAATTTGTATACCCACAAGCATTGTGAAATTAAATATAATAAAAACGTGAGCTTTCTCTTTTCTTTCTTTTCCATTTAACCAGACTGAGCCACAGCAACACATGGCTGGATACAGCTAGTTATTAATAATTAATGTGTCAAGCATTGTCAGTCTACAAACTATATCATATCAAGATCTTAATGACAGATTCTTTTCACATTCCAAACACTGAAATGGTGCCTCTTCTATATGAATTAATAGACAACTAGCAAGGTAATTCTTCTGACTAAAATTATTTCCATATTTTAGGCACTTAAATGGTGTCTTGTCTGTGTGAATTATCTGATGAGGAGTAAGATTTCCCATCTCTACAATCCCTTCCCAAACTGCAAGTATTTAAATGGTTTATCTACTGTGCAAGCTGTTTGATAATCAGCAAGATTCTTCTTTTGACAGAAACAGTTTCCAAATTCCAGGCATTTAAATGGTTTCTCCCCAGTATTAATTTAATGATATTCTGCAAGATCTGCTTCCAACCAAAACTTTCTACACACTCTAGGCATTTAAATGAGTTCTTGGTTGTGAGTTGCTTGATGATGAATCATAGAATTATAGAATCAGAGTTGGAAGAGACCACAAGGGCCATCCAGTCCAACCCCAGTGCCATGCAGGAACTTACAATCAAAGCATCCCTGACAGATGGCCATCCAGCCTCTGCTTAAAGACCTCCAGGGAAGGAGACTCCACCACCCTCCGAGCGAGTGTGTTCCATTGTCAAACAGCCCTTACTGTCAGGAAGTTCCTTTGGACCCGCTCCAGTTTCTCCACATCCTTTTTGAATTGTGGTGCCCAGAACTGGACACAGTATTCCAGGTGGGGCCTGACCAAAGCAGAATAGAGTGGCACTATTACTTCCCTTGATCTAGACACTATACTTCTATTGATGCAGCCTAAAATTGCATTTGTCTTTTTAGCTGCCGCATCACACTGTTGACTCGTGTTCAGCTTGTGGTCTACTTGGACTCCCAGATCCCTTTCACATGTGGTCTCATTCAGCCAGGTCTCCCCCATCCTATATCTGTGAATTTTATTTTTCCATCCTAAGTGCAGAACCTTACATTTCTCCATGTTGAATTTCATTTTGTTAGCATTGGCCTAGCTTTCTAGTCTATTCAGGTCATTTTGAATTTTGATCCTGTCCTCTGGGGTATTAGCTACTCCTCCTAGTTTAGTAGCATCTGCAAATTTGATAAGTATGCCCCAATTCTGTCATCCAAATCATTCAATGAGTGAAAACTGACTTCCTAGAGAAACTTCTTCCACACTCTAGGCATTTAAATGTTTTCTCTGCAGTGAGTTAATTGATGACGAGAGAGGTTTGACTTCCAGTGAAAACTTTTTCCACACTCCAGGCATTTAAATGGTTTCTCCCCTGTATGAATTAATTGATGATCTGCTAGACTCTGTTTCCAGCCAAAAGTTTTTCCACACTCCAGGCATTTAAATGGTTTCTCTGCTTTGTGAATTGATTTAACTGTGTGAGTTGACTGATGACGAGTCAAGACTGACTTCCAATGAAAACTTTTACCACACTCCAGGCATTTAAATGGTTTCTCTCCTGTATGGATTAAGTGATGGTGTGCAAGACTTTGCTTCCAACCAAAACTTTTCCCACACTCGAGGCATTTATATGGTTTCTCTGCTTTGTGAGTTAATTCATGACGAGAGAGATTTGACTTCCAGTGAAAACTTTTTCCACACTGCGAGCATTTAAACGATTTCTCCAAGTTGTGAGTTTTTTTATGTGACATAAGGTGTGCATTCCGACGAAAGATTTTTCCACACTCCAAGCACTTAAATGGTTTCTCCCCTGTGTGAATTGCCTGGTGACTAGTAAGTACTATCTTCTGCCTGAATGACTTTCCACATTCCAGGCATTTAAATGGTTTCTCCCCTGTGTGAGTTGTTTGATGATCTGTAAGGCTTTGTTTTAAACCAAAACTTTTCCCACACTCCAGGCATTTAAATGCTTTTTCTGCTGTGTGAGTTAATTGATGACGAGAGAGGTTTGCCTTCCAATGAAAACTTTTTCCACATTGCAAGCATTTAAATGATTTCTCCAAAGTGTGAGTTTTTTGATGTGAAATTAGGTTTGTATTCCGACTAAAGATTTTCCCACACTCCAAGCAGTTAAATGGTTTGTCCATTATGTGAATTGCCTGCGGACTAGTTAGCACTATCTTCTGCCTGAATCTCTTTCCATTTTCCAAGTGTTTAAATGGTTTCTCCCCTGTGTGAATTGTCTGATGAAGCGTGAGGCTCATCTTCTTCATGAAGCTCTTTCCACACTCTAAACACTTGAATTGTTTCCCAAGGGTCAGACTTTTTTGATGAGAAGTCAGGTTAGTCCTCTGATCGAAACTTCTCCCAGATTCCAAGCAACTGTATGGCTTCTCTCCTGTGTGGGTTCTTTGATGTGATACAAAGTGTGACCTCCAACTGAACCTCTTCTTTTTTTCTTGTGTGTGACCTCCACTATGAAAGAACTTATTTGAATTGGGTTTCTGCCCAAATTCAAGAGAAATCTCTTTATTCTTTCCAGTTCCTATTTTTTCTTGGGCAGAGATTTCCCAGATGTCCTCAGCCTGAGAAACGGAGGCTTCGTTCCTCATTATCTCTTGAGTTGCAGTTTTTGTTTGCGCCTTTTTCTTTTGTTGACCCTGGGATCTTTGCAGCAAAGACATACTTGGTTCTCTTTCTTTCTCACCACTCTCCTGCTCATCACCTTGAAAAGAGAGAAACAACCAGTTAAAGCCCAACGAAGAAAGAGAGACTGGAATGAAAAACAGAACTGACAGCAACATTTTGCAGCAACTGGAGCATGAATCTGAACGTGGTTGGCCTTCATAGTCCTTCCACAGTGCAATCACTTAGATGTTCGCCTCCTTTTGCAGAAAGATAAGAGCACATTCTGGTACTGATTTCCTCATTTCAAAGCAGCCTTTGAAGAGATCATTAAAACCATCCCAGTCTACTAAAATGCCATGAACATTGGATAGGAGTGTGAATATTTCTTAGGCTTCCTCCCCATTGAGAATTGGAGGTACAGTCCTTTACTCGGTCTGTTTGTCCACAGAAGCATATCTCAAATGCTCAAGTCCAACTGGGAAAGGATCGCTCACCTTGCAGAAATACAGCAAGATGACAGGAGGAGGCTACAGTGATTCAGGAGCCCTTGCAAAGCGATTGGATCAACAAGGAGAAAGAGGGAGACTGACCTAGAGAGGCCACATTCTCCATGTTCTCCTCCATGATGTCCCTGTACAGAACCCTTTGGTCTGGATACAGTAGGGCCCACTCCTCCTTGCTGAAATACACAGCCACCTCCTCAAAGGTCACCTGGGGGAAGAAACAGTATATGTATCAGAACAGAAAACTGGGCAGGTTGGGGCTGCTCAACATGGTTTAGTTCTTTACTGACAACATTAATAGATGAAAGGAAAAGGGAAAGAAATTATTTCAGGCTGAAGGAGAAGAGCAGGGGACCGGGGCACTTCAAGTGCCCCCTTCTTAGCCTTCCAGGGATCCAGCCTACCTGATCCAAGCTCCCAGAAGCTGTTCTCAAAGCATCAGAATGAAGAGCTGAGCCAGTATGTCTTGGCCCTGGCAGTCTTCCATCTCCTTGGAGGGACACAAAAAGCAAAATAAAAAGTTTTTTATAATTCCTTTTCTCTCTCATTTATTCTCTAAACCCACAGCAACTATGGACTCTTTCATACAAGGCTAAATTGGAAGTATAATTTAAGGTCAATTCGAATGCAATCATGGGTTTTATGTTATTGCAAATTAACTCTTCACATGCAAATTCGGGCAAGAGGGAAGCCAATTCGAATGCAATCATGGGTTTTACCTTATTGCGAATTAAAGCTTCGCATGCAAATTCGGGCAGGAGGGGGTTATTTTCGGGTAATAGGAAGTAATTCCGAACGGAGCAGGGGTTCATGTAAATTCGCTAAACAAGCGAATTTACATAAATCCGCATTGGCTCCATTCGGAGTTGGGAGAAATTCCTCCCTGTTTGAAAGAGTTCAATGCCAAATCCACAAGTTGGATTTTCCATCTGTGCAGTAGCCCTGTTAGAACATCCTAGAGATGAGTAGCATTTTGGCAGGCTCCCTGCACCCTTTCCCCATACACATCTCCCAGCACATTCAGACATTTGCCTCACTTCCCTTGTCCATCACAGAGGTCTGGTAAGACAGATCATACAAGTGAGTGACTAGTCAACTGGCTTGCTGGAGGAGAAAGATGTCATGTTATAGTGTACACAATGCTACTCTACCAAATGCTGCAGCTCCTCCGGCTTGAACATCCAGAATGCAACAAAGCTAAAAGGCTGTGACCATAACGTGGCCTTCAACAGATTAGGAAAGCAGACACCTTGCACAAGAGTAGACAAGGAAGCAACAACTCTGGGGGAATGTGCTCAGAAGAGCTGAGGAGGCAGCAATTTAGCCAACTCCTATGTCAGAGAGATGACTTCTCCTATCTATTTGGAAAATCAGTTAACTCAGTGAGGTAGTCCTTGTGGAGAGGAAGCCTCAAAGAAGCTCATCTAGACAGCAGCAACAGGGTAGTGAACCATGCTTGCCTGGGCCACTACTGTGTGATGAGAGCACAGTTCACATGGTCCTCTCTTATCTTCACCACAACCGTAAGGGGAAATGGGGGTGAAGTCATACAGGAATGGGCTGTTCCAATTGTGAATGAAGGCATCATTTTAAGAACCTCTCCTTCAAACAGTTCTGGTGCAAAATATTTAGTACTTCATACTCTGTGAAGTCATGAAGGGTTGCACCTGAGGAAAGCCTACTCTTTAAACCAGGACAAAGAAAGGGTCTTGTGGAAACAGAGATAAAAGAAGAAACAAGTCTTTGTGTGCTTTTTGATGGTTGTATTTTATTCTTTAAAAAGGTTTTATGATTATCCTGTTTTATAAAAAACAACAACAATGCATTTCAGCCGCTATACTGTTTGGCCGTCTTCAGGGGATACACGTTCAAGCTATCAACAACAAAAAATTCTGGAGTTGGCTAAAAATTTATCTCCATATAAGTACATAAAACAATTAATCAAAAAAGATATAAAAATTGTTTATGCAATACAGTGCATAAACTGTGAAGAAAAAATGTGAAAAATTCCAAACCCTATTAGTTTCAGAAAACAAAGGACTTAGTATATCAATTTTTATTGAAGATAGAATTTGAGAAGGAAGTAGTTAAAAACAACATCATCAGTTGGGCCCAAAATATTGGATATACTATTGATTTAGAACAGTGGGAAGCTATATGGGTTAAGAAACTGAAATATACCAAAAGTCAAGTGATTAGAGAAAATTACTGTAAGATGTTCTATCATTGGTATTTAACACCGGAAGGATGCTGGCCAAAGTGGTTTTGTATGGAACCCACACTGAGTCAAAGTATATGTGGGGACACATCTGTACTCTTGTATGTGTGAATGTAAAGACACTAATGAAGGAGGGTTTTTTGGCTCTGACATGTGGAGATAACGTTCAAATTTTATATTCTGCCCCACACAGAAAGGCAGGAAGAGTTCATTTATAACATGTATAAATTTGGACTTTATTACCACAATACCAACCCACAAAGCCAGCTTCTCCATTGATCTTTTATACCTTATACCTTTATATGTCTTCTAGCTTAATGGCACTGTGAAAGTGCTGGTTTAAAACTATAAACACTCAACAACAAAACACAGCCAGCAGATCAGAATTTTCCATACTCATAGGCTCAGGGGAGTACACCTGTATGCAATGTACTGAAGAAGGGAAGAAGAAATTAAAGAATGTCCCTTTCATCCTTACCCAATGTGGTGGCATCTGTATCCCTTCCCTGCATAATCCACATGGGCTGCACTCCCTGGCCAGAGTCTGTCTCCATAACATCAGGGACAACTTTCAGAAACATCTCCTGCACAAAGAAGACCAGCAAATGTTGCCAAAAAAATTTTTTTTAAAGGAATGATGTCAGAAAAGGAATGCAAGGTAATTGAAAACTTTACTCCCTTGTTTTTATTACTATTTTAGCTAGTTACTGTTTTAATTCAATTGTGATTTAATCTCTTTTTAAGGGGGGGTGGTAAGGGAAAGGATGGGATATTTTGTTTTAATCCTTGTTGTAATCCGCCCCGATTACTTGTTCAGAGGGGCGGACTAGAAATAAACAATATTATTATTATTGATGATTTCCAAAAACTGTGGGGTAATTAATTGGAAGATTTTTACAATATTTTTAAAGCACCAAATCGAGGGTGGAGTGTGGCTTGTTGTCTATCATGGTGCAATATCAAAATCTGGCTGATCAGCCTCCAAAATACAAAGCAAGGCATAAAGAATTTAACCACAATATATCTTTAAAAAACCAAAAGAACCTACCCTCCGTAGAAGAAATGAGGGAAATGGTGAACATGACATGAAACACGGTGAGGTTAAATAAAGATCTTAAAGGAATGTGAGAGTAGATACCTGAAAGCCATGGCAGAGGTAGAGTACTGATGAGCGCTGCATCTTTTCTGCAAAACAATGCAGTTTGGTATTACTTTAACTGCCATGGCTATGGAATTCTGAGGTTTCTAGTTTTGTGAGATATTTAGCCTTCTCTGTCAGAGAGTTCTGGTGTCACAACAAACTCCAAATCCCAGATTATATAGCACTGAGCCGTGGCATTTAAAATGCTGTCAAATTGCATTATTTCTGCAGAGCAGAAGCAGATGAGGACATCTGAAAACATAATTTCATAAAACGAGATGACGTGCTAACATTCCTAATAAAACAGTCCTAATAAATAAATAATTTCTAATATATAAATAACTTGCCTAATGACCAAACTTAATGAGCTATGTCTTGATCTCTTACCAAATAGTTAGTTCAGTGGGTTCTGCCAGTCACTGGTTTCCCAAAAAGCAAGCATAGTTTTTTATCAACTGTTTATCACTTCCATTTATCTTATCTGTCACACATGGGCTCTCCCTCAAATATAGTTGATATATTAAAATCCCTGCCTTTCTCTGAATTCATAGACATTTATGAATACATTTGCTAAACTATTTTCCCCTGGTGTTTTTAAACATACAGTCTCAGAATACACAATTATTTTTTAGGGGAAACACAGCAAGTTTCTTACAGCTAGCAATAAAGATGTTTTGCTTAGACTTCTAAACTGTGAACAAAATTGATTAAATAAGGCTAAACATATATATATAAAAAGAATCCCAGTGTGTTAGTTTGGGTTTAAGGAGAAGGAGGTGCCCCCTTCTTCCTCTTCTCTCTTGATGCTTCCTCCAGCAAACGAAGAGCCAAGTCACTGTCCTCTTCCTCTTTGCTTTTGTTTCCTCCAGCTGATAGAAATGAGCCACATGAAATAAAGAGGGCGAATTAAAATATCCTGTGGGATCCCCATGAATACGCAATGTCATAACATGGCACAGTGGTGCACAGTTTCATAATGGTTTAAATAGTTAATGACTGTGTCTGAGTTTACAGTTCCATCTACCTTGTTTGGTATACTTTTTACACACAAACAAACTATAAAGTGGAAAAATGTTAAATTTATTTATAATAATAATAAATAATAAATATTTATTTATAACCCGCCTATCTGAATGAACAATCGGGGCGAGGTACAACATTTTAAAAACAGGTACAGTTAAAGTATTACAACCCAGTGGGAGGAGCCCACCCCTTAAAATAAGATTAAATTAACACAGAATTAAAAACAGTACCAACAGTATTTATTTCTTAATATATTCATCTCTCTCTCTCTCCCTCTCTCTCACACACACACACACACAAATATATAAAATAAAAAAAACAACTGAATCATCATCATCATCATCCATTATTTTGAGATCATGGTGGGGGTTATAAAAAGCAATTTAAAACAATATAGAGAATAAAAATATTTTAAAAGAAAAATATTTAAACAATTTAAAAAGCTAAGAAGGCAGATTCAAATTGGTTAAAATATTTTTCTAATGCAGCTGTGTTTCTATTTAACTTATTACAATTTATACTGTTATATTTAATATATTTAAAAAATACCAATATGAAAGAATCTTACCTGCTGTTCTTCCTGTTTCTTCTCCTGAGTCAGGAGGAAACCTTCTGCCAAGGAGACTGCCTGGTAACTGGTTTCTGGCCCACATTCCTTGACCCAGTTCGCCATCTCTGGGGGAAGGACAGCCAGCAACTGCTCCAAGATCACCAGGTCCAGGATCTGAGCCTTGGTGTGTTGCTCTGGCTTCAGCCACTGGCGACAGAGAGCATGAAGTCGGTTGCAAAGCTTCCGGGGGCCCTCAGTTTCCTCATAGTGGAACTGTCTGAAGTGCTGGCGCTGCACCTCTGAACCGAGCAGATCCTTTCCCTGGCTCTTCTGCATGATTCCTCCTTCCCAGAATCCCCCTTTACTCTCAACCTGGACAGCTGGACAGCCTTTTCTTAATTCTTGCTTTTCCATCAATGAGTGGTGGTCCAAAAGACATAACAGGTTAGGTGAAGAAGTCCTTTTCTCTTCTGTCACATTCTCGCTCCGGCAAAAGACTGGCCACATTACTGGGAAATGTCAAGCCCTGCAAAGAAACAGAAATGTTCTGTAAAGAACTTATTACGGCCATTCTCTTTAGGCCAGGAATCGTTTCACTATCCAATTCAAATTGGAAACTGGTTCCTTCTTCTGTACAGAAGAGAACTGCTGTTACTCCTATCACACTAGGGGGCAAACAGGATTTAAACAGGAATTAAACAGGAATTAAACAGGAAATGCCTTATGTTTAACATAGGGCATTTCCTGTTTAATTCCTGTTTAAATCCTGTTTGCCCCCTAGTGTGATAAACCTAGCTAGGTATGCCTGGGGTTGGTGAGCTTCCCTTTTCCTTCTGGATCACAGACCGGGATGCTCAGGCAATGCACAATTCCTTCCACTTGCTTGGTCTCTAAAAAAAAACCAACCTTTTTATGCCTTTCATTCTCCCTCATTCCTTCCACTTCCTCCTTTCAACAAGTCTTCTAAATTTAAATTCAGATAATTACAACCTGAGCAACCCAAAACAATTTGCTATTTGACAAAATGGCTCTCCCAACACACTGTTACATGAACAGAAGCCAACTGGATTGACAGTCGCAACTTACTGCAGTCCTGGAGATGAGAGAGTGTTCTCCTGCATGGCTGAGGCAGCAGGTTAGTTCAGGGATCCCTGACTGAACAGTTATGAAACTTCTCTTGAGGGAGGGAGATGTTTAGCCATCAAATTCAAGCCAGAGTGGC
This sequence comes from Urosaurus nigricauda, assembly GCA_034509955.1. Lineage (NCBI taxonomy): Eukaryota > Metazoa > Chordata > Lepidosauria > Squamata > Phrynosomatidae > Urosaurus > Urosaurus nigricauda. Next base: position 324,414,858 of record JAOEGL010000002.1, on the reverse strand, counting down.
TCCTTTCTCTGTATAGGAGACAAAGTCCATGAGTCAAAGACAGAAAGAAGTATTAGGTTCCTTCCTTTTTTGTCCAGAGACCCAAACCTTCATATCATACATGATACCTTTGGTTCCTCCAATAACTCCCTCCCTGATTTCTATGCCTCCCGTGCAGTATTCTGTTAAAATGCATCTCTGGAGACAGGCACTGTTTTGCTTTTTTTACTTTCTACAATGCCTGGATTTTCACTTAAAGTGATTTTGATGCCTAAGGCAGAGAAGATAACTACTGTATCTCCTTATAATCCTGCCTGAGTGCTAAGATCTTTGGAGGAGACACTTTTTTTGATTCCACCACCCTCATAGGTATATTTGGTGGGAATATAGGTGAGGATTTTCTCCGTGTCTGTTTACAGACTCTGGAAATTCCTTCCTAAAGGGCTAGGTGCTCTTCTTCCTTGCTCTGTTCTCCACCATATTTGTGTGCGTGTTTTTCATTCTCTCCAGTTTGCAATCCACTTTGGGGAAAAAGCAGGGCATACACAAAGGAAGAGATGGATGGCCATAAGATGAGCTCCATTAAGAGCTGGGGGGCTCCCATAAAGTTCAGCTAAAGCCATTTTGCCGCCTACAGTGAAGGGAAAGATATCTGCTCTTATATTACTTTTTTTGTTCTAAAGGCCAGTACAGGCAGCCCAAAAGGGCCGTCCTGCATCATGAATAGGGCTGGGGAGCGTGCAGCAACCGCACACTCCCCAGTCCTAGTGCGAATGGACAGTGCCATTTTTAAAGCCGTCCCTACGTGCACAGTGGTGATGTCATGGCACATGCCACATTTACACAGCGCGCTGTGTGCCTGACATCATTGTGCCGCAGGAGGGCACCTATGCCGCCCTTTCTGCAGCACAAGAAGGTGCTCCACAACAGAGCTCCTTCTCGGCATGCGCGTCCTTGACGCGGCCGCGCCAAGGATGCCGAGGGGAAAGGGATCCCTTTCTCCCCTCAGGAGCGCCGTCCAAGGCGGGGTGCAGCCCAGGGCACCTGCTGCATGCTGCTTCAGGCCATGGAGAAGCGGCAATTTCCGCTTCTCCGTGGCCTGGAGAAGCGGTGGATTAGGGCCGCAAGGCCAGGCCCCAGTCCAGCACTTCTCTGGGCGCCTACAGACCACCCCTTTTGGGGAGTCTGTAAAGCCCCAAATAACTCTTCTTTAGTCTTTGTTTTTTTTAATGTTTTGAATGATTTAATTTTGTTGTTATTTTAATCACAACTTTTTGTATTGTCTTAACCATGTACGTTTTTGTTGTCATTCTCTCTACTTTGCAAACCATTTTGGGAACAGGCAAGACATAAATAAAGGGAGGGATGGAGGTCCCTGAGATGAGTTCCATGAAGAGCTGCTGGGCTCCCATCACTGCCTCCCACCTTCTTCTGCCTAAGGCAATGGCTTCACGTGGTCTAATGGCAGGGCCTTCCCAGGAACCCTTCAGGATGCCATGGCAAATGGCAATACCTAGGACTCAACATATTGCAAGTCCCGTAGAGACTATGTGATGTAGTGAAGTGGTTTGGGAGAAAGTCTAATCCTAGGGAAACCAAAGCTTGAACCTTGTTAGAATTGTAGATTTGGAAGAGACCCCAAGGGCCATCCAGTCCAACCCATTCTGCCATGCAGGAATACTCAATCAAAACACCCCCATCCAAACTGTTTAAAAACCTCCCAAGAAGGTGACTCCAACACTCTCCAAATCTGTGGTCTCCAAACTGTGCTCCTTAAGAGATTTTAGCTCCCAGAAGCCTCTGCCACATTGGCCAATAATCTGGGATTCTTGGAGCTGAAGTCCAAAATCTCTTAAAGAGCACATTTTGAAGACCACTGCTGCAAGTGATACAGCTGCTGTTGTTGTGTGCCTGCAAGTCATTTCTGACTTACGGCAACCCTAAGGTAATAGCAATAGCATTTGCATTTCTATATCGCTTAATAGCAAACTAAACACGCTCTAAGCGGTTTACAGTGCATGAGGCGATTGCCTCTAACGTGCTGAGGACTCATTTTACTGACCTACAAAAGAAGGGAAGGCTGAGTGGACCTAGCAGCCCTGCCTGGGGCCGAACTCAGAACCTTGTGGCTGCAGGAGCAGTTGCTTAAGGCTGGTCCCTATCATGGGGTTTTCACAGAATCATAGAGTTGGAAGAGACCCCAAGGGCCATCCAGTCCAATGCCATTCTGACATGCAGGAACTCACACTCAAAGCACCCCCGAGAGATGGCCATCCAGCCTCTGCTTAAAGACCCCTAAGGAAGGAGACTCCACTACACTCCGAGGGAGTGTGTTCCACTGTCGAACAGCCCTTACTGTCAGGAAGTTCCTCCTAATGTTGAGGTGGAATCTCTTTTCCTGCAGTTTGCATCCATTGTTCCTCGTCCTAGTCTCTGGAGCAGCAGAAAACAAGCTTGCTCCCTCTTCAATGTGACATCCCTTCAAATATTTAAACAGGGCTATCACATAACGTCTTATCCTTCTCTTCTCCAGGCTAAACACACCCAGCTCCCTCAGTTGCTCCTCATAAGGCAAGGTTTCCAGACCCTTCACCATTTTAGTCACCCTCATTTGGACTATGCTCCAGTTTCTCCACATCCTTTTTGAATTGTGATGCCCAGAAGTGGACTCAGTATTATTCCAGGTAGGGCCTGACCAAAGCAGAATAGAGTGGCACTATTCCATTGATCTAGACACTATTCTTCTATTGATGCAGCTTACAATCGCATTGGCCTTTTTAGCTGCCGCACCACAGTCTTGACTCATGTTCAACTTGTGGTCTACTAGGATTCCTGGATCCCATCTTGTTAACCCAGATGCCTAAACGTGCCCAGCAACCCACCCATTGCTCCATCGTGTCCTATTCTCTGCAGCAGCAGAAAACAAGCTTGCTGTCATCCCAAAATGCATGCATTTATTTTCTTAGTGGCATGTTTCTTCATGCTAAGAAGGGGGGGGGGGTTTGCAACTGCCCTCCCCTGAGGCTGAGAGAGTGTGACACACCCAAACCTTCCCCAAAAATATGAAGTCCTGCCTAGGAGACCATATTCCCCTGCTGGGGGCCTACTTTGCAGGGCTGTTGGGAGGAGAGAAAAGGGGGAGCAGAGGCTGCAATCCCATGAAGGTGGAGGAGAAGGGGTGGCCTCTGCCTCCCAGCTCCTCCCTTCCTGCTGCCCCTTTGGCTCTCCAGTCCCTCCCTCCTCTTGGCCCAGAAGCATCAGGACCCAGGATCTGAGCCCCTCCCTCCAGCTCCCCTTCGACCAGAAAAAGGGGCTCCACTCACTCACTGCAGGACTATGGAGGAGGGATATAGATAACCGGAAGAGGGGGGCCCTGAAGGAACAGGGGGTGGAGACAGACAAGGCCTCCATTTCCTGCCTATCTAGGACCTCTCTTCTCTGCGTCAGGGAAGGGAGGTGCCCCACTGCTAAGGCAAAGGAGGAGAGCTTCATTCATTCCAACCTTTGGGCCTCTAGGTGTCTTGAGACTTCAACTCCCAGAATTCCTGAACAAGGAGCATGATGACTGGGGCTTCTGGGAACTGAAGTCCAAAAAACATCTGGAGGCCCAAAAAGGTTGAGAACCACTGACCCCTAAAGGGGTTTTCTGAGGTTGAGAGAGTGTGATGATGCCCCAGAGGACAGGATCAAAATTCAAAAAGCTGGGCCAAAGCTAACAAAATGGAATTCAATGCAGAGAAGTAGGGAGCAAAAATGAAATGCAGAGATATAAAATGGAGGACACCTGGCTGAATGAAACTACGTGTGAAAGGGACCTAGGAGTCCAAGTAGACCATAAGCTGAACATGAGTCAACAGTGTGATGCAGCAGCTAAAAAGGCCAATGCTATTCTAGATTCAGGCCCCCGCCAAGACCTGTAGATTCTCTCTTTACAATATTGCTAAAATCCGTCCATTCCTCTCAGCCTCCACTGCCAAGACTCTGGTCCATGCCCTGGTGGTCTCACGACTAGATTACTACAATCTTCTTCTGACAGGGCTTCCTCTCTCACACCTCCATCCTTTAATCTCTGTCCAGAACTCAGCTGCACATATTATCACATCCGCTCGCCACTTTGACCATGTTTCTCCTCTCTTCTCCTCCCTTCACTGTCTCCCCTTCCCCTTCCGCATCCAAGCAAGCTTTTGCTACTGACTTTCAAAGCCCTCCATGGACTGGCCTTGTCTGAACTTCTTTCTCCTCACACTCCTCCTCCTACCCTCCATTCTGGTAGTCAAGGTCTCCTGTCCCAGCCGAGGATTTCCACTGCCCTGTCCCGGATTTGTCCCTTCTCACTTGCTGCCCCTCACTCCTGGAACCTTCTTCCCCCACATGTCCACCTCATCACTTCTCTAACCAGATTCAAAATTGAGTTAAAGACTATATTGTTTAAGGAAGCGTTCCCAGGACTATGCTGTCTGCCCCAGGATGCCTCCTTTTAACTATATATTAAGAACCCAAGCCCTCCCTCCAGTCCATCTGCCTTGGTCCAGGCCCCAGAGGCAGAGAAGAACCACGGGACCCCATCCCCTTTCCCATCACCTTCCCCTTTTCCTTTTGTGTTGTCTCTTTTAGACTGTAAGCCTGAGGGCAGGGAACAGTCTAAATATAAGATTGTATGTATAGCACTGTGTAAATTTACAGCACTATATAAATAAAATTAATAATAATAATAGGCTGCATCATTAGAAGTATAGTGTCTAGATCAATGGAATAGTGCCACTCTATTCTGCTTTGATCAAGCCTCACCTGGACTACTATGTCCAGTTCTGGACTCCACAATTCAAAAGGTATTTTGACAAATTGGAGCATTTCCAGAGGGCCATCAAAATGATGAAGGGTCTGGAAATCATGCCTTATGAGGAAAGACTAAGGGAGCTGGGTATGTTTAGCCTGGAGACGAGGCTGGATGGCCATCTGTCAGGTATGCTTGAGAGTTCCTGCATAGCAGGGGGTTGGACTAGATGGCCCTTATTGTCTCTTCCAACTCTATGATTCTAAGTATTTGAAGGGATGTCAGACTGAAGAGGGAGCAAGTTACTTTTCTGCTGCTCCAGAGAACAGGACCCACAATGGATGCAAACTGCAGGAAAATATTCCACCTCAACATTAGGAGGAACTTCCTGACAGTAAGGGCTGTTCACAGCAGTACACACTGACATAGAAAGTGGTGGAGTCTCCTTTAAGCAGAGGCTGGATGGCCATCTGTTAGGGATGCTTTGATTGTGAGTACCTGCATGACAGGGAATTGGACTGGATGGCCCTTGTGGTCTCTTCCAACTCAACCAAGGTTGTTCAGTGAAGTTTCCATGGCCAAATGGGAATTCAAACCCTGATCTCCAAAATCTCATGAGATTTTTGGACATGAATCAGACGGGATCAATACAGGAAACTTGAAAGCAAACAACATCAATCATGGATTTTACTGCACTTTTCCATGGCTGGGTCATAGGCAGCCCGTATGCAATCCGGGCTTGTCCCATAGCTTTTCAAGAAAAGGAAAATCCTGTTCATGAAAAGCTGTGGGATAAAACTAGATTGCATATGGGCTACCTATGGCCCAACCATGGGACAATGCAGGAAAATCTGTCAGTGGACTCTTTCAGACGTGGGAAATTGGAAGTATAATCCAAGGGCAATCCAAACACAATCCTGGGATTTCACGTTATTGCGAATTAATTCTTCTCACGCAAATTCGGGCAAAAGGGAAGTCACTCCAAATGCAATCATGGGTTTAACGTTATTGCGAATTTAAGCTCACGCGATTTCGGGCAAGGGGGGGTTATTTTTGGGTAATGGGAAGTAATTCCGAATGCCTTCCGAACGGAGCAGGGGTTCAGGTAAATTCGCTAAACAAGCGAATTTACATGAATCCGCATTGGCTGCATTCGGAATTGGGAGAAATTCCTCCCGTTTGAAAGAGTCCATTGACAGTTAAATGTGCATCTATCCCATCAGGGATATTTGCATCCAATAATCTTCTAAATCATACCATTGCACCATGCTACATATATATCAAGGCAAAGGTAGTCCCTTGACATGAATGTCTAGTCGTAACCAACTGTAGCAGGCCGTGTTTCTATCCATTTCTAAGCCAAATAGACAGTGTTGTCCGAAGACGAATCCAGTGGTCATGTGGGCAGCATGACTGCAACGAACGCTGTTACCTTCCCACTGAGAAGTGGTAACTATTTATCTACTTGCATTTGCATGCTTTCAAACTGCTAGGGTGGCAGACGCTGGAACTAATGGTGGGAGCTCATCCCATCATGCAACACCCAGGACTTGAACTACAAACCTTCCGGTCATCAGAATTGGTGTCTTAACCACTAAGCCACTGCATCCCACTACATATATATGTACACACACATATATAACACCAGTAAATATATATATATAGAAGTGTACTGGACCAACATGGTGTATTAGTCTGAGCACTGGACTAGAACTCTGGAATCCAGGGTTCAAATCCAGGCCCAGCCACATAAACCCACTGGGTGATCTTGGGCAAGTCATGCTCTCTCAGCCTCAGATGATAGCAATGGCAAACCCTCTCTGAAAAAATCTTGCCAAGAAAACCCTGTGATAGATTTACCTTAGGTTGGAAACAACTTGAAGGCAAGCAACAACAATGGACAAACAAAACAGTGGCTGTGTGTCCCCAAGGTGGGAGGTATCCCCACAACTGCCCACAACATATTGGCTCCAGTATTGTAAATCCAAACTACTTGGGAGTTTAAACACAATCATCAGCACTCTGAGTTTGAACTTGAAATGCACTGGCAGCTCGTGAAGTTGTTTTGAAGTGGTATCATGATTCTAATATAGGCCTGATCTAGATTGGCAAAAAGAAGTGTGTTCATGGCTGCATGAAACTCTAGCCTTTAGACGAGAAAAAGGGAAAGTGTGCCATGAAAACGCTTTTTTTGCGTTTTAGGGGAGAAGAAGCGCCTTTAAAAAGGTGCTGGTTTCCCCAGCTTTTTTAAAAACTGCGGAACAGCGCAGCTCCATCTAAAGGCTGCGATGCAGCTGCTAAGCATTAAGGAAAAGGCAACTTCATGTCACACTTTCCTGCCAATCTAGAAAGCCCCATAGTGTCTGGTCAGTAGCCCGTTGCCTCTGGCACTAGCTGCCGCTTCTGAGTAATCTTTAAGGGCAGCCTAATGTGGACTGCACTGTAGTAGTCTAAATAAGAAGTTACCAAGGCATAGACTACTGCCAGATCAACCATGTTAAGGAATGGAGGCAGGTGGAAGACCAATCAAAGATGGTATCAAATCCAGTAACAACCAAACAATGATACCTTTATTGGGGGAGGTGCCAGCCTGCAGATAGCCCACCCTACCATCTGAACTAAGACCTGAAACAGAAAATACAGGGCTATGACTAACCTCTCCATTTTTTTTGTCCTGTTTGCCTGATGAAGAAGCCAGTGGACTTCAAGAGCTTAGTTCAGATGGTAGGGTGGGCTATCTGCAGGCTGGCACCTGCCCCTTTGGACATGCAGTCACTGGTAGATTTTCAAAGTCAAGGAAATTTAATATCCATTTGGGTTAACCCAATAAAGGTATCATTGTTTGGACTTTGAATTTCTATTTATGAGAAGTTCTCCACCTGCTTGCCCAGGGATCAGAAATTTCAGATGGCTTGTTTGCAAATTTCAATTGAAATTCTATGTTCTAGATGTTTTTATTACTTTACAGCTTCAGAAATGGTATCCATAGCCATGTTGCCTATATAGCAAAGTACAGTAACATCCCAAATCCATCAAACAGTGATACTTTTATTGGACCAACCTCAATGCACAATATACATGTTGCAAGCTTTTCTAGCTCCACTGGGTTCTTCATCAGCAAAGGCGTTAAAAACCAAAAAGAAGCCAAAAAAGATAAAAGAAAAAAGGACAATGTTGGTCATAGGCTTGCATTTTGTCAAGATGTTATGGTTGTTATTCTCACTTCAGATGGTATGTAGGAGTATTAATACAGGCAGACCCCTCCTCCTTCTGACTATTTGGTACTGGGAGATCTTAAAGTCCAAGAACTGCTAATGAAATTTAAATTACTTTTTCTTTTCGCATGGTCTGGAAACCTTGCCCTATAAGGAGCAACTTAGGGAGCTGGGTATGTTTAGCCTGGATAGGAGAAAGTTAAGGGGTGATATGATAGTCGTATTTAAATATTTGAAGGGATGTCATATTGAGGATGGAACAAGCTTGTTTTCTGCTGCTCCAGAGAACAGGACCAAAGAATTTCCTGACAGTAAGAGCTGCTTGACAGTGGGAGACGCTCCCTTGGAAAGTGATGGAGTCTCCTTCTTTAGAGATCTTTAAACAGAGGCTGGATGACCATCTATCAGGGGTGCTTCAATTGTGTCTTCCTGCATGGAGGAAAAGGGTTGGACTGGATGGCTGTTAAGCTTTCTTCCAATTCTATGATTCTAGGTCTTTAAGAACCTCCGAGGACACAGACGGCCAGGAGGAGGAAGGGCCTACCATCTATATTAATATAAAGATTTTTTTTTAATTTGGAGGAACATTCGCCAGTCGATACCACCCCAGAGCACTATGTGGGTAGAATACTGGCCTTCAGACTCACCCCTTGTTTTTCACCCAATTCAAAAATGATAGGAGATGTGTTTCACGTGCTCTGAGATGGTTAGCTGTTTATTTGTTTTAAAAGGTCAAGTTATTTTGACCATTAAAAAAAAAAGGCCTTCTTCATGGGCTTTCAGTAAAATTCACTGAAGCTGAGCTCGTCTCCTTAAAATTTTTTTCATTTAATGTACTTTTCAGTACTCTCTCCATTACATTTACCTCAGTAAGTCTGGGCTCCCTATTTGGAAATATATTGAGAGTATCACTAGATGAAGGAGGCTCTTCAGACCCTCACTCTCCATTTGCAGAGGGTGTTGGCTTAAGGGAAATTAATAATTAGTCTCTGCCCCATAAATTTGGCTACGCAGTCTTAACTGCAAAAATATACTGCTTGGATCCTTTCTTGGACCTTTCATTGAGAGACATATTGTTTTCAGACAGGCAGTTTAGCAATCTCAGCAGAACCACTGAAGTTAAAACATATGATCATTTTGAAATAACTGTAACATTTCTTCAACAAAGAAATCAGGTTCTCTGTAAATTTCTTGGTGTAAAATAAAAGTACAATCTACTCCTATAGCTCATTGCAAATTCTAAGCATTTAAATTGCTTCTCCCCAGGAATTCTTTTTTGAGACGGGGGGCTTTACTTCTTGCAAAATATTTTTTCACACTGTATTTACACAGATGTCTTTTTGTGTGAATTCTCATTTGGTAAGTGTTGATATCCAACTGGAGCTCTTTCCCTATTCCAAGCATTTAAATGGTTCTTTCCCGGTGTGTTATTTGATGGCGAGTGAGGCTTCTTTTCTGAATGAAACTCTTTCCACACTCCAGGCATTTAAATGGTTTCTCCCCTGTGTGAGTTATTTGATGGCGAGTAAGACTTATTTTCTGAATGAAACTCTTGCCACACTCTAAGCATTTAAATGGTTTTTCCCCTGTATGAGTTGCTAGATGTCGGGTGAGGTGTGTCTTCTGACTAAAGCACTTTTCACAATCCAAGCATTTATATGGTTTCTCTCCTGTGTGGGTTCTTTGATGATAAATGAAGCTTCTCTTCCAACTGAAGCTCTTTCCACATTCCAAACATTTAAATGGTTTCTCCCCTGTGTGAATTACATTATGACAATTAAGGTTTGCTTTGCAAATGAAACTTTTCTCACACACAAGGCATTTAAATAATTTTTCACCTGTGTGAGTTGCTTGATGTTGTGTGAGCTGCGTCTTTGAGGTGAAGCTCTTTCCACATTCCAAGCATTCAAATGGTTTTTCCCCTGTATGAGTTGTTTGATGGCGAGTAAGGTGTGTCTTCCTGCTGAAGCATTTTCCACATTCTGAGCATTCAAATGGTTTCTCCCCTGTGTGAGTTGCGTGATGTAGAGTGAGGTATTTCTTTTGACTAAAACTCTTTCCACAGTCCAGGCATTTAAAGGGTTTCTCCCCTGTGTGAATTGCACGATGACCATTGAGGCTTGCCTTGTAAATGAAACCTTTTCCACAATCCAAGCATTCAAATGGTTTCTCTCCTGTGTGGGTTCTTTGATGCTGAATGAAGGTTCCCTTCCGACTAAAGCTTTTTCCACATTCAAAGCATTTAAATGGTTTCTCCCCTGTGTGAGTAGCCTGATGAAACATGAGACTAATCTTCCACATGAAGCTCTTTTCACACTGTAAGCATCTATATGGTTTTTCTCCTGTATGGGATCTTTCATGAGCAGTGAGGCTGGTCTTCCAACGGAAACCTTTTCCACACTCTAAACACTTAAATGGTTTCTCCCCTGTGTGGATTATCTGATGTTTAGTAAGATCTGTCCCTTGATTGAAGGTCTTTTCACATATCAAGCATTTGAATGGCTTCTCTCCTGTGTGGATTCTTTGATGGCGAATTAAAATTCTCTTCCACATGAACTGTTTCCCACATTCCAAGCACTTAAATGGTTTCACCCCTGTGTGGATTCTTTGATGATGAATGAAGCTTCTCTTCCAACGGAATCTCCTTTCACACACCAAACATTTAAATGGTTTCTCTCCTATGTGGATTCTGTGATGATGATTGAAGCTTTTCTTCCAACTGAATTTCCTACCACACACCAAACACTTAAATGGTTTCTCTCCTGTGTGGATTCTTTTATGATGAATGAAGCTTTTCTTCCACATAAATTTCTTTCCACACTCCAAGCACTTAAATGGTTTCTCACCTGTGTGGATTAGCTGGTGTTTAGTAAGATTTTTCCCCTTACTGAAGGTTTTTTCACACTCCAAGTATTTGAATGGTTTCTCCCCTGGATGAGTTCTTTGATGAAAAATGAAGCTTTTCTTCCCGATGAATTTCTTTCCACATGCCAAGCACCTAAATGGCTTTTCTCCTCTGTGGGTTGTTCGGTGTAACATAAATTGTGACTTCCACCATAAGCTCTTTCCACCGTCCAAGACCTTACATTTTTGTTTTCTTGTGTACAACCTTTCTGCATGAGTCCGTCTGTAAATTTTAACACTCTTTCTTTGTAGAAAAGATATCCTTGGTTCTCCTTCATCTCCAGTGTCCTGCACATCACCTTGAAAGGAGAGAAACAACTAGTCAGAACCGAAGAAAGAAACAGAATCAGGAGTGAAAGAGATTACTGGTATCAATGTACAGCAGTTGGAGCAGAGGATTTCAGAGGTGGCACACAAGGCTATGCTCAGAGACAAGCTATGAACATGTCTCTAATCTCATTTTGTGAAGTTTCTTTTTCACTACTTAATTACACTGTATCCTTTTCTTGCTCTTTTTAGATTTAATTACTGTGCATGAATTCACAGATGGTATGCTCAGCACAAAATATGACTGAAGAGAGCTGAGCTCTAGTATCCAAGGACCCAAAACAGCAAACTATGCAACCTCAGTTTGCATTTACTGCTCTTCAGTCTCGCCTCCATACAGTTGTTTTTTGCAGCAAGATCGGATCAAGTCATAGCAGCTACTCACTTTCAGTCCTGGCAGCCATTCCTGCTAGTAGTTCATTTCTCATTTCCTTCTGTGAAACTGCCTCTCTCTGCATCTTTTGACAAATCACGGGCAGGAACTGGACTTGGCTATCTAGCAGAAGCAAGGAAACGAAAGGAGATAATCCCTTAGAAGGGGAAAGAAATGATCTCCACATTATTCTCTCATTAGTCTGGAAACAATTCTGTCATTCATTTTTCCCTAGAGACCAGGCCATACTTTCCCCCACTCCTCAACTACAAGGCCAAGCCCCCTTTAAAAACAACAGGAAAACCAGCCCTGTGTGCTGCACTGAATCAAATAATGATTGGGATGGGAGTATCTCTGAGTCCCATCCCAATGAGAATGGGAGCCACAGTCCTCCACAAGGTAGGGTGTCCTCAGGAGCCCATATTTAGCCAGACTAGGAGTCATGAAAAGTGACTGGATCAGCCAGGAAAATGAAGAAGCCTCACCCAGAGAGACCACGATTTCCAAGTTCTCCTCCATGACTTCTCTGTGCAGGGACTTTTGATCTGGATCCAGCATGGCCCACTCCTCCTCGTTGAAATATATACCTACCTCCTCAAAGGTCACCTGGGAGAAGAAATAGGATCTGTCAGCCACAAAATACTGACTGTGGTCAAACAGAAAATTGTGCATTTTAGGGTTGCAAATCATGTTCTGATGATTCCCATAGGATATTTACACAAGGGCTTAAGTACCCTAATGGCCCCAGATCTCATTTGATCCTAGAAGCTAAACAGGATCTTCTTCTGTGAGTACATGGATGGAGAACTGTGCATGAATACCAGGTGCTGTAGGCTATATTTCAGAGGAAGGATCTGCAAAAGAGGACCATGGGGAAGATCAAGTATCCTAAATGTCCCTTTCTTGGGTCCTGCCCCTTACCTGATCCAGATTCACAAAAGTCTTTCTCAGGGTATCAGAATGAAGAGCTGAGTTAGTACACCACAGCCTCGGTTGTATCCTGTCTCCTGTGAAAAACGTAGCAAAAGGGAAAATTATATACCATTCCTTATGTTGCTTATTTGTGTCTTCCCAGATTTGCCCTCCTAAAGCCAAAGCCACATGTTTGGGAGGTCTTTCTTCACTCTGTGACTGAGTTATTGAAAAAAATCTCTGGATGGCTTACAATAAAAACAGTTTAACCATTTTAAATGTAAAACAGTGACGAGATTTTAAAACCTTCTGATGAAAACTAAACAATCAAATAATTTTAAAAAGTTATAATTGTTCGAAATCCATATGGATTTGGATGAAAGGCTTCAAGGCTTCAACAACAAGCTGGGTTTAACTCCAGTGCAAATCAACACCAGTGCCAATCAGGCCTCCAAGAGGAGAGGCTTTCACAGACAAGGCACCACAGGAGAGAAGGATCTGTTTGATATCCTCAAATTGTCTATTTCTCATACTCCTAGCACACAGTGTGAGGCATATATAGGGAAAGACAACCCTTCAAATCATGACGTTGCTGACAGTGCTTCTCAAGCTACCTGATAACAAAGACTGGCAATTTTTCTTTTCCAGTGTGATATGGACCAGCATTAAATTTGTACCTATTGGGTACAATGGTTTCTTTTTTTCCTGGTAACTTGCCAGGAACCAACAGCAAATTGCTCAGGAACCAGCACCAGTCTGATGACCACCACTGTGAGCAGCCATAACATTTTAGGTAACATTGCTCTAAATCACAGAGTTCACTTGGGCTTTCAGCAACAGAGATGGATTTAGAAATACTCCCAAGCTATTGACCTCCTCTTACTCCCCTCTGTGAGCTTCCTGATGAGCGAGTTGCACTTTGTGGCTGTAATATCTTCCATACACCAGGTACTGAACTGGTTTCTTTCCTCTCTGGGTTGTCAAACAAGTGAGGTACAACAACCAATGAAACTGTATTCTGACTTCTTCCACACCCAAGGAATTATATTATAGGGGTAGATTGAGGAGTATGCTGCACACTTCCTTCTTCATGGGTAGTACACCACTAACCATGGCAGGCTGCTTATCCAATTCCCAGATCAGGAATCTCCAGCCCACAGTGTCTGTGCCTTATTTGATTTTAGGTCACTTTATTAACTGTCACCCAGCCGACTATATTGGGCATCTGTCCAACATCTGCATAGCTCAAGCTGACTCGCCAGGCCTAAACTACAGTACTCATTTTCTTCACCCAACGAATTTGTATAGGTATACTGGTTACAATGGTACCCTACAGCTTAATAGGAACAGGAATATATAGGAGCAGGAATCCCCCCTGTAGGAAAAAGATCAATCATAACACCATGCATTGTCCTCCCATTCTGTACAGGTAAGGAAACATTGGTTACCTTTTACATGGAACTCACACAGGGTCTTTATAAATGCTTAAACTGCCCAAACAAGACATTTGCAGGAGATCAGAAGCTTGCCTACATAGGCCCAGCAGAACCTTATCTGTAACTCACCATATTTTGGAGAACTGAACTGAAGCATGCCCCCTTTCAATCTTACCCAATGAGATGTCATATTTGTGATCTTCTTCCATGATCCACCTTGATTTTATTCCGCATCCAGAATCTGAGGAACACTTCTCTGTCTCAGGGAAGTCAGTGCCCTCTTCCAGAAACATTTCCTGCACCACAAGACCAGCAAAGATTGCAGAAAGAATGATTAGAATAGGAACAGTGAAGGACAAGGGCTTCCTTCCTTTGATGACTGCCAGACAATATAATGCAATGGGATGAGATTTAAAGTTTAAGGATGAAAGCCTCTTACCTGCTGCTCTTTCTGCTTCTTCTCCTCTGCCTGACTCAGGAGGAAACCTTCTGCCAGGGCCACAGCCTGGGAACTGGTCTCTGGCCCACACTCTCTCACCCAGTTCTCCATTTCTGGGGGAAGAACTGACAGGAACTGCTCCAGGATCACCAGGTCCAGCATCTGAGCTTTTGTGTGTCTCTCTGGCTTCAGCCACCAGTGGCAGAGATTGTGGAGGTGGTGGCAAAGGTCTCGGGGCCCCTCAGCCTCTTTATAGTGGAACTGTCGGAAATGCTGGCACTGTACCTCTGAACTGAGAGGATCTTCCCCCAGGTCCTTCTGCACGGTTCCTCTTTCCCAGTATTCTTCTCTGCCTCCAGGACATACATTAGGAGGGCCTTTTTTCAACTTCAGACTAGGTGACTCTTGACTTTCCATCTCTGAATGGTGCTCCCTGGCAGATTCCACCTCAGGTGAATGTCCTTTTCTCCCACTCTCCCACAGACAAAACCCTGGCAAAATTACTGGTAAATGCCAGGCTCTACAAATAAACCAAGATGTAATGTAAATAAATATTATGAACACTCTCTTTAGGGACAGAAAAGTTTTACCATCTAATTCAAGCTGGAAAGTAGCTCTTTTTCTGTACTGAAGAGAATTACCATTACTAGACAGAATCTAGATTGTTTCTCTTTGGTGGAAAAGATCAGACTTGTATATGACACAATTGTGAAACAGATATAAAATTTCCTATACTTTGGCTCAATTGTTACTCAAAATGAGACTGTAGTCAAGATATATTATTGAATACTAAAGTCAAAATCATACATACCACAGTATTCCTGATTTCCAGGTATGGTTGTGAAAGGTGGACAGTGGACAAAGCTGTCAGGAAGAGAAACTACTCAACTGAAATGTCATGGTGGAGAAGCCCTGCAGCTATCACAGATCATCAAAAAGACAAATAAGCTGGCCTTAGAGCAAATAAAGGCAAAACTCTCCCTGGAAGCCAAAATGACAAAGCTGGGGCTATTGTATTTTGGACCTATCATGAGACGCCATAATTCATTGGGAAAGAGTATAATGCTCAGTAAAATTTAAGGCAGTAGGAAAAGAGAAAGCCCATGTTGTCAATAGGCAGATTAAATCAATGAGGCTACAGCTGAATATGCAAGACCTGAACAGAGGTGTAAATCACCATGGCCCAGGAAGGTCTCTCATTCATGTCCTAGTTGACTTGACAACAAAAAACAACAAAAAGAAGCAACTTCTGGAATGAGCCTGGACAAGACATTTGGCTATCTGACAGGATAGCACATCTTTACACATCTCATTTTTGAATGAGCTGTTAGGAAGCCTTTTTTGGGTGAGGGAGATATTTACACATTACCACATGGTGGGCAGCATCACGGTGCTTCTCTGGAGCTGTGTCTAGGTGACATAGTGCCAAAGGAGCGCCAAAAAGCTACAGTGCCAGCAACTATGGCACCCTTTCAGTGGTGCAGAAAGGAGCTGTTCTTTGCAGGCCCTTTTTGCACCACGGAAAGGCGAGATTGGGGCTGCGGCATGTAGTTGCCATGACCCCGATCCAGCGCTAAAAGAGGCGGTCTGTACAGCCCCTTGGTTTCCAGGGAGAGTTCAGGATTCATTTGTTCTAGGACCCATTTGTTTTGTTTTGGCAGTGGAATATGTTCTCTCAAAGGGTGGAGGAGTCTTCTTCTTTGGAAACTTTTAAAACTGGATGGCCATCTGTCACAAGGGGTGCTTTGACTGCATCTTTCTGCATGAGAGAAAGGCATTGTACCTTGAGGTTTCTTCAAACTCTGTGGTTCTCATGATGTGGCCAAAGTATGACAACCTCAGTTTAGTCATCTTGGCTTCTAGGGAGAATTTAGGCTTGATCTGTTCTAGGACCCATTTGTTTGTCTTTTTGGCTGTCCATAGGATCCTCAGCACTCTTTTCCACCATCACATCTCAAATGAGTTTATTTTCTTCTTGATGTTCTTTGCTGTCCAGATCTCACAGCTGTATGTGATGATGGGATATAATCAGCAAAGAACAAATATCCAAAATATTAAATAAAAATAGCATAAAACCTCAAGGCTTTCACCTCCCTCAGGTCCCCAGCCGGTCTTCCTTCCCACTGGCCTCCCTCCCCTGGCAGGGAGGCAGGAGGCTCCCAGAGTTCCTCCTTTGCCCCCAGAAGGGAAAAGGGCCTCATTAACTGCATAGATCATGACAGGCTATGGAACACCCTTAAAAACATGGGAGTGCAAACACATCTGATAGTCCTGATAGGAATCTGTACGCAGGACAAGAGGCTACTGTCAGAAAAGAATACGGAGAAACAGAATCATTCCTAATTAGCAAAGGGGTCAGACAAGGCTGCATCCTTTCACGCTATCAACTTGTATGCCGAACATATTATAAGGAAAGCAGACACAGAAGAAGGAGGAAGGAATATCAACAATCTAAGTGTCAGAAAACTTCAAAGATCTGGAAACACCTACTAAGGAAGATGAAAAAGAAAGTACAAAGGTGGGCTTAATGTTGAACATAAAGAAAACAAAAATAATCACCACCAAGGACCTCCACAAGTTCAACCTAGACAATGAAGAAATAGAAACAGTAAAAGAATTCTCATACCTGGGATCAAACATTGATAGAAATAGGGACCGCAGTCAGAAAATCAGAAGAAGATTAACAATGGGGAGGATGACTAAGAAAGAAGTAGAAAAGTTTCTAAAATGCAAAGAAATACAACTCAACAATGAAAGTCAGAATCCATCATATTCCCTGTTACCATGTATGGATGTAAGAGCTGCACAGTGAAGAAAGCGGATAGGTAGAAAACCAAGTTAATTGAATTGTGGTGCTGGAGAAGAGGGCTGAGGATCCCATGGATAGGCAAAAGGACAAACAAATGAGTTGTGGAGCAGATCAAGTCAGAAAATTCCTTGGAAGAAGCCAAGACAGTCAAACTGGACCAAATTGTGGGAAGGAAGGCGTCACCAGAAAAGACAATAATGCTGGGAAAGGTGTAGGGAAGTAAGAAGAGAAGAAGGCTGAATGCCACATGGATGGACTCTATTAAGGAGGTCACAATTGGTTTTCTAGAGCTGCAGGAATTAAGCATAGAATCATAGAGTTGGAAGAGACCACAGGGGCCATCCAGTCCAACCCCCTGCCATGCAGGAACTCCCAATCAAAACCTCCCCGACAGATGGCCATCCAGCCTCTGCTTAAAGACCTCCAAGGAAGGAGACTCCACTACACTCCAAGGGAGTGTGTTCTACTGTCGAACAGCCCTTACTGTCAGGAAGTTCCTCCTAACGTTGAGGTGGACCTGCAAAAAACAGCTCCTTTCTGCACCACTGAAAGGGTGCCATAGTTGCTGGCACTGTGGCTTTTTGGCACTCCTTTGGCGCTATGTCACCTAGACACAGCTCCAGAGAAGCACCGTGATGCTGCCCACTATGGATAAGAGATTCCACCTCAACGTTAGTTAGAACTTCCTGACAGTAAGGGCTGTTCGACAGTGGAACACCGTGATGCTGCCCACCATGGAGCTTGCATCCATTATTCTGGGTCCTAATCTCTAGAGCAGCAGAAAACAAGCTTGCACCCTCCTCAATGTGACATCTCTTCAGATACTTAAACAGGGCTATCATATCACCTCTTAACCTTCTCTTCTCCAGGCTAAACATCCCCAGTTCCCTAAGGCGTTCCTCATAGGGCATGGCTTCCAGACCCTTCACCATCTTATTGCCCTCCTTTGGACACGCTCCAGTTTCTCCACATCTTTTTTGAATTTTGGTGCCCAGAACTGGACACAGTATTCCAGGTGGGGCCTGACCAAAACAGTATAGACTGGCACTATTACTTCCCTGGATCTAGATGCTATACTTCTATTGATGCAGCCTAAAATTGCATTGGCCTTTTTAGCTGCCGCATCACACTGTTGACTCATGTTCAACTTTTGGTCTACTTGGACTCCTAGATCCCTTTCACACGTAGTTTCATTCAGCCAGGTGCCTCCCATCCTATAGCTGTGCATTTCATTTTTCCTCCCTAAATGCAGAACCTTACACTTCTCTGTATTGAATTTCATTTTGTTAGCGGATGAGTGGAGGACAGGGAGTCTTGGAGATGCCTCACTCATAGGGTCGCCATCATTTTAGACTGACTCAAAGGCAGTTAGCAACAACAACAAACACTCACCCAACCAACCAAGGAATGAATGCAGGGGAGCCAGTCCTGCTGTTGGCCCAGAAAGCACAACCTCCCCCTTTCCTCTCTCTATTGCCAGTCTAGATAGGCGCAGGCAAAACTGGCAAATGGCTGGGAGGGGAGGGGAGGGAAAAAAAGAAGGACACAGGAGGAGTCAAATGCTTTCCCCATCCATTTGCTTCCTCTCTAGGAAGCCCTCTCATTGGGCTTAACCCTTAAAAGGCCCACCCTCAGCTGCACCTTTGTTGTTGTTGCTGAATTCAAAGATATATAGCCATGTTAGTCTGTGGAATCAGTCTGTAGAGGGAAAGGCATCATCCCATTCCTCTGCCTGAGTTGGTCTGTAGTAGACTCCCACAGTAACATCCTTGGTGTTTCCTTCCCCTTTTTTATCCAGATGCTCTCCACCTGGCTTCCAGTACTGATGTCCTGGATCTCTTCACTGGTGTAAATATCTCTGACATATAATGCTATTCCTCCTCCTTTCCTGTTTGGCCTGTTTCTCTTAAAAAGGTTATACCCCTTTATTTCTATATTCCAGTCGTGAGACTCATCCCACCAGGTTTCAGTGATGCCTATTATATTTCCCTTGTTGTGACATGGGCTCAGGAAAACAGCAAGGTGTTCCACAAAGTTACTTTAGTGGTGGAAAATAAAATGTGTCCTTAATCCTTGCCCAGTTATGGAAACCCACTGGGCCACCCTGAGCAAGTCACACTCTCACAGCCTCAGGGGATGGCAATGGTAAACTCCACTCTGAAGGAACCTGCCAAGAAAATCCCATGATACTTCTCTATTGCTGCACCAAAGTTGTGGGATGACCTGCCGGAAGAGATCCATCATATTTTCACTCTTACAGTCTTCAAAATGGTTCTTAGACAGATCTCTTACAGCAGGCCTTCCCAACCTAGCTAATATATCTTAGCTTTCTCCCCCTGTGGATGTTTATGTATACGACCCTAATCTGCTATGTATGTCTCTCCCCTGCCAAACTGGTTTATGTTTATATTCTGTATTTTTAATTGCTTTTAATTTGAGTGTTTAATTGAAGTTTTAATATTGGGGAGGGGGTTGGGAAGGGATCAGTTTGTATTTTATTGTATTTTAACGCATTTTTATTGTTGTAATTGTTACGATTCCTACATTTGATATAAAATTTTGGGAGACATGTGGACTGTATCATGACCCTTGCTTGATCCTTTCCAAGGCCCTCCATAAGTCCCAAGTGGAGAGACCAGGTAGGCAGGCTCTGCTTGGCAAAATTGACTTCATAGTAAGCAGCTTTCTAGAGGGAGCAGAGAGTCTCCAGACCGGTTTAGCCACTGGCCTCCAAGTAAAGACAATAGCCTTGGCCTCTCTCTTGATGAGCCAGTGATTGACTTAACTACTCAGCCATTAAGCCAGCTTCCCCTCCGAATTGTGTCCAACCTAAGGGCATTGTACACAGACTATTTGCTCTTGGCTTAAGAAAGCCCAGGCAATCAACACCTTTGTCTAGCACAAATGCATAGCCTCTGGATATGTTAAGCACTATATAAGGTTCCCATTTTGAACTGCTCCCCGATGCTATTCTTGGAGGACAGGCTGGTCCATGCCAGTTTGACTTCTGCCTATAGCTCCCGCGGCCAACCCCCCCCCCCCCCGTCTCATTCTGGCGGTCGTGTCCAACACCATCATCCATCTCAATTCGGCTTCCAGGATAAGACTTCTATGGTAGATATTCTAGTGGTCTTTTTCTCTCAGCTCTAACCCCCACTCTTACCCCTCCCTTTTCTTTAGCATTGAGTGTGTGTGTGTATGTGCCCCCTTGCTGCATGATATTTATGCCCCTTAATAAACTGTGTATTTTATTGGACTTATTTGGACTAGTGCCACTTCTCTTGGGGTTTGTCGGTTGACCTCCGGTAAACAATTTGGGACCCGATCTCGGCCTAAGACGGTTAGGATCTTCGTCTCTGCATATTTGAGCTAAATATAATTCCCCCTAAGAAAGAGAGACTTCCTAACATACCCCACCCGGATTCCTAGTGATTGGGTGGGCTATAAATAAATCAATTATTATTATTATTATTAGGGTCTCCATGGGTCAGAAGACTTGAAAGCACGCAAAAATGAAAGTAGGCATACCCCTCCATCTTAACTGATACTACCTTGGCCTCAGAAGAACAGAACCAGCCTGGGCCCAGATGAAAAGTCTTCCTTCCATTCCAACTCCAATTGCCCTCAGAGGAAAAGAACTGCCAGCTGGACTTGATCCCCTTCCCCGCTGCCATTTTCTTCTCCTTCTGTGTCATGTCTTTTTAGATTGTAAGCCTGAGAACAGGGGAGTCATAGAATCATAAGAGTTGGAAGAGACCTCAAGGGCCATCAAGTCCAACCCCCTGCTAGCTGTCAAATAATCAATTTGCAAGGCAAATTTGCAATTTGAAAAGTTTTACCACCTACTTCAAGCTGAAAACTGGCTCCTTTTCAGTTTCAAAGAGAATTACCATGACTGAGAGAGAATCTAGAATGAGTTTCTGTTTGGTGGAGAAGCTAGAACTTGTATATAAAGCAAGGGTAAAATAGATTTAAAAATTCCCATACCTTGGCTTAGTTATTATTCAAAACTGTAGTCAAGAACCAGTGGTTTGAGCATTGGACTATGATTCTGGAGACCAGGGCTTGAATCCCAGCTCAGACATGGAAACCCACTGGATGACCTTGGGCCTGTCACACTCTTTCAGCCTCAGATGATGGCAATGGAAAACCCTCTCTTAAGAAACTTGCCAACAAAATCCCATGATAGTTTCATTTTAGGGTTGCCATAAGTCGGAAATGAAGGCACATAACAACAATATATATCACTGAATACCAAAGTCATTATCATACATACCACATTATTTCTGATTTCTAGGTATGGTTGTGAAAGGAGGACAGTAGACAAAGCTGGCAGGAAGAGAAGCAACTCAGTTGAAATGTTGTACTCCTGGAAGAGAGTTCTGCAGACATCCTAGACCATCAAAAAGACAAACAAGTGGTGGGCCTGAGAGCAAATCAAGGCAGAACTTGCCCTGGAGGCCAAAAATGACAACAGAAGCTGTTGTAATTTTGACCTGCCATGAGACAACATAATTTAGTGGGAAAGACTATAACTCTCAGTAAAATAGAAGGCAGTAGGAACAGAGGAAGCCCATGCTATCAATAGGCTGATTCAATCAACGAGGTCGTGGCTGAGTTTGCAAGACCTGAGCAGGGGTGTAGATGACCGAGACCCAGGAAGGTATTTCATTGGTAAGGCCAAGTTGACTTGACAGTAAATGACAATAACAAAAGGAAGCAATTTCTGGAATGCCTCCTGAGCCAGGCCAAACCGTTTTGTGGCTTGACAAGATAGCACCTTTTTCATTTCTAAATGAGCTGTTAGAAACATCTCTTGAGCTAGAGAGATATTTAGCCATCAAGCTGGCTTTTGGTGCCAGAGCTCTCTGGCAGAGAACACTAAATGTCTCACAAAAGTACAGTTCCCAGAATTCTCTAGCATTAAGCCAGGGCAGTTAAAGCAGTCTCAAACTCCGTTATTTTTGCAGTGTGTTTTGGTACCAAAGGTACCAAAAGCACTTTTTAAATGCAGACTTTACTGACTAACATGGCTATGTCTTCTCAAGGCTTCTTTTTATTGTGTGCTTTCAAGACATTTCCAGCTTATGCAGCGCTTCCGACAGGGCCTTCCTCTGAGGCTGAGAAAGTGTGACTTGCCAGTGGTTTTCCATGGCTAAAAAGAGCAAATAATAATAATAATAATAATAATGGTTTATTTATAGCCCGCTCCTCTGTACATACACTCGGAGCGGGGTATAAGTAAAAAAACATAAATTCAAACAATCCCATAACCCATTTCCAAACCTCCCACCCCTTAAAAATAGATTAAACCGGCAGTGATTAAAACAGTAATTATTTAAAAACATATAGCGACATCCTAACCCTTCCTTATGCGGCCATGTCATAAGTGGGGGTCAGAAACATGGGAGTAGGCAGGAAATCAAAGTCTGGAACCGAAGCCGGGGATAGGGGATTTCAGGGGAAGGCCTGCCGGAAGAGATGCGTCTTTAGAGCTTTTTAAAAGCTATCTAAAGATGTCATGAGACGCATCTCATCCGGCAGACCATTCCAGAGCTTGGGAGCTCTGGAACTACAACACTGAAACTACTGCACCAAGCTGGCTGGTGGTAGCTCAGAAAAGGAATTCTTCCTCTCTCTCTCTGCTTCTCTGCAATAGTAAAATTCCAAAATGACCAGGCAGTAAAAAAGGAGAAGGGACTCTGTCAGGACAGACCATGCTGTTTGGGATGGAGCACTTCTGTGGTGTAGCCCTGACATCTGGCAATCCTAGGTGTAATGAACATTCTACAACTAACCAACAAAGTAAAATGACTGTGACAACCCTGAGAAGCCAGAATTAGGATTGCCATATTCCTGTCCCAGGCATCTACTTGTGCATATTTTTAATCTGCATTCTGATTATGCAAATTCAACACATTTATAATTACACTTTTCCCTACCATTATGTTTCAACCAGAGAACCAGTACTAAGCTAAGAACTATGTTCTTCTTCTTTTTTTCTCCCCTAGCTAGTGTGAAGAGAGGGAGACTTCCAAGCAGTCCCAAAGCTCTTGAGACTGTTTGGAAATAAAGTTCCACTGTGCTGCCTAGCCCTAGGCTCAAGCCAGTGACCATCACCACATAACACAAGGCCACATCTACTTGACTCGTTTTCCTTTTCCGCCTTCTGGGAAAGGGGGGAAGGAATAGAAGAATAAGGTGGCAATGCTACCCCTGTGCAGCAGCAACCAGAGGGATGATGCTTCCACCAGCACCAGTCTTCTTGAACAGTTTC
This sequence comes from Urosaurus nigricauda, assembly GCA_034509955.1. Taxonomy (NCBI): domain Eukaryota; kingdom Metazoa; phylum Chordata; class Lepidosauria; order Squamata; family Phrynosomatidae; genus Urosaurus; species Urosaurus nigricauda. Next base: position 324,391,413 of record JAOEGL010000002.1, on the reverse strand, counting down.
TTGCCTCACTGTCACTGCCACATTTTAATTTACCCACTGGACTGTGACAATGGAGAAATCTGGGATCTACTGCTTTAACTAGCCCACCTGGCCGGGACATTTTCTAGTCCCTTCAATCCAGGATTTCCCAGATTTTCTGGGAAAAATGACAACCCTATCCAGAATCAAATTTGTAGCTGGGAGCTAGTACAGCCAGGTTTTCAAAATAGTAAGGGGCAGTGTTAATGATGGTGGAATTTCATAAAATACCCCCCACAAATCCCTATCCCAGAATGCATTTGCAGAGGTAATCAGGCATCCCTTCTCTCTGGCATCCCTTGATCATGGCAGTCTCTAAGCAAGTCCTGCATACATAAAGTGAAGGCATGTCTCCTTATGACCCTAATGGAAAAGGCATTATGGGAGATGTCCCCCAGTCCTCCATGGCCTGCAAGCGAAGACATCACGTACCCAGCGAAGTCTGATTTGGGAGTCGCCACAAAGGAGAAATCTTCACACCTTCGGACGGATTTATGACTTTGTGACACTTTGCAGATACAAGCCATTCCGGTATCAAGTGTCCTTTCCCATCGAGGAGGCCTGCATAGATGTAATTTCGGCCTCTCTTTTGATGTAACACAGCATCCTCTCTGTGTACGTGACTAAGAACCTATTTAAGGTCCAGTTTTTCCTTTGTTCGGGGTTCCACACTGGTGGCAGGCAGGCACTCTGTCAGTTTGCCTTTTGGCGTGGTTCCACACACCCCTTTTCCTACCCCTCATCATTGTGTTGCTGCATCCACCTTGATTCCGAGGAAACCATCTCAGGCGAGTATCTACCATTAGAGATGCCTTGTGTTTTCTTTCCACATTTCCTCCCTTCCTTCTATTAGTCTTGTGTGATTGTGTGTGAATGTGTGTGTGAGTGTGTGTTTCCCTTTGCATCAATAAACTAGCTTAAAAATCCAAAGACTCTGCTTTGGCGTCAGTTCCTGTGATTTCTGGTCCCTCCGTAAAAATTCTGGGATTCACGATCTCATTGGTCATTGTAAGGAGCCAAGATTGGTATATTGAGCTAAGTGATATTCCCCAAATTTGACTATAAATCCTTACAGCAGTCAACATTTAAGACATGCACGGTTGATATTCAGAAAGTACCTGCTGGGTTCTACCAAAGTAAAAGCAGTGATTTCAGTACACTTAAATACAGTATGTGTTTCTCTGTAAAATTTTATTCTTGTCTACATCCATAAATTATATTGTACACATATGTACCTATTTTTATGAAGGGCACACATTTTGCTCAGTTTATATGAAAGGAATAATTTTCAAATGGGAGGTATCCCTTATATTAAGGGACCTCTGCCACTCATATAAGAGAAAAGCTTTCTAATCCTCAAATAGGGGGTGACCTTTATTACAATGGGCAACCGCTAGTCCTATGAGCCAGCATAGTGTAGTGGTGTGATATGTGTTGGACTACGACTCTGGAGGCCAGAGTCTGAATCCCTGGTTGGACATGGAAACCCACTGGGCAACCTTGGGCAAGTCACATATTCTCCACCTCAGAAGACAAAGACAACCGACATGAATAAATCTTGTCCCAAAAAAACCCTGAGATAGGGTTGCCTTATTATTATTATTACCCAGCTCTTCAACGCTAAAGGCTTTCAGAGCAGCTTACAATTATTATTGGCTCAAGATATACTGGGAACTGGTACACCTCTTTCCTGTCAGTTAAGAACAGTTGTGAAGCAAACATAAAATGTGGCCAAAATAGAGTTAGAAAAATGAATGTAAAGAAATAGAAGAATAGCAGGCGTCCCTTTCTCAAGATCTAAAAATCAAGAGTGCAGATGCAATATGACCAAGAAGAGAATACATTATATGATCAAAAAAAAAGTTGGAAGTAATATATTTCCATTAGAAATTACCATATATACTCGACTATAGGTTGACCTCATATATAGGTCGAGGCCAGGTTTTGGGGCCAAAAATATGGATTTTGATATGACCCTTGGATAAATTTAGGGTAAATTTAGGAGCATGCAACAAAGAAAAACAATGCCAAAGTTACAAAATTCCAGCAACCTTAATTGTTTGTGGTCACACTAAAGCCTGGATGGATGATAGAGAAGAGGTGGATCAGTGCTTCCAGGACAGATTATGCTCTTGTTTTTCACTTAAATATAAGTTAAAGTACGGTACTTACATTGACCCATGCATAAGTTGACTCAGGTTTTGTGGATCAAAACCTAAAATTCCTAGACTGTATATGAGTATATACAGTAACAACAAACACCTCTTTCAAATAACCAAAACCCAATAGTGGCAAGAATATCACAAAACAAATAAAGACAAAATATAAATTACTCTCCCATTGTTATTTATCCCATCTTCTCTTAGATAACTGGTACATGGGAGTTCAAACACTGGTTGTTCCAAGGAGCGGTCAAGCAGAATCACTGGTGCAGATAGATGGCTGATGGGCTAGGAACCCATTACTGAACTGTTTCAGAAATTTAAACCAATATACCTGATAGCAATTGCTACTAAATTTCAGTGCAAAGGTGAATGCACAGAATACACAAACAAAGGGTAAGTACCTCCAGTGTTCAAGTGCTTGTAACAGACAAATGGGAGTAACAAGAAAGCTGCATGGCAAATATTAAAGGAGAGGAATCTTCATTTAATAATATTTGGTTGCCTTGCTCATGGGTTGAATCTTCTAGCCAAGAACATAGTATGTGTGAGTACAATGTAGAAAAATATTGACAAACTGCATGGTGGTTGTGAAGGCATTCAACACTCATCATGCTGCTAATCAGACTTTCTGTAATATACTATATGTAAGAAATTTACAGCAAGAGCAACAAGGAACGTGAACTTTCACTGGCAAGAGACAAGATGAGGCTCAGTTCAGATATAAAGTATCTACAGTTTGTTGCACATAAAGAACTAGCAGTGTGTTTGAGCTGATGACTATTTCTGTATCAGAAGTTATTTCTGCACACGTTCCAAAGCAAGACCTGTACAATGACATATTCTGGGTTCAAGTTAAAAAAACCATACAATTTGGCACTATCTGTTTATGTGGCTATTAAGAAACTTGAAGGAGACACGCCAAATCTTTCAAATATTCTAGAGACATTCCAACAGCTTCTCTGTGCAAAGAAGTAGCAATGAAATAAATGTTTTTTAATCAGTCCAAGAACTGCGCTCATCTAGTAGCAAAGCTTTTAGATCCTCGACAGAGGATGACATCAAATTGGTGAAGAACTATGGATGCAGTTTAACACATTGTTGACAACAATGTGGTAGCTGTTTTGAAAACTAGGCAAGTACAGAAATGAAAGAATGTCAATCCTGCAGTTCTTGCAGTATTTAAGCTTTTTTAAAATTATGAAGTGGGAAGCTGCAACCTAAGATCCACAGGTATCTCACAGAGTCTGTTTTACAAATCTTGATGCCTCCAGATTCCCTGCTTTCTCCTACACTTCCCCTTCTCCACCAAAAATGAATTGTCTCTTCTGGAAGCAACCTCGAGTTGGAATTCACCTTTTAATATTCTACATATATCCCTTCCATTGTTTATTATATAAAAAAAGTTTTTCAAAATTTGGGCAGCAATCCATACTGCCCCATGGGCATCACATGGACAAAATATTGGCCTGTAGACCCACCACAGTTACCCATCTCTAGTTTTTCATCTTAATAAGCCTGGGCTGCCTATTGTAAAATATGTGGAGAATCTGCAGAAACATGAGGCTCTCCAGACAGTCTCCCTTCATATGAGAAGTTTGACGGATGGAGGGAAATTAATTTAATAATTAGTGCCTGCAAATTTGAGTACACAGTCTTAACTGTAAAAATATTCTGCTTGGATCCTTCCTTTGAGCTTTTACCAAAATACATATTGTTTTCAGACAGACAGCAAAGCAATCAGAGCAGTTCCAATAAAGTTAAAATGTATGATTATTTTAAAATAACTGTTATATGTTTTCATCAAACAAATTAGGCTCTTTGTAAATATCTTGGTGTAAAATAAAGTATGCTCTCCTCCTACAGGTCCTTCTGAATTCCAAGCATTTAAATGGTTTCTCTCCTTCATGAACTCCTTTGAGACTATTGAATTTTTGCTTCTTACAAAACCTTCTTTCACACTCCAAGAACAGATACAGATTTACCCCCATGAGAATTCTCATGTCTGGTAAGTGTTGACTTCCAAATGAAGCTCTTTCCACATTCCAAACATTTAAATGGTTTCTCCCCTGTGTGAATTACTTGATGACGTGTGAGGCTTCCTTTCTCAATGAAACTCTTTCCACACTCCAAACATTTAAATGGTTTCTCCCCTGTGTGAGTTGCTTGATGTCGTGTGAGGTTTGTCTTCTGACTAAAGCACTTTTCACACTGCACGCATTTATATGGTTTCTCTCCTGTGTGGGTTCTTTGATGATGAATGAAGGTTGACCTCCAACTGAAACTCTTTCCACACTCCAAGCATGTAAATGGTTTCTCCCCTGTGTGAATTACATGATGACAATTGAGGTTTGTCTTCCGGGTGAAACTTTTCCCACAAACAAGGCATTTAAATGATTTTTCCCCTGTGTGAGTCGCTTGATGTCGCGTGAGGTGTGTCTTCGAAGTGAAGTTCTTCCCACATTCCAAACATTCAAATGGTTTCTTCCCTGTGTGAATTGCTTGATGTCGAGTGAGGCGTGTTTTCCAGCTGAAGCTTCTTCCACATTCTGAACATTCAAATGGTTTAAGCCCTGTGTGAGTTGCACGATGTAGAGTGAGGTATGTCTTTTGACTAAAACTCTTTCCACAGTCCAGGCATTTAAATGGTTTTTCTCCCGTGTGAATTACACGATGATAATTGAGGCTTGCCTTCTTACTGAAACTTTTCCCACAATCCAAGCATTCAAATGGTTTCTCTCCTGTGTGGGTTCTTTGATGCTGAGTGAAGGTTCCCTTCCGACCAAAGCTCTTTCCACATTCAAAGCATTTAAATGGCTTCTCCCCTGTGTGAGTTACTTGATGATAAATAAACGTTCCCTTCAAGCTGAAGCTCTTTCCACACTTTAAGCATTTATATGGCTTTTCTCCAGTGTGGGTTTTTTCATGAGCAGTGAGGCTTGCCTTCCAGCGGAAACCTTTTCCACACTCCAAGCACTTAAATGGCTTCTCCCCTGTGTGGATTAGCTGATGTTTGGTAAGATCTGTTCCCTGATTGAAGGACTTTTCACACTTCAAGCATTTGAATGGTTTTTCACCTGAGTGGATTCTTTCATGGCGAATGAAACTTCTCTTCGACTTGAATTTCTTTCCACATTCCAAGCACTTAAATGGTCTCTCCCCTGTGTGGATTATTTGATGTTGAATGAAGCTTTTCTTCCAACAGAATCTCTTTCCACATGCCAAGCACTTAAATGGTTTCTCCCCTGAATGTGTTCTTTGATGAAGAATGAAGCTTTTCTTCCAAATGAATTTCTTCCCACACTCCAAACACTTAAATGGCTTCTCCCCTGTGTGGGTTCTTCGATGTGACATAAAGTGTGACTTCCACCAGAAGCTCTTTCCACACCCCAAGAACTCACATTTTTGTTTTCTTGTGTACAGTCTTTCTACATGAGTTCTCTTGTGTATTTTAAAGTCTTCTTTAAAACTGAGTGTTTTTTCAAATTCAAGAAGATTACATTTATAACTTTCTTTTCCTTTTTCTATCATTTCTTGGAGTGAGATTCCACAGATCTCCTCAGCCTGGGAAATAGAGACTTTGTTCATCCTCTGCTCATGTATGTCAGTTTTGGTTTCCTTCTCTCGCTTATGTTGACATTCACCTCTTTGCAACAAAGATATCCTTGATTCTCCTCCAGTGCCCTGCACATCACCTTGAAAGGAGAGAAACAAATAGTCAGAACGCAAGAGAAAAACAGACAGAGGAGTGAAAGAGATTACTTATATCAATGTACAGTAGTTGGATTATTATTATTATTATTATTATTATTAGCTTTATTTATAAAGCGTCGTAAGTGTACACGGCACTGTACAAAAACCAAATAAAATCAGAAATATATAAAAAGCCTGCCTATGGCGTACAATTTAGAGATTAAAACAACAAATTAAAACATCATAAGAAACAATTTAAAACAGCAGATGTCAAATATTAATCAAGCATCAAAACAACCAGGTCACAGTCATAAAGTTCCTGGGAACGCTTCTCTAAACAATATGGTCTGTAACTCAGTTTTAAAACTGGTTAGAGATGTGTTGAGCCATGCTTGTAAGGGGAGGAGGTTCCAGGAGTGAGGGGCAGCAAGCGAGAAGGGACAAATTCGGGACAGGGCAGTGGAAATCCTGGGCTGGGACAGGAGACCTTGGCTATCAGAACAGAGAGAACGGGTGGGAATGTAGGGAGAAAGAAGTTCAGAAAGATAGGGAGGGGCCAGTCCGTGCAGGGCTTTGAAAGTGAGCAGGAGAAGCTTGTACTGAATGCGAAAGGGAAAGGGGAGCCAATGAAGGGATGACAATAGAGGGGAGAGTGGTGAGCAAGTGAGATAATATGAGCAGCTGAGTGCTGAACAGAAATTAATGGGCGGAGGTGAGAGAGAGGAAGCCCTGCCAAGAGAAAGTTACAGTAATCTAATCGTGAGACCACTAGAGCATGGACCAAAGTCTTTGCAGTAGAAGCCGAGAGATATGGACGGATTTGGAAATGTTATAAAGAAAAAATCTACAGACCTTGGCTGTGGCCTGGATCTGAGGGATAAATGACAGAGAGGAGGCAAGAATGAAACAAAGTCTGCGGGCTTCCTGAACAGGTTGAATAGAGATGTTGTTAACAGAGACAGAAAAAGAATATTGAAGGGTGGGCTTAGGAGGGAAAACAAGAAGCTCGGTCTTGGACATGTTGAGCTTCAATCGCCAAAGGCGCATCCAGTGGGAGACAGCTGTCAGGCAAGATGAAACTTGCTGCTCGAGCCTTGGAGAAAGATCGGGGGTGGAAAGATACAGATAAGATAAGAAAAACCAAAAGAACTGATAAGTTTACCGAGAGACAGTGTGTATAACGAGAACAAGAGGGGACCCAAAACAGAACCCTGAGGAACTCCAACATATAGGGGAACAAAGGATGTAGTCTGGCCACCCGAGACCACTGCAAAAGATCGATCTGGCAGGTAAACCAATCGAGAACGGAGCCCGAGAAACCAAGGTCAGAAAGTAGATCAACTAAGAGACAGTGGTCCACAGTGTCGAAGGCCGAGGACAGATCGAGTAGGACAAGGATAGAGTAAAGGCCATTTGCTTTGGCCCGCAGAAGATCATTCGAGACCTCAGTGAGGGCCGTCTCTGTGGAGTGCCATGGGCAGAAACCAGACTGGAAAGGGTCCAAAATGGAGTTGGTTTGGAGAAACTCAAGACAGCAAGAGTAGACAACTCGTTACAAAACCTTAGAAAGAAAAGGAAGAAGAGAGATCGGACGATAGCTAGACAAGGAAGAAGGGTCGAAAGAAGGGGTTTTTTTTTTCAGAATAGGGGAAACTAGAGCGTGTTTAAAGACCAAGGGGAAGGAGCCTGTAGAGAGAGAGAGGTTAAAGATGTAGAGGAGGGAGGGCAAAAAAGAAGGAGCTATGGAGATTAGGAGACGAGAAGGAATTGGGTCAAGAGAACAGGTTGTGGGTTTGGAAGAGTTCAGCAGTGTAGAGAGTTTATCCGGAGAAACAGGAGAAAATACAGAGCATTTGTTAGTAAGAGGAACCAGGAGATTGATGGTAGGAATCAAATCAGAAAGAGTCAACTCCGACCGAATAGTAGGATTTCAGAGAGGTGACATTCAGGAATCTACTAGCTATGCTCAAAGACAAGTTGTGAACATGTCTCTAAACTCTTTAGGGAAATGTGGGGCACTGTAAGGATTTGTCAACCTTCACAACTGCTTACTAAACTTCTTTTTCTCTACTCAATTACACTGTATCCCTTTTTAATTTTTTTTAGACTTGTTCGTGGATTCATGGAAATTTATTTCTCAGGTAACATGCTGAGGAACATTTTTTGCAACGGAGCCACATCTTACTGTTTCTAGAAATCGGGGAGGCTACTTGTGACTCTCCAGATTTTGATGGATTGCAAGTACCATCACCCACAGATGCATCTCCCATGAGTTGACAACAGTGGGGAAATATAGAAGTTACAGTCCCAGAATGGAGAAGTATAATGAGTAAAGAAATATCTGCCTTTGTCAGTAACAATATCAAGAAAATGAAGAGAAGTGAATCTGGCCACCTATGGAAGAGTTATTTACATTACTGAAGACTCATGACTGGGCAGCTTGCTATGTTGTGTCCATGGGGGTTATGGCTCAGCTTTCAGCTCTGAAATATACTCTGTACAACCAGGATATACACAAAGCATTAAATTAAATGAATGTGATGCTGAATAGTTGATAGGTTCAGCACAAAACATGACTAAAGACAGCTGAGCCCTGATATCCAGAGACCCAAAACAAACCTTCACAACCTCAGTCCTTATTTACTGTTTTTCAGCCTTGCCTCCATACAATCATTCAGTTTAAGACTTTTGCAACAAGGTCTGAGTAAGTTATAGCAGTCACTCACTCTTTTCGTAAAACAGCAGAGGATGGCCTGGCAGCCATTCCTACTAATTGCTCATTTTCTATTTCCTTTTGTGAAACTGGCTCTCTGCATCTTTTGACAAAGGGACTAGACTTCACTACTTAGCACAAGCAAGGAAATAATTCCTTAGAGGAGGAATGGAAATATTTCCACTTTTTTCTCTCATTTGTCGGGAAACAATTCCATTATTCATTTTTCCCAAAGAAAGGGCCACACTCTCCCCACTTCTCAGTTACAGACAAGCTACCCTTGAAGAGAAAAACGAGCCCAGCATGCTGCATTGAAACAAAAAAAAAAAAAATGATTGGGGTGGAAATTATCTCTGGGTACCATTCCCAGTTCACCACAAGGTGGGTTGTCCTCAGGAGCAGATTTTCAGCCAGGCCAGCTGGTAGATATTCAGGACTACCCAAAGTGATAGGATGCCAGGAGAAAGAGGGAGTCTCACCCAGAGAAGCCACAACCTCCAAGTTCTCCTCCATGACTTGTCTGTGCAGGGCCTTTTGGTCTTGATCCAGAAGTGCCCACTCCTCCTCACTGAAATCCACAGCCACATCCTCAAAGGTCACCTAGGGGAAGAAAGAGGACATGTCAGCCAAAATTACTGGCTGCAATTAGACAGAAAACTTCCACACGGAAGATCAGGTAAGACATATCCTGACTACCCCTTTCTTGGGTCCTGCCTCCTACCTGATCCAGGCTCAAATAAGCTGTTCTCAGGGCATCAGAAGGAAGAACTGAGCCAGTACATTTCAGCACTGGTTGTGTCCAATCTCCTGTGAAGGATACAACAAGCAAAACGGAAAGTTACATCATTCCCTAAATTGCTCATTTCTATATTTTCAAACTCACACTCCTAAAGCCAAATCCATGTGTTTGGGAAATCTGTGTGACTGGAGGAAATATAGGGGTCTCCTGCTTTTCAACAACTCATTTTTCAACAATCACTCTTTTAACCATTCTAAATTATACTCAGAACCTGTATATTGGATACATGGTCTTACTCTTTCAACCACACATTTAATTAATAGTTCTGGTTTTACAGTAATTTAAAAGGGTCAAAAGAGCAGGTCGTTGTTTGGTTCAAATGGACTTGGAATAGAGAGTTTTTACTTTTGAGAGGATGGGTAATGCTTCTTTGGCCAAGATGATTATGGACTGGGCAGGGGAATAATTACAAATACAGTGGTCCCCCGGGTTACGAAGGTAATCCGTTCCGCCACACGGTTTTTCCGTTTCGTTCCCCGGGGGATCCTTCGGATCCCGGGGAAATTTTAGCGGTCCCGCCGATTTCGCACCCCGGGGATTTCGTTCCCCGGGGGATTCGTATCCCGGGGGACCACTGTACCTCCTTCAACTGGATGGGAAATGAACCAAGCGTCTCCCACCATTGCCACTGAATAGCAAGAAACAGAGTCCAGTAAAAAGTACTGGCTGGGTGATATCACCACTTGGGCTGGCTACAGGCTCTCTGAGGCAGCAGAGGTAGCAGATTCAACTCAGTTCACTTCATTCAGCACTATTTGCAACCAATAAGTGCCTACGGAAATGTGACTTCTCCCATTCTGACAGTTTCCCCCTCTCCCTGTTTTCCTAGCAGCAGCAGGTAGGGAAAGGTTGCAAAGGAGGAACAGTACAGTCATTCTCCACTTATCCGACAGGTTAGGGACTAGATGCACATAATGGTTCCACATTTTGATCACTTCCACTTTTTGACAGTTCTCTGGCCTCCAGCCTGTCGAATAAGTGGGGGGCACCTGTAAAGAGTTGTCAAAAGATTTCTGGATGGCTTACAAGAAAACCAGTTTGAACCATTCAAAAATGTAAACAGTAAAAATAATTTTTAAAATTCTGAGGCAAATTAAACAACCAAGTAATTCTGAAAAAGTAAAATAGTCCCAAACCAAACAAGTATGTATACAACTTTGGACAAAATCATAAGGCCTCCCATGGCTTCAGCCGGAAGCTGGGATTTAACTTGACTCTGGAATGAAATCAATGCCAGAGGAGGGACTGAGAATTTCACAGCCAGGGCACCACAGGCAAGAAGGCCCTGTCCCACATGGTCCTTCAAACGCTGCGGTTGCTGACACATATGATAGTGCTTTCCAAGCTATCTGATGTCAGGGACTGGCAATTCCCCCCCCCCCCCCAACACCAGTGTGCCAAGTATCAGTAATAAATTTGTGTCCATTGGGTACAAGGGTTTCTTTCTTTGCTGGAAACGTGCTAGGGGCCAGCAGGGATCACCACCACCACTCCAATGACCACCACATCGAGGAGCACTGTGTTAGGGCTTTGAGTATCATTGCCCATAACCTATAAACTGCTCAACCACACGTAGTATGCACCACGCAAGTCTAACTGAGATATTGCCAAGTGCATTAACTACCAGGGCCAGATTATGCAATGCAGTAGCTTGTGAATAAAGCAAAGTTGGCCCTAAGCACTTAGAGTCCAGCTGGCCCTCAAGTGACAGAGGTGGCTCTAGGAGTATTTCCAAGCTACACTTTTGCTCTTCTTCCCCTGTGCGAGCTGCCTGATAAGCAAGGCACACTTTCTGACTGTAGTGCTTTTTACACTGCAAATAATGAAACTGATTCTTTCCTGTGTGAGTTGCTTGATAACTAATGATACAGGATGAATCTTCCTTATCTGAAATGCTTGGAACTAGAAATGTTTTGGATTTCAAATACACATAATGATATATCTTAGAAATGGGACCTAACTATAAACCTGAAATTTTTGTAATCTGCCTTGACTGCATTTTGTAGAGAGGCAGGATATAAATTTAAAAAATTATTATTATCAAGCTGACTCCAAGAACAAGGAGAGAGCCCTGGTGACGCAGTGGTTAAATGCCTGTACTGCAGCCACTCACTCAAAACCATAAGGTGGCGAGTTCAATACCAGCAAAAGGGCTCAAGCTCGACTCAGGCTTGCATCCTTTCGAGGTCGCTAAAATGAGTACCCAGATTGTTGGGGGCATGTAGCTTACAGTTGTAAACCGGTTAGACACTGCTTAGGCAGTATGAAGCGGTATATAAATGAAGCTGTTTGTTTGTTTTTGTTTGAGAAACAGTGATGGCTGTCCAGCCCTAAATTCCTCATATTCTCACCGATCAAAAATCATATAGATATTACACAGCATGGTGGAACAGAATGGCACCCTACAGCCTAATAGCTAAGGGTAGGAACAGGAATCCCTTCCAATGGCACTCTCTGGAACCCTGCCCTGTAGGTAGCTGGTCCATCGTAACATCATGCTTCATCCTCCCATCCTGCACAGGTCAGGAAAGACTTGCTGCCAAACCACCTTTCACGTGAAACTCACATAGGGTCCTTATAAATGCTTATATTACCCAAACTAGACATTTGGAGGAGATCAGAAGCTTGCCTACACAGGCCCAGTGGAGAATTATCTAAAACTCACACATTTTGTGGAAGGCAAAACTGAAGAATTACCCATTTTATCCTTACCCAATGAAATGCCATACTTGCGATCTTCTTCCATGATCCACCTGGACTGCACTCCCCATCCAGAATCTGAGGGACTCTTTTCTGCCACAGGGAAATCAGTGGCCTCTTCCAGAAATAATTCCTGCACCACAAGATCATGAAAGATTGCACAGAGAATGATTAGAACTATAACAGTGCAGGAGAAGGGCTAAGATTTTCCTTTCTTTGGTTTTTGTCAGACAATACAAGGGAACGAATTGGATGTGATGCGATTTAAAGTTATACAGATGAAAGCCTCTTACCTGCTGCTCTTCCTCCTCCTTCTCCTCTGCCTTACTCAGGAGGAAACCTTCTGCCAGGGCCACCGCCTGGGAAGTGGTCTCTGGCCCACACTCTCTCACCCAGTTCTCCATTTCTGGGGGAAGGGCTGACAGGAACTGCTCCAATATCACCAGATCCAGAATCTGAGCTTTGGTGTGTTGTTCTGGCTTCAGCCACTGGCAACAGATAGTGTGGAGTTGCTTGCAAAGCTCTCGGGGGCTCTCAGCTTCCACACAGTGCAGCTGCCTGAAGTGCTGGCATGGTGCCTCTGAACTGAGCAGATCCTCTTCCAGGTCCTTCTGCATGACTCGTCTTTCCCAGAATTCTTCTCTACTCCAAACCTGATCAGTTGGGGGACCTTTTCTTAACTCAGGACTAGCCAACGAGCTGAATCTTGTTTTTCCATCACTGAGGAGAGTTCCTAGGCAGATTCTGTCAGGTGAAGATGTTATTTTCTCTTTCACCAGATTTTCCCTAAGGAAAAAAAACTGGCCAAATTACTGGGAAGTCCAGTAATTTGTTTCTTGCTGTCTAATGTTCCACACCTTTCTTTCTGTTACCTTTAAAGAAACCAAGATGATTTGTGAGCCTATTATGAACAATCTCTTTCAGTAACTTTAACTATCAAATTAATAGTTAAACCCTTTTTCTGTATCAAAAAGAATGACTCAAAAGAATCTGAGAACCAGCATAGTGTAGTGACTTGAGGGTTGGAAGAGGACACTGGGAGACCGCAGTTCAAATCCCTGCTCAATCATGGAAACACACTGAGTGACCTTGGACAGCTGCATTCCCTTAGCTTCAGAAGAGAGCAAAGGCAAAGCCCTTCTGAAGAAATTATCCCAAGAAAACATTGTACTGGTTCACCTTAGGGTCACCATAAGCAATGGCTTCTTGAGGCTGGGGCAGTGCAACCAGTAAGGAGGTGCATTTAGGTACACCACTATCTAAATGGACCCTCCATAGGCAGTACGTGCTCTGCTCCACACATCCCAGCCTCGGCAGCTTAAAAATGTTGCCACGCTGTTCCTGCTTTGTGAAACAGAAAGAATGCACACAAGCGGGATTGTTTGCATGTGCACATCAACCCACATGGCCAAACAGGGATTCAAACCATGGTCTCCAGAGTCCTAGTGCTCAAACCACTATGCCACACTGGTTCTCGTAAAGTTGTTACTGTGTACCTTCAAGTCATTTCAGGAGCCCCGGCGGAGCAGTGGTTAAATGCCTGTACTGCAGCCACTCACTCAAAACCATAAGGCTGTGAGTTCAATACTAGCCAGGGCTCAAGCTTGACTCAGCCTTGCCTCCTTCCAAGGTTGCTAAAATGAGTACCCAGATTTTGGGGGGCAATTAGCTTACAGTTGTAAACCACTTAGATACTGGTTAGTGCAGTATGAAGTGTATAAATGTATAAATGAAGTATAAATGGATTGTTGGGAGTGTGTTGGCTATGCATTCCTGCATGGCAGGATAGGGTTGGACTGGGTGGCCCTTGTGTGTGGGGGGGTCTCTTCCAACTCTATGACTCTATGGTTCTAGTTGTGTCTTCCTGCATAGACTGGATGGTTCTTGAAGATCTCTTCCAACTCCATGACTCTGTGATCCATGCTCTACTGCAGTGATTCTCAACCTTTGGGCATCTAGATTTTTTGAGACTACTTCAGCTCCTAAAATCCCTGAACAAAGAGCATACTACTGATTGGGGCTTCTGGGAACTGAGGTCCATGGAGACCCAAAGGCTGAGAACCACTGCTCTGCTACTGGCTTCCACCACCATTGCTTTCCAATGGTTTGCCCCCATTGAAAAACAGCTTCACCCAAATGCACAGAGGAGGAGGAAGAGGAGACTCACCCAGCTGACTCTCCAGGCTGCTCTGCCTCCTTGGAAGGAACCAGGAGAAGCCTAGTTCAAACCCTTGGCTTGGCTCACCTGTCTCTCCCTTCCTTGCCTCCACTTCCCATGCCTCTCTAGGAAAAGGCTCCTATAGGCCTGTCTAGGAATCCATCTCTTTCACTTTAACCCTCCCAAAGGATATATCTACCCCAGTAGTTCCCAAACATTGGTGCTCTAGATCTTTTGGAGCTTCATCAGCTCCCAGGATTCCTAACTGTTGGCCAAGATGGCTGGGGCTCCTGGGAGCTGAAGTCCAAAACACTTGGAGGACCAAAGTTTCAGCTCCCAGAATTCCTATGGTCCAAAACACACACTGCAGAAATAATCCAGTTTGAGACAGCTTTAATTGTTCAGGCTCAATGCTAGGGAGTCCTGGGAATTGTACCTTATTGTGGCACCAGAGCTTTCTCTGACAGAGAAGGCTGAATGTCTCACAAAACTAGTTTCCAGAATTCCCTAGCATTGAGCCAAGGAAGTTAAAGCGGTCTCAAACTGGATTATTTCTGCAGTGTGTTTTGGATCTATAATTCTATGCTCTCTTCCTTGAGGAAACAGACTCACCTTGCTTCCTGATGTCAATAGTTTCCTTATAAGATCCATTTTACAGTTATTTCTATATCAGGTCTGTATGTTACTTTTGGGCACAATGACAGCTTTCATCATATCTCTTGACAGTAACCAAACAATAATGATACTGAAAGAAGGATAATTTCTTGGAGATTTCCCCCCTTCCCCCCCCCCCCATTAGTTGATTTTTGGGGGCTGTATTTAAGAATTTACACCCAGATTTAAAGAGCTGATGGCTTTTACCAAGTGGCTTAATCCTGCCTCACCAAAATGACTTATAATTTCATCTGAAACCATGGACTCTTTCAAACGGGAGGAATTTCTCCCAACTCCGAATGGAGACAATGCAGATTCATGTAAATTCGCTTGTTTAGCAAATTTACATGAACCCCTGCTGCGTTCGGAAGAACCCCTGCTGCGTTCGGAATTACTTCCCATTACCCGAAAATAACCCCCTCCTGCCCGAATTTGCATGCGAAGCTTTAATTCGCAATAACGTAAAACCCATGATTGCATTCGAATTGGCTTCCTTCTTGCCCGAATTTGCATGCGAAGAGTTAATTCGCAATAATGTAAAACCCATGATTGCATTCGAATTGACCTTAAATTATACTTCCAATTTAGCCTCGTATGAAAGAGTCCCATGTTGCATCCAAACCTCTTTCAGTCCAGGGAGGTTAGGGATTACTTATGAATTATGTGAAAATGACCTTGGGATAACTATGTGATAATTATGTGAAAAGGACCTTAATCATAAGCAGAACATGACACAGTAGTGTGATGCTACAGCAAAGAAGAGAGAGAACATGAAGTCGAAGGTTTTCATGGCCAGCATCCAATAGTTTTTCAGGCTATGTGGCCATGTTCTAAAAGAGTTTATTCCTGATGTTTTGCCAGCATCTTCAGAGCATGGGAGAGAATATTTTATCCTGCATTAATACACCCATTAATTTTCAGTTTGAAGGAAATAATAGTCTATCTATCGTATTTCCGTATTGCCTCCCAGCCTACAAGCCGATTAACAAATAAAACTCATTTCAAACAATACAAAGATATTTTTAAAACTTTTTAAAAACTCCTAAAAGCAGTCTAAAAACGTTCTATATTCTGTGTTATCTGGAATACTGTGTTTGGTTCTCGGTATCTCATTTTAAGAAGGATATAGACAAGCTGGAGCAAGTTCAGAAAAGAGCAATAAGGATGATAAAATGCATGAAAAACAAAACATCGAAGAAAAGGTTAAAGGAGCTGGGCATGTTCATCCTGGTAAGGAGAAGACTGAGAGGTGACATAACTGTCCTCTTTAAATACCACAAATACATCAAGGTGGGACCCCCAGGAGGAGCATGAGAACAGCTCAAGGTGGGTGCAAGACATAATGGCCCTGATCTCCTCCTGCTCCTCCTCTTTCCAAATCTTTTCTACCCTGGACAGGAAGGAAAAGGCAAGGAAGGTGTTTGGAGTCCTCTGTCTGAGGAAGGGGGATAAGGAGTAGTAGTGTTATGGTCCAGTGAGCAGACTCTGGACTCCGGACTCTTTCAAACGGGAGGAATTTCTCCCAATTCCGAATGGAGCCAATGCGGATTCATGTAAATTCGCTTGTTTAGCGAATTTACCTGAACCCCTGCTCCGTTCGGAAGGCATTCGGAATTACTTCCCATTACCCGAAAATAACCCCCCTTGCCCGAAATCGCATGAGAAGCTTAAATTCGCAATAACGTTAAACCCATGATTGCATTCGGAGTGACTTCCCTTTTGACCGAATTTGCGTGAGAAGAATTAATTCGCAATAACGTGAAACCCCAGGATTGTGTTTGGATTGCCCTTGGATTATACTTCCAATTTCCCACGCCTGAAAGAGTCCTCTGAGACAAGGTCCAGTATTCAAGATAGATTTATTGCATGCATTCCAAAATAACACAGGGGAAAGGTTTCTCCAAATCTGTGCAAAGAGCATCTAAGGGAGGGGGCATATATAGAAACATCAGAGGGGTGGCAAATGCACGTGCAAGTTTTGTTTCCCTTAAATCACATCATTGTCTAAATAACTACAGTACTACAATCAAGTGCACATGTCATTTATGTTTTTCTATTTTTACTACGAGCTCATAGACCACTCTTTGTTTCCTTTGTCAAGGAAGCTTAAAACCTACAGTCTTCTGTTTCTTATTTGCCCTGACAACCTGCAAGGTCAGTAAGAGACAGTCTGCATTCCAAGTTAGTTATTTTTCATTTTAACCCTCTCAGTAGGAGAGGTGTTTCCTTCTAAAATCATAGATGAAATAATAGGGGAATGCTTATCAAATTTGCAGATGCCACCAAATTAGGAGGAGCAGCTAATACACCCAGAGGGCAGGATCAAAATTCAAAATGATCTTAATAGACTAGAAAGCTGGGCCAAAACTAACAAAATGAATTCCAACACAGAGAAATGTAAGGTACTGCATTTAAAGCAGAAAAATGAAATGCATAGATATAGTATGGGAGACATGTGGCATAAGAAGACTACCTGTGAAAGGAATCAAGGAGTCCAAGTAGACCACAAGTTGAACGAGTGAACAGTGCAATGCAGCAGCTAAAAAGGCAAGGTGATTCTAGGCTGCATCAATAAAGGGAAGTAATAGTACCAATCTATTCTGCTTTGGTCAGGCCTCACCTGGAATACTGTGTCCAGTTTTGGGCACCACAATTCAAAAAGGATGTGGAGAAGCTGAAGCGTGTACAAAGGAGGGCAACAAAAATGGTGAAGGGTCTGGAAACCATGCCCTATGAGGAATGGCTTAGGGAGCTGGGGATATTTAGCCTGGAGAAGAGAAGGTTAAGAGGTGATATGATAGCCCTGTTTAAATATCTAAATTCTCTGCTGCTCCAGAGAACACGACCCGGAACAATGGATGTAAGCTCCAGGAAAAGAGATTCCACCTCAACATTAGGAGGAATTTCCTGGCAGTAAGGCTGTTCAACAGTGGAACACACTCCCTTGGAGTGTGGTAGAATCTCCTTCCTTGAAGGTCTTTAAACAGAGGCTAGATGGCCATCTGTCGGGGATGCTTTGATGGAGAGTTCCTTGGGATGGCCCTTGTGGTCTCTTCCAACTCTATACAGTGGTACCCCGGGTTACGAATCCCCCGGGGTACGAAAACCCCGGGGTACGAAAGAGCTGGCCCCGGTTCCCAAAAAAAACCCGGGGTACGAAAGAAAAAACTGCGCAGCCCCTTTAAATTTGCCGCGCAGTGCAGCAGACAAAGCGGTCCCCCGGGTTATGAAGACTTCCGGGTTACGAAAGGTAATCCGGAACAGATTACTTTCGTAACCCGGGGGACCACTGTAATCTGTAATTCAATGATTCCATAAGTGATGATGAGCAACGGGATGGCCACACATTTCTCCAAAAGCACCTCCAGGTTTTAGGCAGCAGAAAGGCTTTTTCCAGTGCTACAGAACTTCTGATCTTCATTTTAAAGCAATATCTTAAGTGGTTTAAATTTTGTTAATTTAACAGTGTTTTAATATTTTTTACCACCAATTTTGTGTTATTTTTAATGTTTTATTGGAATTTTCTGCATTGCTGTTTTATAGGAATTTGTATGTCTCCTTGATAGCCAGCATGGCATAGTGGTTTGAGTGTTGGACTACAACTCTGGAGACCAGGGTTCAATTCCCAGATCAGCCATGAAACTCATTGGGTGACCCTGACCAAGCCACACACTCTCAGCCTAGGTGAAGGCAATGACAAACCACCTTTGAACAAATCTTCCCAAGAAAACCACATGATAGGTTCACCTTAGAGTTGCTGTAAGTTGGAAATGACTTGAAGGCACATAACAAAAAACAATCTGCTTTGAGTCCCTGACAGGGGGATAAAAGAGGTATACATGAAGAGATAGATGAATACATGGCACATGAAACTTCTCCATAAGGTCTGAAGGCATGACACAGGAAACAACAACATGCCAGCTGGGATGCCTGTTTACTCCTGTTGAGCCTAAAAGCCTTCAAAATGTTAAAAGAGGGAGACACCTTACCTTGTAAAGAGTGGAGAAGAGTGGTCAGCAGAGCTGTGGAGTTGGTAGAAATGTACCAACTTCAAGCTTGATTTAAAAATATAAACAACAATACATGATAAATGTTATGTCTATGGCAATTACACAAAGTTTGTAAGTAGAGAACAAGTTATGTATTATGTTCTAGAATTTAGACATGTTAGTCCGGATGCTTCACATCTGGGAAAGATTTATGACTTTGTTACACTTAACATATACCAGCTATTCCGGTATTAGTGTTTTTCCCATGGATAAGGCTTCCTATAGATGAAGTGATATCTAAATTTGGTTTGCTTTGATGCAGGACAATAGCCTCTGATGAGGACGTGACCAGAAGCTTATTTAAATCCTTGCTGTTTCTTTGTTAGCTGTTCTGCCTTGGATGAATCTCAGTGGACCTCTGTTCGTTTGGGGTTTGCTCTATGCAGTTCCAACCCCCCCTCCCTTCCTCTTCCCCTTTTCCTCTCCTAAGTCCCCCCCCCCCACACCTCCCTATTCTCTTCGTGATATTGCTGCACCGGCTTGGATTCTGAAGAGCTATCCCAGGCAGGTATTTCACCATTAGAAGGCCTGTTCTTTTATTTTCCATATTTCTTCCTTCTCTTCTATTAGTCTTGTATGATTGCATGTGTGGATGTGTGTGTGAGAGTGTATCCTCCTGTACATCAATAAACTTAACTTAAAATTCAAAGACTTTGCCTTTCTGTCAGTTCTGGGATCTCTGGCCACCCCTGTAAAAACTATGGGATTCAAGGTCCAAAGGTCATTGTGAGGAGCCCAAGATTGATGTATCGAGCTAGTTGATATTCCCCAAAATTTGAGTAGTTATCCTTACACTAAGATATATTCTATGTTTCAGTTAAAAACTCTTATACAAAAATATTAAATGTATAGTTTGAGGCAAATTTACTTCCATGGGAAACTTTAAGAAAGTTGTCTTGCTCAGAAGTTTTAATCCA
Organism: Urosaurus nigricauda; assembly: GCA_034509955.1. NCBI lineage: Eukaryota > Metazoa > Chordata > Lepidosauria > Squamata > Phrynosomatidae > Urosaurus > Urosaurus nigricauda. The sequence continues at coordinate 324,371,550 of JAOEGL010000002.1, read as the reverse complement.
AATAGTTGTAGCATATTCACGTGATGGTGATGAAATGACTTATGACACTGCTTTTCTACAGTAATTTTTTATTACTAATTTCATCTATTTATGAAAGTGCTGGGCAGTAGAAAAATAGAAAAGTGAAAGGTTTATGTACCAACTGTACAGTCATAGTGGCCGAGGGGAAGGTGAATGAACACCAAAGCGGAAGAAGAAAATGGCCAGTGAGGGAAGGGAAAGAGGGAGTAAAATTGGAGAAAGTGGAGGAGTGCCTAGATGAAAAATGTAGTTAACTCAGTGGGAGAGAAAGAGCACAATTAGGTTGCCAAAACAGACAACTGGACAGGGCTCCTCTGCACCTTTCATGATTGTGTAGAAGAGAGAATTTCAGTACATGTTGCTTGTTACCTGGTTGCGTACCTGCTGAAATTCCCTCTTCAACATAACCATTAACAGTGCAGTATCTCCAGTTTGTGGTCTGGCACCCTAAGCACCATGGTTTAGCAGGACTTTTAAATACACAGGTGTAGTGAAAATGGCGGGGAGGGCGCCTTCACTTAGGAACACAACCATGGACATGAACTTAAGAACAAACCGTTACAACCAAACAGGTGGTGAAATCTTCAGGTAACCCTGGAAGGCATCAGGTGGCCTTCAAGAAATGCACACATGTCATCTGCATAATGCTGGGGTTTTGCCAGGGGAAATACAGGGATTTCAAGAAGTTCTGCCTTCACGTTTCCCACCTGTGTTTAACTGAAGGGCCTTACAATCTACTTTAGTCTCTCCTTGAAGTTTCTTTCAGCTCTATGATTCTGTCATTCTAATGTCAATATCATATTTCCAACAAGACATTATTTTTGTACTCACTGGGCCATACATTAAATTTTCATTCAAATAATGAAATGCAAATAAATAAATAATTTAAATACTCCACATAAAATTCTGAACATTATTTTCAGATAGAACTGGACTAATACAGATTAATTTATTTGAAGAAACTAGTCAAAATGTATTATGTACACTAAAATTTTAAATTTTAAGGTTTGTATTGTAATATTGGATTTTAACTCGTAACTGTTTAAACTTTTTAAATCGTTTAATTGTTTTTAAACTTTTATATTGATACATTTTAACACTGTACTGTTTTTTAAATTGTATTGTTTAAGGTCTGCTGTTCACCACCTTGAGTCCCCTATATTGGGAGAAAGGAAGGATATAAATAAATATAATAATAATAATAATAATAATAATAATACTTAAATATATCAACTTTCCAAAATAGCATACATCAGCTTTTCAGCATTTATACAGTACACACACACACACACACACAGAGTGTTTATTTCCCAGAAATTATGATACTTTAACTGATAATTAAAAGCACAGTAACATTTTGTCTGTGACACTTTCAGTGATGTTACCAAATGATATCTTATATTGTTTTCAGAGTAATTTTAAAACCACTGCTTTCCTGGATGCTAAATAAGGTGCTTTGTCATCTTATACCTCTTTCCACCATCCAAGCACTTAAATGACTTGTTTCCTGTGTGAACTCATTGGAAGTGAGATTTTTTTGTTCTGGCTAATATATTTTCTACACTCTAAGCATTTATATGGTTTCTCCCCTGTGTGAATTTTCATATTTCATAAGTGGTGGTTCCTGATGGAAGCTGCTTCCAGACTTGGGGGATTTAAATTGCTTCTGCAGTGTGTGAGTTGCTTGATGACGAATAAGGCTGGTCTTCCAACTGAAGGTTTTTCCACATTCAAGGCATTTAAATGGTTGAAATGGTTGCTCCACTGTGTGAGTTGCTTGATGACGAACAAGGCTTCTCTTCCAACTGAAGCTTTTCTCACATTCAAGACATTTAAAGCGTCTATCTGCTGTGTGAGTTGCTTGATGACAAGTGAGACTTTTCTTCCAGCTGAAACTCTTTCCACACTCCAGACATTTGAATGGTTTCTCTCCTGTGTGAGTTACCTGATGAGAAGTGAGATCAATCTTCTGAGTAAAACTCTTCCCACATTCCAAACATTTAAATGGTTTCTCTCCCGAGTGTGTTGTTTGATGACAAGTGAGGTTTATCTTTTGATTGAAGCTCTTTCCACAGTCTAAGCATTTAAAAGGTCTCTCTCCTGTGTGTGTTGCCTGATGACGAGTGAGGTTTATCTTCTGAGTGAATCTCCTTCCACACTCCAAACATTTAAAGGGTTTATCCCCTGTATGGGTTATTTGATGATAAATGAGGCTTCTCTTCCAACTGAAAGTCTTTCCGCATTCCAGACATTTAAAGGGATTTTCCCCTGTGTGAGTAGACTGATGAACAGTAAGGTATATCTTCTGACTGAAACTTCTGTCACACTCCAAGCATTTAAAATGTTTCTCCCCGGTGTGAGTTGCTTGATGAGAAATGAGGCCCGTCTTTAGGGTGAAACTTTTTTCACATTCCAAGCATTTAAAGGGTTTCTCTTCTGTATGAGTTGCTTGATGACGACTGAGGTTTGTCTTCCAACTGAAACTTTTCCCACATACCATGCATTTAAATGGTTTCTCCCAGGTATGGGTTTTTTGATGCGAAGTGAGGTATGTTTTCCGACTAAAATTTTTACCACACTCCAAGCACTTAAATGGTTTCTCCCCTGTATGGATAGCCTGATGATTAGTAAGATCTGTCTTTTGATTAAATGTCTTTTCACACTTCAAGCATTTAAAGGGTTTCTCCCCTGTGTGGGTTCTCTGATGATGAATGAAGCTTCTCTTCCAACTGAATCTCTTTCCACAGTCTAAGCACTTAAATGGTTTCTCCCCTGTGTGTATTCTTTGATGTAAAATAAAGTGTGACTTCCACTTGAAGCTCTTTCCACACCCCAAGAACTCACATTTTTTGTCCCCCACACTTTCAAGAGAAACACATTTATTACTCTCATTTCCTTCTTCTATCATTTGTTGGAATGAGATTCTACTGATATCATCAACATGAGAAGCAGAGAATTTGTTCCTCTTCTCCTCATGATTATTTCTTTTGGTTGCCTTTTGTTCCTTCTGTTTACATTCAGCTCTTTGTAACAAAGATGTCCTTGGTTCTCCTTCATTCTCACTCTCCTTCCCATCACCTTGAAAGGAAGGAAGCAAATTAGACACAAGCCAAGAGAGAAATGGAGTCTAGAATCAAAGAGACAATTTACAGCAATTTCCAGCAACTGGTGCAGAGAATTCAAGAGAAATGCAGATAGAGAGTGTCTCCACTGGCTCCCTCAACTCTTTTGGTAAAACCTGGCTGCTGTAAAGATTTGGTAACCTTAACAAATGGTAGCTAAGTCCCCCCCCCCCAAACATGCCATAGTCTTTCTGTTGTTCCTTTGAATGTGTCAGTCCATGGGCAGGTACACCCTATACGAAGGGGCCCAATTACTAAGGGAATATCTGCCTTTGTTAGTGACTCTACAGGCAAAATGAAGAGGAAGGGACCTTGCCATCTACAGAAGAGATTATGCTGCTTGGCTCAGGGCTGTGTTCATGGAAACTGTGGCTCAGCAATCAGCTCAAAAACACATTCAGTACAGTTGGAATACACAGTGTCCTCCCCACACACAAATACTTTGTAGGAGTTAGAGGTGTAGCCCCCCTCCTCTGGAAAAGTAGGAAATCTGTGACTATAAATTAAAATCTACTTCCTCAGATACATTTGGAAGTAGACTTAAGCCTATGAAAGCTCAAGCTGACAACATTTTTATTTCAGTTAGTCTCAGGTGCTACAAGATCTCTCTACATACTTATTCTACAGACTAATACGGCTATATCTTTGAATAGGTCCACCAGTGCAACTCTATGATCAACTTCCAGCAGATGTTGATCATAGAATCACTCAGGAGGACAACAACAACAACAACATTCATTTAAAACATCCTTTCTACCAAAAGGTATAACATCAAACATATATATAATCAAAAAAGAAACAAAACATAAGACTGTAAAATGTTAAAATACTAAAATAATGTGGTATTTTATTAAGTGTTATCTAGGAATTTCCAGGTCCTACAGGGCACATCTGTGGACAATCTCTGAAGGACCTAGAGATTACTTGAGAGAATATTTTAATAAAATCCCTGAATCATCAAGTCTACAAAAGGGAAAACAGCAAAAGCAGAGATCTGACTGTATATGTAGCATTAAATGAACTGACTGAGATCCTGAATGTTTTTGTCGGCTTGATATAAAACATGATTGCAGAGAACTGAGCCCTAGGATACAAGGACCCACTGCAATAGGCTACACATCACTGCTCTCCATGACTTCTCACCACCACTGACTCCATATGGTCGTTCAGAGGTCTAACCCATTTTTCAATGAACTTATGAGCAAATCCTGGTATCCATTTCCTCTAACTTCCTCTTTCTCTCTTCAATACTCTGCATCTTCAGCCAATTCAGTGGAAGGAGCTAGGCTTTGCTACCAAGAGGAAGTCGGGAAGTGAAAGGAGAGAATTCCTCAAAGGAGGAGGAAACGCTCTCCACCTTTCTGCTTTCAGTTGCCTGTAAACAATTCTGTCTTTCATTCTTACTGGTGAGTGCATATAGCTGCAGAGGTAAACCAGGTCCTGTAGAGGTAGGATACCTTGGTGGGCAACTCCCCACACTTTGGTCCATTTTTAGGAACACATCTGAACCTGCCACTACCCACTACACCCTTGAGAAAGATGACAGGGAGAGGCCTCCTTTGAAGGAGCCACAGAAACTAGCCCAGTCTATAGTAATGAAATGAAAAAATTGAAGTGGGTGGGACTATCTCTTCCCATGGACAACTGGGGCCCGAATCCTCCCACTGATATTTATTTTCTCCTCAGAAGGACATATGACAGCAGTCCAGCTGGAAGAGTCAGTTTCAGAAACACAGCAAGCTGGCCAGAAGAGGCTAGAGTGATTCAGGAGGCCCTGCAAAGTAACTGAATCAACCAGGAGAAAGAGGGAAACACACCCAGAGAGGCCACAATTGCCAAGTTCTCCTCCATGACTTCCTTGTGCAGTGCCTTTTGACCTTGATCCAGCAGGGCCCATTCCTCCTTGCTGAAAGACACAGCCACCTCCTCAAAGGTCACCTGGGAGAAGAAATAGTATAGGTATGCCTCAGTTTATGAAGTAGATGTGTTCCTAAGCTTTACTTCTTTAACAGAACATTTGCTACCAGAAGCTGAGGATGAGAAGGATAAGAGATGCTGATTGTTGTTGTGGCTAAAGTCATTTCTGACCTATGGCAACCTTAAGGTGGAGCTATTACTGGGTTTAACTTGGTAGAATTTGTCCACAGGTTTGCTTTTGCCTTCCTCTGAGGCTGAGAAAAAATGACTTGCCCAAGGTCACCCCGTCAGTTTTCATGGCCCACCAGGGATTCCCACCCTGATCTCTAGAGTCGTAGTCCAATGCTCAAACTACTACATCAGGTTGTCATTCTAAAGGAGCTTCTTTGTCAGAGGCTTTGTTAACTGAGGTATGCCTATACCTGTAAGTAAAAAATGCTGACCCCAATCAGAACTGAAAATGGCAGGTTGGGACTACGCAACCTGTTCTCATTCTTTACTAAGGACATTAACAGATAGAAAGAAAAGAAAGAGAACTGATTTTAGGCTGAAGGAGAAGAGGAAGGGACAGAGACACCCCACCTCTTGGCCCTTCAGGGATCCTGCCCCCTACCTGATCCAGGCTCTTGGAAGCTGTTCTCAAACCATCAAAATGAAGACCTGAATCATTATGTCTTGGTCCTGGTAGTTTTCCGCCTCCTAGAAGGGACACAAAAAAGCAAAAGGAAAAAGTCTTTACCATTCTATTACTCATTCATGTCTTCCGGACTCACACCACCAAAGCCAAATCCACACATTTAGAAAGTCTTTGTAGACTCAGTAATGGTAACATTTATTTATTTATTTCCAATATTCATATCCTGCCCAATAGCAAAAGATATGCAGGTCCCTAACAATAAACTCAGACCAAACAACATAACAACAACAACACCATCGAGCCTGGCCTTAAGTTGAAGAGCACTCTCTCCATGATAACACCATCTGGCCTAGGAGAGAGTGAAAGGGCAGGCCAAACTCCATCAGGCCTGTCCTATATTAAGAAGCAGAGCCCTCCCTCCAGTCCATCTGCCTTGGTCCAGGTGTCAGAGGGAGAGAAGAACTGCTAGACTTTACCCCCTTCCCCACCACCATTCCCTTCTCCTTTTATGTCGTGTCTTTTTAGAATCTCCCCTACATAGCTCAGGTGAGCATACATTTTATGTGTACTTCAGAAACTGAAGAATTCTCCTCTTCATCCTTACCCAATGAGGTGATATCTCTGTCCTCTTCTTGCATGATCCACCTAGACTGTATTTCTTGGCTGGAGTCTGAAGGACTTTTTTCAGTGCTCTCTTTCAGAAATACCTTCAGCATCATAAAGAAAAGCAAATATGACAAAAATTATTAGGAAAAGAATGGTTCTGGAAAAGGGTGAGTTGGGGTCTTCCCCCTTTGATGATTTCCAGAAAATATGTAACAGTGAACAGGAAGATTTTTTTTTTAAAAAAAACAATATTTTAAAAGTACCAACAAGAAAGACTCTCACCTGCTGCTCTTCCTGTCTCTTCTCTTCTGCCTGACTCAGGAGGAAAGCTTCCACCAAGGCTACAGCCTGGGAACAAGTTTCTGGCCGACATTCTCTCACCCAGCTCTCCATGTTCAAGGGAAGGACAGCCAAGAACTGTTCTAAGATTACCATGTCCAGAATCTGAGCCTTGGTGTGTTGTTCTGGCTTCAGCCATAGACAGCAGAGATTGTGGAGCTGGCTACAAACCTCCCGGGGCCCCACAGCCTCATTATAGTGGAATTGTCTGAAACATTGGCACTGTAGGTCTGAACTGAGTGCATCTTCCTTCAGGTTGTTCTGCATGGTTCTTCTTTCCCGTAACTTTCCTCTGTTCTCACTTTGAACAATAGGAAAACTTTTACTGAACTTGAGGCCAGCTGAGTCTTGCTTCTCCATCACGGAGTAGTGATCATAGAAGTGAAGAAATTCTTTTCTCTTCTGGCAGATTCTCCCTCTGGAAAAAGACTGGGGAAATCCTGGCAAACATCAAGCCCTACAAAAAAACCCAAGATGTTCTAAGAAGAACGTATTATAAACACTTTCTTTAAGGAAATATTCTGTTAGCGCTTTCAAAGGTGAGAATGTGCTTCTTTAGTTGTCCAGAACAAGAGCTAATAAAAACAAACAAACTAAAGTTTGTGTCTACGGGTGGAGAAAGGGAGGGTGTCATTTCCTTGAAAGCCACAAACCAAGCACTTCACAACACTTACTCTGTCTTTGACAAAAAAAAAATTTTTTTTTGGCTTTCTCTTTTCCTGTTCTATTAAAGTATTAACTTCGTAGGTAGAAATATCTGCAGTGCCTACTGAGCTGGATCAAGTTATTTTTGTGCTTCACTATACGACATCCCTGACACAAAGAAACCATTCCATAAAGAGAAACTGGCTGGGCTAGCAGTTGAAAGTTACAGTTCTAGAGATGGGAAAATGTCTTCCTGCAAGGCTGAGGCAACAAGTTAGTTCAGGGCCTCCTTGATCGAGTCTCTTGGGGTAGGGAGATGTTTAACAACCAAGTTCAGGCTGGAAACTGGCTCCTTTCTCCGTATAGGGAACAAACATAAAGAATGAATAACAAAGATTAATAGTGGGCTTAATCCTTTCTTGCTCACATAGAAAAACCTTCATGTTATGCACCATTCTTCTAGTTCTTCCATTCCCGAAAGCTGACTATCCACTGGCCATGGTTCCCATCTTTCAGTACATGTGCTGTTTATAGGCAGCAGATACATGACTTCTATATTTCTACAATGTCTACAGGACCAGGTGAAGTTAAAAATTGTATAGTGTCTAGGTTCAGGAAAGTAATAGTGCTACTTTATTCTGCTTTGGTCAGACCGGACCTAAAATGCTGTGTCAAGTTCTGGGCACCACAATTGAAGAATGTGGAGCATTTCCAGAGGAGGGCCACCAAAATGATGAAAGTCTATGTTTTTACTTCTACTGCTATTACTACTACTACTACTACTACATAGTAGTAGTAGTAGAGACGCACTATCCACAATGCTGCAGCCTCTTTTGAGAACTCACGCCGAACGAGCCTCGAAGAGAAACGACAACGCAGAAAGAACCACAACATGGAAACATAACCTAAGGAGACTTTCTGCTGTGCTTTCTGTAATCGGACTTGCTTATCTCGGATCGGCCTTTTTAGTCATCAACACGCTTGTAGTAACTGTGGGATAAGTCCTTCCTGAATCTTCGTTAGCGAAGAAAAGCCAGAGACTACTACATGTTTTTGGGGTCTCTCCCTTTGCCCAGATATCCAGAAAAGTGGAAAGGGGACTCACTAGATCCTCCTTGGAAGCAAAAACAAAGATATTAACTACTGCTGCTGCTGCTGCTGCTACTACTGCTACATGTTTTTGGGGTCTCTCCCTTTATCCAACATCCAGCATGAGGGAAAGGGGATTCATCAGATCCTCCTTGGAAACAAAAACAAATATAAATAATTACTACTACTACTCCTCTATGAGTCTATGTTTCTGCCACTACTACTACTACTACTATTATTCCTGCCAGTAGTGCTACTACCTTGTTTTTGGGGTCTCTCCATTTGCCCATATATCCAAAAGGGTAGAAAGGGGACTCACCAGGTCCTCTTTGTGGGCAAAAACAAGGATCCTTTATTCTCAGGGGAGCTGAAAGGCTGGTTGGGGTCCTTGTCTTAATAGGAGGAGCCCCCTTCTCCATCTCCCTCTGGGTTCCCTGCTGCAAGTACTGTATCTCCTCCTCTCTAGGAAAATTCATCTAGAAACAGATGGCTGGAAGGAAGGGGAGGGTCCCTGGCTACAAAGCTCAACTTCTTGCCCCTCTAGGAACCCAGGCAGGAAGAGGAGAAGCCTTTTCTTATTGCATGGCATGGGATTGGACTGGAGGACCCTATTGTTCTATGACTTCAGCTCCCACAGAGGAAACACATTCCTAGAGAGGAAGGAAACTTGTGCAGTGGTTCACAACATTTGGTCCTCCAGATAAATCAGGACCTCAGCTCCCAGCCACTTTGGCCAATAGTCAAGAACTCTGGGAGCTGAAGTCCAAATTTCTGGAAGGACAAGTTTCCTTCCTCTCTAGGAATCTGTCTCTCTTTAAGTTTAATCCTTAGTGGGCCAAGATCTCTGCCTCTGAGAATCCCAGGCAATGAGGCAACCCTTTATTAGGGTGCATCTGCACTGTAGAAATAATGCAGTTTGACACCACTTTGACTGCCATGGCTCCATCTTACAGAATCCTGAGATTTGTAGTTTGTCGAGGCACCAGTGCTCTATGGCAGTGTTAACAAAGTTAAAGATCTCGGTAAACCACAAATCCCAAGATTTCACAGTGTAAACATTTTGCTTTATAGGCTATAGAGCCAACTATGACTGTAGATGTTTTAAACCATTTTAATGGTTTTTTGTTATTTGATGGCTATAACCTGTATATGATTATCATGAATAAACCATAGAATCATAGAGTTGGAAGAGATCCCAAGGGCCATCCAATCCAACCCCATTCTGCCATGCAGAAACTCTCCATCAAAGCATCCCTGACAGATGGCCATCCAGCCTCTGCTTAAAGACCTCCAAGGATGGAGACTCCACCACCCTTCGAGGGAGTGTGTTCCACTGTTGAACAGCCCTTACTGTCAGGAAGTTCATCCTAATGTTGAGGTGGAATCTCTTTTCCTGCAATTTGCATCCATTGTTCTGCGTCCTAGTCTCTGGAGCAGCAGAAAACAAGTTTGCTCCCTCCTCAATATGACACCCCTTCAAATATTTAAACAGGGCTATCATATCACCTCTTAACCTTCTCTTCTCCATACTAAACATCCCCAGTTCCCTAAGGCGTTCCTCATAGGGCACGGTTTCCAGACCCTTCATCATCTTAGTTGCCCTCTTTTCGACATGCTCCAGTTTCTCCACATCCTTTTTGAATTGTGGTGCCCAGAACTGGACACAGTATTATTCCAGGTGGGGCCTGACCAAAGCAGAATACACAAGATTTCATAGACCATCAGCATTTAAGTCAGTGATCCTCAAACTGCACTTTTAGAGATTTTGGACTTCAGCTTCCAGAAGCCTCAGCCATGTTGGCCAATAGTCTGGGATTCTGGGTGCTGAAGTCCAAAATCCCTCAAAGAGCACAGTTTGGGGACCACTGACGTATGTGGTGTCAAACAGCATTATTTCTACACTGTAGCCGCACTCTATAATTTCTGTGCTCTTGTTGTTATGCACCTTCAATTCATTCTGACTTATGGTGACCCTAAGACAAACCTATCCCAAGGATTTGTTCAGTAGGGGGTTTTCCATTTCCTTCCCCTGAGGCTGAGAGAGCATGACATGCCCAAATTCACCCAGTGGGTTTCCATGACCAAGCACTGGTCTCCCTGGAATTTATCATACTTTGGAATTTGGAGGTATAATCCAAATGCAATCATGGGGTTTCACATAATTGTGTATCTGGGTACCTCACGCAATTTCGGGAAATGGGAACTTGTTCCAAACTCAATCACGGGATTTCGTGTAATTGCCTATTTGAGTATCTCATTTGATTCATTTTGGGGCGATGGGAAGTCATTCCGAATGCAGTCCGAACGCAATCAGAATTCATGTAAATTTGCTAAACTAGCGAATTCACGTGAATTTGAATTGGCTCCATTCGAAAATACTGAAAGGCCCTCATCTTTGTTTCTTATTTGTTTGTTTGTTTTTAACTTTCTTTCTTTCTTTCTTTCTTTCTTTGGAGATCACATTCCTCTTCTGAGGTATAGGTATTATTTTGCTTTGTATTGCTAGAGGCAGACTGGTTAGCGGAAGCAGTAGCAATCAAAGCGGCTTAAAGTATTTAAAACCATACAATAATATACAGTGGTCCCCCTGGTTACGAATCCCCTGGGGTACGAAAGAGCCGGGGACAAAAAAACGGCCCTGGGTTACGAAAAAAAACCCTGGGTTACGAAAAAAACTTACAGTGGTCCCCCGGGTTACGAATTTTTTCGGCTTACGAAAGTGGTACTGGAACGGATTACTTTCGTAACCCGGGGGACCACTGTATATAAATACCCCCCGTTGTCTGCTGTGTGGCGCCAATTGGACATGGACAGGGGGAACTCCCTCCTCAAACGCGCCAATTCCTTTTAGGATCTCCATCTCACTGCCCAGACCCCTCGCTGGGGTTGAAGTCTACAGCGGAGCACATCTAGTCAAGGACAGGGGGATCTCCCTCCTCCTGCCACACCTGGGCTCTCTGGCCTTTCAGCCCCTTCAGCCAGACGTGGCTGGGATGTCTTCTTCTTTAATGCTGGAGTTGGGCCTAGTTGCCTCACAACACAGCAGCTTTAAGACTTTAAACACAGCCTACTTGGAGCCAAGGTAGTAAAAAGACTGAGGGATGGTGGGGGTTGCTCCCTCTGGTGGCGATTCCTTCAAGTCTGTTTTCCCTGCCTGTTCGGAGCAATGAGGCGGAATCAACCCATGATATAGGATGTTTCCACCTCCATCACTGGAAAAACACTATTATTGTTGTTGTTGTTGTTAAACAGACCAACAAGTTTGGGAATTGCTGGACTTTCTAACTTTATTGGACCAACCAAAATTGGGAATTGCTGGGCTTTCTAACTTGATTGCGCAAACAAAATGTGTAAAACACATGTTGGCAAGCTGGCAAAACACTCCCTTTGGGAAACCCAAGCTGCCTCTATAAGGTAGCAATAATGCAGTTTGACACCACTTTTTAAGTTCTGTTGCTCCATCTTATGGGATCCTGGGATCTGTAGTTTTACAAGGGCCATGTAGCATATTAGTTTGAAGACTGGATGTGACTCTGGATACCAGGGTTTCAATCCTAGTTCGGCCATGTAAACCCACTGGCAAGTCAAATAGAGGCTTTTTAAGTGATCCTTTTGGTTTCATCTTTGGTTTCATCCTTCAATCCTCAGACAGTGGCAGCGCAGGCGGGAGTGGGACTCTGTTCATTAGCAATTAATCACCCAGGACTTTCTGCTTGGCTCAAAAGAGAAAGAAACTGCTCTCCTGACTGAACGGGGAAATCTGAAAGAGCTGCTATCACATTAACAAACTGACCCGTAAATAAGTCGACCTGGGATTTAAGGGTCAATTTTTGGGCATAAATTTCTCGACTTATCTGTTGTTATTATCCACCTTTGAATCAATTTCAACCTATGGCAATGAGACATCTCCAAATATTAATAATAACAATATTAATAACATTTTTTTTAGGTTGCCTCTCCCTTTCGGATCAAGGCGAGTTTCAAACAATAAAACAAATGAACTATTACAGATACAAAATATAATCTAAACTTCCTATTCTGCACTGATCTGCTCAGGTCCTGCAAATTCATACTCATGACCTCCTTTATAGAGTCCATCCATCTAGCAATGTGGCCTTCCTCTCTTTCTACTTTCCTCTATCTTTCCTAGCATTTTTTTTTCCAGTGAGTCATGCCGTCTCATGATGTGTCCAAAGTACCACAGCCCATCTTTTCATCTTGACTTCCAGAGAGATTTCTGGTTTGACCTGCTCTAGGACCCTTTTGTCTGACTTCCAAGTTCTTGGCTGTCCATGGTAACCTCAGCACTCTTCTCCAGCACCATATCTCAAATGAATTAATTCTCTTCCTGTCTGCTATCTTCACTGTCCAGCTCTCACATCCTTAATAGGAAATACAATGGCTTGTATGATTCAAACTTTCGTACTCAGTTGTATGTCTTTACATTTTAAGGATATTTTCTAGTTCACTCATAGCTCTCATATCTGTTCTCTCATAACTTGACTTACAAACAAGTATATATGGTATGACAAGGTGGTGATAATCAGAAATGACTTGAAGGCTCACTACAACAAACAAAATTCTTATCCTTTTTTGCCAGAGAGTGCTGATGCCTCATGAAACTACGTATCACAGGATTCTGTAGGATGCAGCAAAATGGTGTCAAACAGTATTATTTCTACAGTATGCACTCCATGGTTTCTATGCCCATCTTAATCCACTCCTTGTGTGCAAAGGGGCTGTGTTACTTTCTGGTGAAAGCTTGCAGAAGAGAGTATGAGCCTTGACAGACCACCCCAAAGGGTGGCCAGCAGCCGCACCTTTTAGCACTAGATCACGGCTGCAAAAACTAAATGCCATGGCCCTGATCTCTCCTTTCCTCAGTGCCAAAAGGAGCCACAAGCAGCTCTTTTTTGTGCCCTGAAACGGCACAAAATTCCACAAAATAGCCATTGGAGTGTGGGTTTTCTGTGCTATTTTGGCACTGCGTCGTGTAGATGCGGCACCAGAGGAGTGCTGTGATGCTGCACGGCATGTGGAGTGGCGCTTGGCATCACACCAGCCTGGGGGCAGAATTGAGCCGTGCATCATGTGGATGCCATGCCCTGACTCCACCCCCAGGCCAGCCTTAATGGCCAGTCTGTTGAGCCTCTATTAATTGTGGAATCTAAAACTTCCATATACCCCAACTATCCTGTTATTGCATGGACAGTCCTGATTAATTATCTGTCATTCCACTTTTTCAGTGGCTTTTAAATTGTCCCAGTTTCTTCCTCCTCCTGCCACTTCCCCACTTTGTCCTCACCTTACTTCAGTTGCGGCAAGTTGAGTTCAAAGTGCAAAAGCAGTTTCCATTTAATTAACTCAGTTGGGGGAAAGGAGAGGAAAGAATATTGCCCTTCCCAGTAGGCTCAGGCAAAAACAAACTGCTGCAGTATTTCTAGGTTTGTCTGTTCTTCCACATCAATCACTTTTGCCATATTGGGATGTTGGAGAGGAAGAACTTTCCCCCTAAAAACAAGAAGCTCACACAATTTGAAATTTACCAGGCCGAAGGAATCTCAACAGCTGCACATGAGAACAAAGGAGGCCTCATTCAGACAGGCAGCGGGAGCCCAAGAAGACAGTGAATGCCTGCTGACACCATGTTGAACAATTGGCTTTCTGCTTTGTTCAATCTATGTGGGTCATGATAAGTTTGGCTTCAGTCAGAATAAAAGTTCTCTGGTGGGGAAATGGTAGCATTAAACGACAAGTTAAATCCCATAATGGATTACTAGTCTTTTGTTAGATGGAGGATATAAGGCACAAATTTAGTAGTCCCTAGTTTTGAGTGGATTATTATTAATTTGTATCCCACTCTTTTCCCAGGATGGGAAATGACCCTGAAGTGAAAGTAAATGAAGAATGGCAAAAATTGTATGTCTTCCCCCCTCTCCCCGCAAGTGACATTTTCTTCCTCTTTCCATATCTAACTAAAGTGACAGGAAAAGAGATTCCATCTAAATATTAGGAAGAACGTCCAGAATGTGAGATTGAACATAATGGAACACACTCCAGATTGGAGTTTCTTTCTTTGGAGGTTTTTAAACAGAGGCTGGCCATTTGTCAGAAGTGCTTTGATTGTGTATTCCAGCATGGCAGAATGGGGGTGGACTGGATGGCCTTAGGGTCTCTTCCAATTCTTTGATTCTATTATTTCACCTGGTATACATTCCACAGTGGGCCTTTGGTATCTACTGGGGTTTGGTTCCAGGACCCACCCATCCAACATAGATAGCAAAATTTGTGGATGCTCAAGTCCCATTATATTTACTTATTTAAGGTATTTATACCCCACCCTTCATCCCTAAAGGCTCTCAGAGCGACTTATAATAATAATTATTTTTAATTAGATGGTTTCCTGCCCTTAGGCTTCCAATCTAAAAAGACATGACACAAAAGGAGAAGAGAATGGTGGTGGGGAAGGGCATAAAGTCCAGCAGATCTTCTCTCCCTCTGAGGTCTGGATCATGGCAGAGGGTTGGACTGGATGGCCCTTGTGGTCTCTTCCAACTCTATGATTCTATGACTGGAGGGAGGGCTTGGCTTCTTAATCCAGGCCTGATGGAGCTGAGCCTGCATCTCTCCCTTGATGGAGGGTTCTGCTTCTTAATATACAACAGGATAGCAAAATAGTGCCTCTCATACAAAATCAGAAAATCAAGCTTTGCTTTTTAGAATTTTATATGTTTTTAAAAATATTTTCAAGCCAGGGATGCTTGAACGTGTGGCTAAATAATCAGTGGACATGGAGAGCCAACTGTCTAAGATTGTCCCCAGAATTGTCTACACTTTCAGACTTTTTGGAGGTAAAGTTTTGCCTTTCTTATCTTTGTCCCGAAACAGATGTGCAGGAAGTGCTGTCCTTGGGCCAAAACTAGGGCTCGGAAGCACACAGCACCCACACACTCCCGAGCCCTAGTTCGTGTGGGCACAGCCATCATTGAGCAGCCCTGCCCACATGAGGCATGTATCCATGACATGTCCTGTGTGAGGCATCCAAACGGCGCATCTCACAGGGCACGTCACCACACAACTGGAGAGCACTTATTGCGCCTTACCAGTGGTGTGGAAAGGAGCTCCGTTTTGGAGCTACTTTTTGGCATGGACATCATTGGTGGAGCAACCAAACAGCTGTGCCAATGATGTAGAGGAGAAAGGGGTCTCCCCTTTCTCTTTAGGGTTGAGGTGCAGTGGGCGCATGAGGTTCCAGGGCACCCCTTTTCTGCACCATGGGAAACTGGCATTTTGCTGTTTTTCTGTGGCCCGGAAAAACACCGGATTGGGACAGCAGGGCTGCCAGTGAGGCTACTCTGGCCCCAATCCAGTGCAAAAAGGGGCAGCCCCTTAATTAACCCTTTTGGGGTGGTCTGTGCTGCCCTTTAATTAACAAACTAAACTCTCCACTCACAAGGAAGGGTGGAGGAATTCTGCAGGGATCCAGGAAGAATCATAGAATTGGAAGAGACCACAAGGGCCATCCAGTCCAACCCCTGCCATGCAGGAAGACCTACCCCCAAAAGAAATAATGATCTTGATGTCAGAACGAGAATGGAGACTGGTGGAACACTTCACAAGGTTTATTACAAAGAAAGTGGCACAACAGAATTTGGACAGTAAGCTTCCTTGGAAAAAAAAGTATAATGAAAATAAATTACATGGAAAGCAAAAAAGACTTAAGACTATTTTGTTGCAGTGTTATCAATTAAAGATTAATTCAGGCCATCTAAGCTATACTCCATCAAATATGAAATGAGATTTTGGAAACCATGCCACTAAGGCAGAAGATGACCAACACCAGCAAAATAAAAACACATGCAAAACTTTTAAAAGTTGAATTTCACAGCAATTCTTCACAATTTATCAAAAAGACTTTCAGTCATGAAGAATTTCTTCAGATTGAATGAAAATGCAAGGTAACATATGGCTTTGAAATGTGATATTGTATTCTTTTTTTAAAAAGTAAATATTTTCTGTTACTATTTGACATTTCACCACAAGACATCTTAAGATTGTTTTCAAGTGGGAGGTTAGCAACCTCAACAATCCCAATAAAGTATAGGTCAAGTGTAAATTTAAAAGCAGTGCTAACTTTCTTTTCAACAAAAAATCAGGCCTTCGGTAAGTGCTCTGGAATGGAAAGGGCAACCTTTTCCATTTTTTTCATTTACATTAAGTGCTTGATCACATGTGAGGCTCATCTTGATTGCATCATGTGCCCCTTTCTCAAATATTTGAATCATTCTCAACTTTAGAAATATGGACACTTCTAAATACATGAATTTCAGATGTGAGGCACTCTCAAATTCTTTCCATTTTCATCGCTTCTCCCTTGTATGAGTTGCTGAACAACAAAGGAGACTTTTCTTCTGACTTAACTTGTGGCTGCTGAGATAAACTCTCCGTACAGTCCAAGCACAGTAAGGCTTTATCCATTTTGTAGGTTGCTTGATAGGAAGTTAGGCCTATCTTTGGAGTGAAGCTCTTTCCACACTTCTGGCAGCACTGAAATGTGTGAGTTACTTGATGACGAGTGAGGCTTATTTTATGAGTGAAGCTCTTTCCACACTCCATGCACTGATATGGTTTCTCGCCTGTGTGAATTAACTGATGCTGAGTGAGCTTTTGCTTCCATCTAAAATTCTTTCCACACTCTAGGCATTGAAATGGTTTCTCCCCTGTGTGAATTAAATGATGCGAAATGAGGCTTGACTTCCGACTGAAGCTTTTTCCACATTGCAAGCACTGAAATGGTTTCTCTCCGGTGTGAGTTGATTTATGTTGAGTGAGCTCTGTCTTCCATCTAAAACTCTTTCCACACTCCAGGCATTTGAATGGTTTCTCCCCTGTGTGAAGTAACTGATGTGAAAGGAGATTGGACTTCCGATTAAAACTCTTTCCACACTCCAAGCAAGGAAATGGTTTCTCCCCTGTGTGAGTTAACTGATGCTGAGTGAGCTTTTGTTTCCATCTAAAGCTCTTTCCACACTCCAGGCAATGAAATGGTTTCTCCCCAGTGTGAATTAACTGATGGGAAATGAAGCTTGACCTCCGACTGAAGCTCTTTCCACACTGCAAGCACTGAAATGGTTTCTCTCCGGTGTGAGTTGATTTATGCTGAGTGAGCTCTGTCTTCCATCTAAAAGTCTTTCCACACTCCAGACACTTAAATGGTTTCTCCCCTGTGTGAAGTAACTGATGAGAAATGAGGTTCGACTTCCGACTGAAAGTCTTTCCACATTCAAGGCACTGAAATGGTTTTTCACCTGTGTGAGTTATCTGATGCTGAGTGAACTTTTGCTTCAGTCTAAAGTTCCTTCCACACTCCAGGCATTGAAATGGTTTCTCCCCTGTGTGAATTAACTGATGGGAAATGAGGGTCGACTTCCTACTGAAACTCCTTCCACACTCCAAGCAATGAAATGGTTTCTCTCCTGTGTGAGTTACTTGATGCTGAGTGAGCTTTTGCTTTGATCTAAAACTCTTTCCACAGTCCTGGCATTTAAATGGTTTCTCTTCTGTATGAATTAATTGATGAGCAGTGAGATTTGACTTCCGATGAAATCTTTTTCCACATTCCAAACAATTAAAAGGTTTCTCCCCAATGTGAGTTGCCAGATGATGGATGAAATATCCCTTTGGATTGAAATTTCTGCCACATTCTAAGCTTTTAAATGGGTTCTCCCCTGTGTGGGACCACTGATGTGGCACAAACTGTGATCTCCACCCAAAGCTCTTTCCACACACTGAAAACACACATTTCTTCTTTCTTGCAAGAATTCTTTCTGCATATGTGCCCCTATGAAGGTTAAGGCTGTCTTTAAAACCAAGGTTCCATCCATATTGAGGAGAAATGCATGTACTCCTTCCATTTCTTTTTTCTATTATTTCTTGGATGGAGATTCCATGGATCCCGCCACTCTGAGAAACAAAAGCTTTGTTCCTCCACTTCTCCTGAATGTCAGCTTTGGCTTCCTTCTCTTTCTTAAGTTGACATTCAGCTCTTTGCAGCAAAGACATCTTTGGCTCTGCTTGGTTCTCCCTCTCCCGCCAATTACCTTGAAAGAAGAGAAACAACACAGGCTGAGAGAGAAACAGTCTGGAGTCAAAGAAATAATTGACAACACTGCAGCAAATGGAGCAGGGGATTAGAAAGAGATGATGCTCCACAGCTTCTCCATTTGCTTTCCTGAGAGACCAGCTCCTCTCATCACTTTCTCAATGTTTTTGGTAAAATTTGACTGCTATATGGATTTGAAAGACAAAAGAACTGTTGGCAAGTTTCTCGCTCTCTCTCTCTCTCTCTCTCTCTCTCTCTCTCTCTCTCGCTGTGTCACATCATACCACAATCAATAAACAAATATCTGTCTTTGTTGACCAAAAACAAAAAAAGGCTGAAGGAAGAGGAATAGAGCTAATCATCTGCTTAACAGATGATGCTGGATGGCATTCACTGAGAATCAGTGCTCTGAAGCCTGTTCTGCTGTGCCCACAGGGACTGTGGGGTGAAGCAGACTGGCAGGAAGGAGTGGCCAGAAGCCGATCACCCCAGGGCTGCAGAGAACACATGCCACAGCCCTAAATAGGATCAGAAAGATCTGCTCTTTTGGGGCCAGATTTGGGCACTCCAGGGGTGTGCATCATGTAAACGCCATGTCCTCAGAGTAGCCGGAGGATGGCCCCATCTGTTTCTGGCCTGTGACTTTATTGTTCACTCTTAAACACATGCTGCAAACCTGGGACATTGCCAAAAGATATACGAAATGAGATCCTGACTACTTAATGGCTCTGGCATACAATCTGATTTCAAATAGCTGAGCCCTGGTATCTGTGGAGCTGACAGATCAGGTTACACACACTTTTACTAACTTGCCTCAATACAACCACTGACATTTGACTTCTTTTTGCACAAAAAATGGAGCATATCCTGGCAATAGTTCCCTCCAGTTGCTCATTTCCCCATTCCTTCTGAAACACTCTTGTCTCTTTCTGCCTTGTTTTCAATTTATTGGGAAGAACTGGACTTGGCTATTCCTTTGAGGAGGAAAAGGTATCTCCTTTGCACTGTCTTGTGCTAGCAAACAATTCAGTTTTTCATATTTGAGGTTTGTCCTCAGCAGGACACCAGAAACCAGCTCAGTGGGAAGAGGTTGATGCAACTGGCAGAAAAAGAGCAAGATGGCAGGAAGAGGTTACAGTGATTCAGGAGCACCTGCAAGGTGACTGGATGAACAAGGAGAAAGAGAGAGACTCACTTAGAGAGGCCACAATTTCCATGTTCTTCTCCATGACTTCCCTGTGCAGGGCCCTTTGGTCTGGATGCAACTGGGCCCACTCCTCTTCACTGAAAGACACAGTCACCTTCTCAAGCATCACCTGAGGGAAGAAGTGGTATCTGTAAGCCAAAAACACCATCCCCAGTCAGAGTAGAAAACTATTTACCTTGATGGCACCATACAGAGTTTAATTTTTTTCACAAAGGAGGCACTACTTATGCCACAATAAGCAAATATGATGAAAATTAAAAAAGAAGAGATTATTTCAGCCCAACAAGATGCAGCTATGCTAAGATCACCCCAAATACCCCCCTTCTTGGATGTCCAGGGATCCTGCCCCATACCTTATCTAGAGAGGAGCTGGGGGTGGCAACTATGTCCTGTTCTTGTGAGACCCATTTGAACTGTACTCCCTCTCCAGAGCCAGAGCCCTTCTCTACATCAGGGACACCAGTGGACTCTTCCGCAAAGATCTCCTGCAACAGAAGGATAGCGAAGATGGCAAAGGGAATGATTAGAAAAGCAGTAATACATATTAGAGGATTTCGAGAAAATACAATGCAATGAATTGGAAAAGATTTCTACAATGTTTTTAAAGCACCAAAAGGAAAGACCCTCACCTGGTGGTCCTCCTGTATCTTCTCCTCTATCTGGCTCAAGAGGAAACCTTCTGCGAGGGCTACTGCCTGTGAAGTACTCTCTGCTCTACATTCTCTCAACCAGCTTTTTATCTCTGGGGGAAGGACAGCCATGAATTGCTCCAGGATCACTAGGTCCAGGATCTGAGCCTTTGTATGTTCTTCAGGCTTCAGCCACTGGCAACAGAGGGCATGGAGTTGATTGCAAAGCTCTCGGGGTCCCTCAGCTTCTTCATAGCGGAATTGCCTGAAGTGTTGCCGCCGTACCTCCAAATGGGACACATCCTTCCCCAGGCTCTTCAGCATGCTTCTTCTTTCCCAAAATCTTCCTCTACTTTCATCTTGAACAATAGGAAGGCGTTTTGTTAACTCAGAACCAGCTGAGTTTGACTTCTCCATCATGAAGTAGTGCTCCCAGGCAGATTTTGCCATAGGGGAAGAAATAATGTTCTCTCCTGCCAGATCCATCTTCAGGCAAAAGACTGGAGAAATTATTGGTGAATACCAAGATCTAGAAAGAAACCAAGATTTTAAGTGAAGAACCTATTATAAACATTCTTTTTAGATAAAGAAATGCTTTAAACTGCGATTTAAGCTGGAAACAGGCTCATTTTTCTGTATAAAAGAAAATTACCCAAAGAAGCCAGAATTTATGTTTGAGAATGAGAGGATGTCCTTTCCTTATGGGCCACAGACCCAGAACTTCGCACAATGCCACCTCCCTTTCACTTGCATTCTCCATAAAAATCCTCTCTTGTTATCTTTTCTCCTTTACACCTCCCACTTCCCCCTTTTAGACTACATGCTAAAATATGTGTCTTTATATAGAAAATAAACCTTTGAAATACAGTACTGGAAGAGAATGCACATAACATGGCATGCCAAAAAGAAACCAACAAACAAACGGGTCCTAGAGCAAATCAAGCCTGAACTCTCCCTATAAGCCAAGATGATAACTGGATCTGTCATACTTTGGATATAGCATGAGATGACCTGATTCATTTGAAAAGGCAATGATGCTTGGCAAGGTGGAAGGCAGAAGGAAAAGAAAAATGTGGCATTACAGGTGAATAGATTTAATCAAGGAAGCCAAGACCTGAGCAGGGCTGGATGAAAGAGTTACTTGGGGTGCATCTACACTGTAGAGATAATGCAGTTAGACACCATTTTAAGTGCTGGAGCTCCATCCTATGGAATCTTGGGATCTGTAGTTTTATGAGTTCTTTAGCCTTCTTTGCCAAAGAGTGCCGGTGCCTCACAAGACTACAAATCCCAGGATTTAAAGTGGTGTCAAACAGTGCAGATGATCCGTTAGAGGTTTCTCATTCCACACGTTACCATACGTTGAAGTCAACTTGACAGCAATTAACAGCGACAATTTAGAAAGTTCTAATGTTCCTACTAAGCCAGCTCAAGGCATGTTAATGTCTGAGTTGGACAACAAGATCCCCCCAAGACATGCACAGATCATTCTCTAAACAGAAGCCAGATGGACTGGTAGTAAAAACTTACTGTGATGTTGAAAATGGGATAGTGTTCTCTTGCATGGTTGAGGCAGCAAGCTCATTCAGGGCCTGCCTGCTGGATAATTATGAATC
The DNA here is from genome assembly GCA_034509955.1 of Urosaurus nigricauda. NCBI lineage: Eukaryota > Metazoa > Chordata > Lepidosauria > Squamata > Phrynosomatidae > Urosaurus > Urosaurus nigricauda. Next base: position 324,349,620 of record JAOEGL010000002.1, on the reverse strand, counting down.
CTCTCTTGAGGTAGAGAGATGTTTAATGCTTCTCTTTCCTGTACAGGAGACAAAATATCATGAGTCAAAGGCAGAAATAAGTAGTAGATACCTTTCCTTGTCCACAGAGCAAAATCTTTATTCTCTGCTTTATGTTGTTTCAATCTACATGGCTTTCTTTTAATCAGTGTCTTTTAAAATATTTCATAGTTTTTCAATACTGTAAATAAAGCAGTTTTCTATGGTCTAAAACACACTGCAGGAATAATCCAGTTTGAGACTACTTTAACTGCCCTAGTTCAGTGCTAGGGAATCCTGGGGATTGTAGTTTATTGTGGCACCAGAGCTCTCTGACAGAGACTGCTCAATGTTTCACAAAACTAAAACCACAGAATATGATTCCAACTCATCAAGGGCCATCCAGTCCAATCCCCTGCCATGCAGGAACTCACAATCAAAGCACTCCCGACAGATGGCCATCCAACCTCTGCTTAAAGTCATCCAAAGAAGGAACCTCCACCACACTCAAGGGAGTGTGTTCCGCTGTTGAACAGCCCTTACTATCAGGAAGTTCCTTCTAATTGTTGAGGTGGAATCTCAGCTTGCTCCATCTTCAATACGGCACCCCTTCAAATACTTAAACAGGGCTATCATATCACCTCTTAACCATCTCTTTTCCAGGCTAAACATATCCAGATCTCTAAGTCTTTCCTCATAAGGCATGGTTTCTAGGCCCTTTACCATTTTGGTGGCCCTCCTTTGGACACACTTCTGAGAATTCCCAGAATTCCCTACAGTTCCCAGAATTTCCTAGCAGTGAGCAGGGCAGTTAAAGCAGCCTCAAACTGGATTATTTCTGCACTGTGTTTTGGACCTATAATGCAATTCGGTACTGTGATGATCTCCTGTGGGCCAAGTAGCCAAACAGCAGCCCTGTATTGGTCCTTACTCCCAGCAGACCCTTAAATTCCCTTGAATAATGCTGCCACCACCCAGTGAATTTGAAATGGATTTCCCTTAACATACACTGGGACTTGTTAAGGACTTTAAGGACTTTAGTTCTCCTTCTTGCTGATCTACTCAAGCATCAACCGAGCAAAGGAGTGTTGAGTAGCAGGTACTTTTAAGGATTTATTACAAATAACAAAACAGACCCAAAAGATATCAGTCATGCAAGATCTTAATGGTCTTGCAGGTACAATATTTGTAATTATGAAATATTCATTTCATGCAAGCTATCATAAAAATAATTTTTTAAAAGCCCTAAACGTTCTACTCTGATATATTCCTACTCTAAAAACTCCTAAGACTCGCTCTCTAACGGCCACTCTCCATCTCTAACTGACACTCTCCAACTGTCACTTGGACTCAGAGGCCTTTTATATCCCTCCCGTAGAAGCTTCCGGAAGAAGCTCTCGCTCCTGCTCACTGATTGGCCAAGTGAGCCTTCCGTAAGCTGTGATGTCATTACTCATTTGCATGGTCCTCCCAGCTTACTCTTATTACCTGGCAGAAGTCTTCAAATGACTGGAGGCCTTACAGGTACAAAACCAATCCCATTAAATTTAACGACAAAACCAAGATGAAGTTGCAAGAGGTGAGTCTGGAAAAACATACGTTTTAATGGAAGTCCACAGGCGAAGTTAATTTCCAAAGCACATGTGATAAATGTGCACTATATAACTTTAAAGCAGACAATGAAGACATTGAAATAATTCCAGATTTTCCATTCTTTGGCTCAGTCAGTCAAGATGGTTAGGGGAGGAGGGTATTTTTAGCAGGCATCTTAACAAAGGACAGAAAGGACAAAATGGAGGCATCTGACTAACATCTCTTCTTTTTCTCCTGTTTGGTTTGTAACATCTTGCCTGATGAAGAGCCAGTGGGGCCTCGAAAGCTTGTAACGAGTATATTGCGCATTTCGGTTGGCCAATAAAGGCATCACAGTTTGGTGGATTTTTGTTTGAATTTGCTAAATGGCCAACACAGCTACCCACTGCATGTTTTTGGTATTATTCTTATTAATCTTTCCAGGAGTAACCCACCTAGTCATCCACTGATATGGAACATCATACAGAGTACCCCAAGACGCCCGTCTCTGATTGTTTTAATGATTTAAAAGTTTTAATTATTTAAATTATTTTAATGTATTTTACTATTGTTAAGGGGAATAATTATGTGTTGTTTTAGGAGGAAGGGGATAACGAAATATATATTTTTTATAGTGTATGATGTATTTTATATTGTATTTTACCATTGTTGTAAGCCACCTCGATCCCGTTGGAGAGGCGAGATAAAAATAAAATTTTATTTATCATCATCATTACTACTATTATTAATAATAATAGCATTGTTAACCAAGTTAATGATAGTCCAAAATAGCCAGCATGATGTAGTGGTCTGTTCTGAGTGTTGGAAAAATGGGTCTGGAGACCAGGGTTCGAATCCAGCCTTATCCCGCTTTAACTGCTATAGAGTGGTCCCCCGGGATCCGAAGCCCCCGGAGAACGAAATCTCTGGGACCCGAAACGGCCGGGGCTGAAAAAAAGGCCCCGGGATCTGAAAAAATCCCCGGGTTGCGAAAAAAAAAGCAACCCGGGCCCTTTAAAACAGCGCGCTCCGGCGCGCTGTGCACCCAAAAAAGCGGTCCCCCGGGTTACGAACACTTCCGGGTTACGAAAGTAATCCCAGAACGGATTACTTTCGTAACCCAGGGGACCACTGTATCTTGATTTCAGTAAGGCCTTTGACAAGGTTCCCCATGACATTCTTGCAAACAAGCTTGCAAAATGTGGGATAGACAAGGTAACTGTTACATGGATTTGTAACTGGTTGACTGGCCGAACTCAAAGGGTGCTCAACAACGGCTCCTTTTCATCCTGGAGAGAAGTGACCAGTGGGGTGCCACAGGGTTCTGTCCTGGGCCCAGTGCTATTCAACATCTTTATTAATGATTTGGATGACAGAATTGGGGGCATACTTCTCAAATTTGCAGATGACACCAAATTAGGAGGAGTAGCCAATACTCCAGAAGACAGGATTGAAATTCAGAATGACCTGAAGACTAGAAAGCTGGGCCAGCGCTAACAAAATGAAATTCAATGCGGAGAAATGTAAGGTACTGCACTTAGGACGCAAAAATGAAATGCACAGATATAGGATGGGGGACACCTGGCTGAATGAGACCACATGTGAAAGGGATCTAGGAGTCCAAGTAGACCATAAGCTGAACATGAGTCAACAGTGTGATGCGGCAGCTAAAAAGCCCAATGCTATTTTAGGCTGCATCAATAGAAGTATAGTTTCTAGATCAAGGGAAGTTATAGTGCCACTCTATTCTGCTTTGGTCAGGCCCCACCCGGAATACTGTGTCCAGTTCTGGGCACCACAATTCAAAAAGGATGTGGAGAAGCTGGAGCAGGTCCAAAGGAGGGCAACTAAGATGGTGAAGGGTCTGGAAACCTTGCCCTATGAAGAACGCCTTAGGGAACTGGGGATGTTTAGCCTGGAGAAGAGAAGGTTAAGAGGTGATATGATAGCCCTGTTCAAATATTTGAAGGGATGTCATATTGAGGAGGGAGCAAGCTTGTTTTCTGCTGCTGCAGAGACTAGAACGCGGAACAATGGATGCAAACTGCAGGAAAAGAGATTCCACCTCAACATTAGGAGGACCTTCCTGGCAGTAAGGGCTGTTCGACAGTGGAACACACTCCCTCGGAGTGTGGTGGAGTCTCCTTCCTTAGGGGTCTTTAAGCAGAGGCTGGATGGCCATCTGTCGGGGATGCTTTGAATTGGAGTTCCTGCATGGCAGGGGGTTGGACTGGATGGCCCTTGTGGTCTCTTCCAACTCTAGAATTGAATGATTCCCTGCTATGGAATCCTGGGATTTGTAGTCTGTTGTGGCACCAGAGCTCTCCGACAGAGAAGGCTGAATGTCTGACAAAACTACAGTTCACAGGAGTCCAGAGCATGGAGCCATGGTTGTTGAAAGGGTGTCAAACTGGATTGTTGATGCAGCCTATGACTCTGGGAGACCAGGGTTCGAATCCTGGCTCAGCTGTAGAAACCCAATGGGTGGCCTTGGAGGCATGTCACACTCTCTCAGCCTCAGAGGAAGGCAATGGCAAACCCCACTCTGAAGAAACTGGCCAGGAAAACCCCATGAATATGGCTCACCATAAGTCAAAAATGACTGGGAGGCACACAACAACAAAGAACAACAGCAGCAACAACAACAATATAACCTTATCTTCTCCTACCTTCCCTCTGGTTCTCCTCATTCCTCCAGAGGAGGACTCACCTGACTCCATTGGTGGCAATTGCTGCTCCCTCCTTCCCCAAAACAACTGCCATCCTTTGCCTCTTAGACAGGTCTTTTTGTCCTTAGCAGCCCTCCCTCTGGACCACCAAGGGCCGCTCTAGGAGAAGAAGACACAGATGGCCGGAAGGGGAGGGACCCTGGCATTTCCTTCCTCTCTAGGAATGTTTCTCTGTGGCTTTAACCCTGGCTTCCTTCCTCTCTAGGAATCCTTCTCTGTGGCTTTAACTGTGGCTTCCTTCCTCTCTAGGAACCCATCTCTGTGGCTTTAACTGTGGCTTCCTTCCTCTCTAGGAATCCTTCTCTGTGGCTTTAACTGTGGCTTTGTTCCTCTCTAGGAAACCATCTCTGTGGCTTTGACCCATAGAAGTATTCAATTCAGAGATCCTCCCTTTTCTAGGACTTGTCCTCCATTTCCTCTTTGTTTCCAAAAGAATGTCCTCCATTTTTTTGTGTCTCCAAATATTTTTATTGATTTTTTTTCTTGGAAAATAAATTTTTAAAAAATACTATATCATGTAATTATAAGAAGCAAGATAATATGTTGTCATTGTTCACTTGTCTATTATAGTTACAACTGTCTCGAGATATATTAAGCTTCCTTCTCTTTAATTTTTCTTCACAGCTTTTAAATATTCTTGCTCAATCTACTTTCTGTTCAAATGCATTTCAAAATTCTCTTACGTGTTTTAAGTCCCAAAAAGCTTTCACCTAATCTTTAAAAAATAAATAAATAAATAAAAAATAACCTAAATGTCATTCAGTACGATTCTTATTCTTCTAGATCCTGTACTTTCAATTGGTTATTATTCCACTATAGTTTCTTTTTTTCCTTCTTTAAATATACCATTAGAAGCGCCCATGTTTTATGAAAATCACCCATTGCTTTTTCTTTAATTAATGAAGATAACTTGTATATCTCCATATAATCATACAAGAGATTCCTTCGGGATGTGATCAATGCATCCCTTAGGGAAGGCATTATTCCATCGCGTCTGAAGGAGGCGGCTGTTAAGCCCCTCCTGAAGAAGCCTTCTCTCGACCCCCTAGACAGGAACAACTACAGACCAGTGTCCTTGTTCCCATTTTTGAGCAAGGTGATCAAGAGAGCAGTCGCCTCTCTACTCCAGGTTGTCTTGGATGAAACTGATTATCTTGATCCATTTCAAACCGTCTTCAGGACAGGACATGGAGTCGAGACCACCATGGTTGCTCTGACTGACGACCTCCGCTTGAGTATTGACAGGGGTAGTGTGACCCTGCTGGTGCTCTTGGATCTCTCAGTGGCTTTTGACACTGTGGATCACACCATCCTTTTGGATTGACTGGAAGAGTTGGGGATTGGAGGCACTGCGCTCCAGTGTTACCAGTCCTTTCTCTCCAGCAGATCCCAAAGGGTGAGGCTCGGGGACAGTTGCTCTTCTAAAATTGAGCTTAATTGTGGTGTCTCTCAGGGCGCCATCCTGCCCCCAATGCTATTTAATATTTATATGAAGCCGCTTGGTGAGATCATTCGGAGGCATGGAGCTCAGTGTCTTCAGTACACTGATGACACTCAGATATACCTCTCCATGACCAGATCGTTGGCCCAGACTTCAGATGGCGTCTCTGCTCTTAATGACTGTTTTGAAGCAGTAATAGATTGGATGAGGAAAAACAGGTTGAAACTCAATCCAGATAAAACGGAGGTACTAGCAGTTACGGGCCCGAAACTAGGTTCAGGAATACATCTTCCAGTCCTAGACGGAGTCACACTCTCCTCGAAGGATTCTGTTCGCAGTCTGGGATACTTCTCAACTCGTCGCTTCACATGACCAGTCAGGTGAATGCGACGGTCAGGAGTGCCTGTTATCAGCTTCAGCTGATATGCCAGCTGCACCCCTATCTGGATTAGAAGGACCTGGAAACTGTGGTACATGCTTTGGTAACCTCACGTCTGGATTTCTGCAACACACTCTTCATGGGGCTATCCTTGTGCTTAACTCGGAAACTTTAACTAGTTCAAAATATGACAGCCAGGCTTGTTAGCGGAACATCTAGGAGAGAGCACATTACACCTGTGCTTAAAACTCTCCACTGGCTGCCGATCAGTTTCCGGGCACAGTACAAGGTGTTGGTACAGTCTAATGTTGTAATAAGATGGATCTCGTCCGACAGGCCATTCCATAGCCTGGGAGCAATGGCTGAAAAGGCCCTCTGGGAGGTCTGCGTCAGCCTGGTCTTCATAGGCTGTATCAGGTTCCTCCCAGAGGACCGAAGTATGCGGGGGGGGGGGGTCATATGGGGAGAGGCGGTCCCTTAGATAAGATGGTCCATCTTATCTAAGGGACCTCCTCTCCCCATATGAACCACCCCCCCCCCCCACACGCACACTTCGGTCCTCTGGGAGGAACCTGATACAGCCTATGAAGTCCAGGCTGATGCAGACCTCCCAGAGGGCCTTTTCAGCCACTGCTCCCAGGCTATGGAATGGCCTGTTGGATGAGATCCGTCTTATTACAACGTTAGACTGTTTCAAAACAGCTTTAAAGACGTATCTCTTCCAGCAGGCCTTCCCAGAAACGACATAATCTTCCTAGTTCCTAGAACTCTCCACCCAATTTTCTACCTCCTAAGCCTCTATCCTACCCTATGCTGTGGTATTTTACTTTTGTGATAGAATTGATTTTAAAATTCGCTAGTTTTATCCTTTTATAAGGGGTGGGATGTACGGGATGGGATCTTGATTATTTTAAGTGTATCTGCTTTTAACTTTGTTGTACCCGCCCTGATTGTTCTGACAGAGGGGTGGGTAAGAAATAAAATAATAATAATAATAATAATAATAATAATAATAATTATTATTATTATTATTATTCAAGTAAGCCCCTGAAGTCCCATTGTCCCTAATGGCAGCATGGCTGTGTGCATGCACTACCATTGGAGACAATGGGGGTTTACCATCTGTGGCTGCTTAAATCTGTGGATGGTAAGCCTGTGGATAATGAGCTCCACTGTACAAAACTGTTATTAAGAATTTCATAGGACAAAACATGGCAGCTGGCTCAGGCATCTGGATGACACGACATCCAAAAAGGTTGCACCATGGTGGAATGTCATCAACACACCATTTGGAGGACATGAAACAGTATGACGCAAGGGACAATTGCAGGCATCTGTATGGGGAGATCATGCCATGAACAGTGTATATAAATATGGGCATGACCTATGGACAGTGTGGGTTATTGTTGAGTCGTGGCTGGTTTATCAGAGAGCTGCTGTTGTGTATATAGAGCTGTATATATATTCATCCCTCCACATTTGTGGCTTTGACTTTAGTGGATTATTCACGGATTTTATTAATATGTTCTCTCTAGGAATATCTAGATCCTCCAGCACAACTTTATGGTCAACTTTAACCAAAATTTGCACTGAAGCACCTAGACAAAAGTTGCACTGAAGCACCTAGTCATTCCTAGAGAGAGCACTCCACTAGGCATTTGTAGCTCTTCCAGCACAATTCTGTGGTCGATGTCTGACAGATGTTGACAACAGACTTGCAGCAGAGGACCTAGAGAGATTCCTAGAGAAGTGTTCTCTCAGGTAAAAACATAGTGTTTTTGTTATTTGTAATTTTTGTGTATTCACAGGAGTCCTGTGCCCCTAACTCCAGCAAATGTAAATAGAACTTGGAGACTCTGAATATTTCTTGAGCACCTTGTGCAGTTGTAGGAGCTATAGCAGCACTGCAGAGCCCAGCAGAGAAGAACCATGAGTAGTGTGCGGCTCTGACAAATAATGTGGTTTGACACCGCTTTAACTGTCATGGCTTATCCTGTATCTAGATTTTTTAAGTATTGGTTTTTCCAGGTGCAGAAGGGAAAAAAAAACTGGAAGACATAGTTAGGCAATATGAGTGCAGACAGTTATTACCCTTTGCAGCAGCTCTCACTCTAAACAAAAAGGGAGGGTAGGAGTTAAGGTCATTCTGGTCCCTTGAGTTTCTGTACTAGTTTTTCTCTGTAATTATAATGGTTTTGGGTTGCCAGTAGATTTACTGACTGAGGGTGCTGACTGTGTCTGTGTCCTTCTTGAAGCCAATTAAGGAAGTTAATGGACTAGAATGTGGCACTGGAATGTTGTGCATTCTGCACCCTGCATTTTACACATGCCCTGGATAGGTGTGACTGTCTTGCAGTGACAGATCCTATTGAATCCTGGGAATTGTAATTTGTTGTGGACACAGAGCTCTCTGACAGAGAAGGCTACATCTCTCACAAACTACAAATCCCCAAATTCCTTAGCATGGAGCCATGGCAGTCAAATTGGTTGTCAAATTGCATTATTTCTGCAGTGTAGATTCTGCCTTAATCCAGATGAGAATGAGAGCCTCCTGTTCAGTCAAAAGGCAGATGAGGAAATAGGGATTTAGACTGTGCTGGATGGGATTCTTTTGTCTCAAAGACATAGGTTTGGGATCTTGGTATACTGTGGGCCCTTGGTATTCACTGGGGTTTGGTTCCAGGATTCCCACCCACCCCCCGCCAATACCAAAATCCACATGTGCTCAAGTGCAGTTCAATACAATGGCCTAGTAAAGTGGTGGAAAGCCAGTGGATTTGTGGTATAGTGATTTGAGCCTTGGGCTCTGGCTCTGAAGATCATGATTTGCTGGCTTGGTCATGTAAACCCCCTTGGTGATCTTGGACAAGTCACGCACTCTCAGCTTCAGAGGATGGCAATGGCAAACCCCCTCTGAACAACACAAGCCAAGAAAACCATATGATAGTTTCAGACTAGAGTCACCATAAGTCAGAAGTGAAGGCACACAACAATAAAAATGGTGTCTCTTATATCAAATGTCACAATCAAGGTGTGTTTTTTGAAATTCATATTTAAAAAAAAAATCCAGCTGTGGATACTTGAATCCATGGATAAAGAATCCGTGGACTGTACTCCTGGATTCACCCCAAGTCTAGATGTGCAGGTTTCTCTGAAAGCCAGAAGTGTCTTTACAAATCTAAAACTACCTGCCAGCTGTGCCTGTTCATGTAGTGTTCTGATCTGGCCGTGCAGTCATGGATTGCTATGACATGCTGTACATGGGTTTACCTTTGAAGACTGTTTAGAAACATCAGCAGATCCAAAGAGTTGCAGCCACTATTAACTGGGGCTGGTTACAAGTAACTCATGGTTTCTAAAGAAACCCTCTCTCGACTCCTCTTCTTTGTCTAGCTACCGTCCGATCTCTCTTCTTCCTTTTCTTTCTAAGATTCTGGAACGGGTCGTTTATTCTCGCTGTCTTGAGTTTCTCGAAGCCAATTCCATCCTGGACCCTTTTCAATCTGGTTTCTGCCCACGGCACTCTACTGAGACAGCCCTCACCAAGTTCTCAAACGACCTCTTACAGGCCAAGGCAAATGGCCTCTACTCTATTCTCATCCTTCTTGATCTGTCTGCAGCCTTCGACACAGTGGATCACTGTCTCTTGCTTGACTTACTTTCTAACCTCGGGTTCTCTGACTCTGTTCTCAACTGGTTTAAATCTTACTTATCAGACAGTCAGGGCTCTGTCTTGGGTCCCCTTCTGTTCTCTCTTTACACACTGTCCCTAGGCAAACTCATCAGTTCTTTTGGTTTCTCCTATCATCTGTACGCCGACGACACTCAGCTGTATCTTTCCACCCCTGACCTTTCGCTGGGGCTTGAACAGCAAGTTTCATCTTGTCTGGCTGCCATCTCTCAGTGGATGCAGCATTGGCGCTTGAAGCTCAACATGTCTAAGACAGAGTTTCTCGTCTTCCCACCTAAGCCCACCCTTCAATACTCCTTTTCTGTTTCTGTTGACGGCACTTCTATTCAACTGGTTCAGCAAGCCCGCAGTCTTGGTTTCATTTTTGATTCCTTTCTGTCATTTATTCCCCAGATTCAGGCCACCGCCAAGACCTGTAGACTCTCCCAAGATAAACAAGTTCTGTTACAGAAAGCACAGCAGAAAGTCTCCTTGGGTGATGTTTCCAAGTTGTGATTCTTTCTGCGTTGTTGTTTCTCCTCGAGACTCACTCGGCATGCATTCTTAAAAGAGGCTGCAGCATTGTGGATAGTGCATCTCCATGCCTCCCGATGTGAGGCCAGGGCAGACCATTGTTGGTGATCAATTTGGCCAAGCTTGAGATGTTTCAGGGAGTCCTTGTATTTCTTATTTGGGGTGCCCCTCTTACGTTGACCCATGGCAAGTTCACCGTTGAGTACTATTTTTGGGAGGCGGTGGTCCTCCATCCTAGAAATGTGCCCTGCCTAGCGCAGCTGCATTTTCAATAGCGTGGTCTCAATGCTGGTGATCTCTGCTTGGTCCAGGACAGCAACATTTGTCGCATAGTCAGATAGATCACAGATTAGCAAAGGCATATAGTGTATTCGGAAGGATTGTGTGTAGACAGCGCTGATGAAAACGTTTGAGGAGTCATAAATGTTGGCGATAGGTGACCCATGTTTCAGACCCATAGAGGAGAATGAACAGTACAATGGCTCTGTACACACTGATTTTTGTGCTTCGCCTCAGGTGTGCTTCACCTCCAGACTCTTGTGAAGCCTTCCGAATTCACTATATGCCTTTGCTAATCTGTGAGCTATCTCTTTGTCGATCTTGGCATCTGAAGAGATGATACTTCCCAGGTAGGTGAACTGCTGGATGGACTTAAGCACAAGGGATGTGGAAACTACATACATAGAAGAAACAGAGTAAAGCTAGCATCTCTCTTTACTTGTACAAAGAATGTCAGCATATTTTAATTCCTTGTAATTATGAAATGTATAAAATCTTAGGAGAGTGTATTTTTATATTACCCTATTTTATGTTATTTTATTGTGCTGCACTTGAATTTTATTGTCACATTTTGTATTATGACTTATATCTTTTTGAATCTTGCTGGTCATTGGCCGAATAAAGATTGATTGTGATTGGACGGACTTAAGCACAGATTTGTCTATGGTGACGTGGGGGTGATAGTGCTCTTCCTGTGGTGCAGGCTGGTAGAGAACTTCCGTTTTCTTCAGGCTGACTTCCAGCCCAAACAGCTCTGCAGCCTTTGCAAAGGAGGTGTCAGAATCCTTGTAGTATTCTTCCAGGTATAGGTTTGTAGTTGTAGTTGGGGATGATGGGTGTGTAGTTAGTTGCTAGATAGGAGGGAGGAGTGCATAACGGTGCCAGGAGGCCTTATCTGCTGACCTTGGAGCTGCTCTGCTCTAGGTCTGGTATGAAGCAGTGAGCAAAAAGTAGCTCACGGACTAGATAGTTTAGAGTCTTTGTGCAAGCCTTCAGACGGCTTAAGTTAAACAAGCTACCATCAGTACGGTAACGTATATAGATGCCGTCTTCGAGGTCTGCCATAGCCCTTTCGAGCATCATGCTGAAGAAGATTGTAAATAGTGTTGGAGCGAGAACACAACCTTGTTTCACACCATTAGTTATTAGAAAGGGCTCTGAGAGAGCATCGCCATATCTGACTAGACCGTGCTGCCCTCATGTAGCAAGATAATCATTTTGAGGAATCTGGGCGGACATCCTAGTTGTTCCAGGATCTGCCACAGACCTTTTCTACTCACAATGTCAAAGGCTTTGGTAAGGTCGACAAATGTTACATAGAGTCCTTTGTTTTGCTCTCTACATTTCTCTTACAGTTGTCTAAGAGCAAATAGCATATCTGTAATGCTCCTGTTAGCTCTGAAGCCACATTGGCTTTCAGGGAGAAGTTCTTCTGCAATAGCAGGAACTAATCTGTTCAGGAGTATCCTTCCAATGATTTTTCCAGCAATGGAGAGCAGTGTTATACCTCGATAGTTTCAGCAATCAGATTTTGCTCCTTTTTTCTTATCCAGGGTGATGATAACTGCATCTCAGAGATCTGATGGCAGTTCACCTTTTCCCCAACAACTCACAAGGAGCTTGTGGAATTTGGCATGGAGTACATGACCTCCGTGTACATGACGTCCTCAATAAACAAAGACTCAATAAACAGAGACCTGAATAGACTAGAAAGCTGGGCCAAAGCTAACAAAAGGAAATTCAACACGGAGAAATGTAAGGTTCTGCACTTAGGGAGGAAAAATGAAATGCACAGATATAAAATAGGGGATACTTGGCTGAATAAAACTACGTTTGAAAGGGATCCAAGAGTCCAAGTTGACCACAAGTTGAACAAAAGGCCAATGCAATTTTAGGCTGCATCAACAGAAGTATAGCATCTAGATCATGGGAAGTAATGTTAAGGTAAAAACTAATAAAGCCATTGATAACCAAATGAAACCAATAATGTCTGCCATTAATGATCAATAGTTCAGTCATAGAGCCAAAGGAAAAACTTGTCCTTTTGAATTCAGCTTCAGCTCCCACCTTAGGAGGGAGGAGAAAAGCCAACAAGTGCTAATGACAACAAAGACGCTTTGAGTGTTCCTCATAAGACTAAAGCTGGCTGAATGCCCAGAAAATCAGAAGGCTAAAAGAACAAAAGGTTTCAGTCAAGTAAGTCTATGCAGACAGATAGAGATTTATACCAACAGTGAAATGAGTGGAAATGTGTGGATATATATATTGATGAATGTTAAACTACGCATGCTCAATGAATATTTTGTGGGTTAATAAAAACTGTTTACGCCATGTTTGGGGCATTCAGTCAGGAGATGACTTTTGGCTGAAGCACTGCATGCAGACTAAAGCTGTTTTGGAATAAATGGGTCTGATTGGAAATCTTCACAAATGCCTCACTTGCATAATTGGTTGTGAATGGGTTAATTGACCCTTTGTTTACCGTAACAGTAATAGTGCCACTCTATTCTGCTTTGGTCAGGCCCCACCTGGAATACTGTGTCCAGTTCTGGGCACCACAATTCAAAAAGGATGTGGAGAAACTGAAGCGTGTCCAAAGGAGGGCGACTAAGATGGTGAAGGGTCTGGAAGCCATGCCCTATGAGGACCGCCTTAGGGAACTGGGGATGTTTAGCCTGGAGAAGAGAAGGTTAAGAGGTGATATGATAGCCCTGTTTAAATATCTGAAGGGATGTCATATTGAGGAGGGAGCGAGCTTGTTTTCTGCTGCTCCAGAGAGTAGAACTTCCTGACAGTAAGGGCTGTTCGATGGTGGAACACATTCCCTCAGAGTGTAATGGAGTCTCCATCCTTGGAGGTCTTTAAGCAAAGGCTGGACAGCCGTCTTTCAGGGATGCTTTGATTTGGAGTTCCTGCATGGCAGGGGGGTTGGACCCTTGTGGTCTCTTCCAACTCTATGATTGTATGTTTCTATGAGAGTCTGGACGATAGACAACTGTCTCTTATGCTTTGATGGAGAGTTCCTGCATGGCAGAAGAAGCAGGTTAGGCTGGATCAGGGCCCTTCTTAGGTCTCTCCCAATTCTGTGACTCCATAAGAAGGAAGCCCAGGAGGACACACTGCTTTCTATAGGATTCTCTGCCTTTTCTTCACTAAGGAAGATTCAGGAAGGACTCATCCCACGCTTACTACAGGCGCATTGATGACTAAAAAGGCCGATCCGGGATGAGCAAATCCAGTTGTGAAGTGCAGCATGCACAGAACTGGCCTCACCCTTTAAACCAGAGGTTCGTCTGCCAGAGCCAAGCAAGCAAGGACGGTGGCAGCGAGATCCTCAGGTCATAGGTTTGATTAGGGTTTCCTTCTCTTAGATGGTTGACCTTACAAGGTTAGACGAGCACCATCTGCCCGGGTTTGGGATTGGAGATTCCTTCTCCTAGGATGGTTGCCTTAAGGCTAGAGAGCCCATTCTGCCCTTTGACGCTCTGTAGCCCTTTGACTACAGCTCCCAGAATCCCCCAGAGCAGCCTGCTGTGCTGCCTGCCAGGGGATTCTGGGAGCTATAGTAGCCCAAAACAAACAATGTTTGGAGCACCTAGAGCCATAAAATAACCACCCTTTTAAATACAGTGGTTCCTCCGCCTTACGAATCCCCCGGGTTACGAAAACCCCGGGATCCGAAGGCGGCGGGACCGCCATTGTATCCCCCGGGATCCGAAAGATCCCCCGGGATACGAAGGAAAAAAAGCCGCGCGGCCCCTTTAAATGGCCGCGCGGTCCGTCCGCGAAAGCGGTCCCCCGGGTAACGAAAGCTTCCGGGTTACGAAGGTAATCCCGGAACGGTTACCTTCGTAACCCAGGGGACCATTGTATATATAAATGATTGATAAACACACTTCTCTAACACCAGAGAAAGCCACTTTTTGGGAACATTTGTTTCCCTTGGAGTCCCAGAATCCCCCGTGCGGCCAAGGGTGCCATGTTTATTTTCCCTCCTTTATTTATCCATTTATTTATCTTCTGTTTGTTTGTTTGTTTCTTTGTTTGTGGTCTTCCACCGCAGAGCCCAGCATCCCCAGGGGAGCATGGTGGCTCCATTCAGGGGGATTCTGGTGTTGGAGTCTTGGCTGTGGGGGATTCTGGGAGCTGTAGTACTTGGAGGAGGAGGAGGAGGAGAAGCTAAGTCTCCCTTGGCCCTCAGTAACAGCAGCAACAACAGCAACTGAGTCTCCCTTTTGTTGTGTCCTGAAGCTGTGCTCCTTTCCTCCTCCACCAGGAGGCGCTGCTGCCTTCCCTCCTGGCTCCCTTTGGACTAGAGATTAAGCCTGAGACTAGAGCTCTGCTTCTTCTTCTTCTTCTTCTTCCCTGGAGCCAGGCCTAGTCTTCCTCTAGGCCTCCTTTGCCCAACTCTGGGTGAGGGGGAGGGAGGGCCCTTGTTTTGGGGCACTACTGCCTCCCCCTGGACCCCCCCCCCTTTTGGGATCTGGGGAGGGAGGGGGCCATGATGGGATCCTAGAATGGAGCCCTAAAGAGCCCTGGGACTAGATTTTGGGGAAGGAAGGAAGGAAGGAAGGAAGGGGGCTGGATAGGGAAAGAGGGGGGCTGGAGGAAGGGAGGGAGAGGTCTGGCCCCAGGGCTCCTCTTGGACTGAGGCCACCATCATCCCCAGGGCAGCAGCAGCAGCAGCAGCAGCAGCAGGGGCTCCAGAGAGAGAGGGAGGGAGGGAGGGAGGGGGTTCTGGGGGTGGAAGTAGGCCCTTCAGGAAAGGAAGCCTGGAAGGAAGACTCAGCCCTTGTCATCCCAGGGGATTCTGGGAAAAGGAGGAGGAGGAGGAGGCCCTGCTCCCCATCCATCTCAGCTCACCTTCTTCCTCTTGGACTGAGGCCCAGCATCATCCCCAGGAAGCATGGCCCCAGACACAGAGAGATAGAAGGGGGGATTCTGGGGGTGACAGTCCTCCTAAACAAGGAGGCCTGGAGAGGAGGCACTTTCCTCTTGGACTGCAACCCCCAGAATCCCCCGGCTTCCCTTGGAGGCAGTTATGGGGCTTGGGGCCATTTCCCTGGCCATGGCTGTCTCTTGTGGGTCCTGGGATTTGTAGTTTTGTGGAGGGACCTAGAATTCCCTGCTAAAGATTTTGGAGGACTGGGCCTCTCAAACTACAGATCCCCGGAGTCCATAGGGCAGAGGGCCAAGGGGGGTCCAGCTGTGGGTCAGTCCCTTTGGGCCCCTGTTTCTTCTTGGAGGGAGAGTGGAGGGGCTCTGGGGGTCCTGGCCGATGATGCCCCACACGAAGGGAAGGGGGTCTTTGAGGGGAAGAAACTGTGGGGAAACCCCTGCCCCCCAAAAGAGACCCAGGAGCACAAGGGGGCTCAGGCGGAGGGTCCCATTGGGGTCCAGGAGAAAGGAGGGGGGTCTCTTTCTCAGACCCCTTTTCAGGATCCAATCCAGTCCCTGGGCCCCATTTCTTGGCTCTTGAAGGGCTTTTGGGGAAGCAGAGCCTGACCTGCCCCCTTTCCTTCTTCCTCCCCATAAGAACCCCCAAAGAGAGGAAGAGGAGCTGTGCATTCGGACGTCAGAGAAGGGCAAAGGAGACCCTTTGGAAGGATCTGTGGGGGGAAATGGAGGAAGAACAGCCCCTGCAGAAAGGCAAGAGAGAGAGAAAGAGGGGGACCCAAGAGCCCTTCCTCTCTGCCCCATGGCCTTCTCCCTCTGGCCCTTCTCAGTCCCAGGTTCCCCTTAGAGAAAGGGAACTGATCCCAAAGAAAGAGAGAGAGAAAGAAAGAGGGGGACCCAAGAGCCCTTCCTCTCTGCCCCATGGCCTCCCTCTCTCAGTTCCAGGTTGGCCTTACAAGTTGAGTCCCTCTTGTGATCCCAATGGCTCAGGACCAGAAATATTTTAGGTTTCAGATTTTGGGGTATTTTATTCTACCTAATGAGAAAATGGAAGGGTAAATGTATTTTAATAATTCTGTGCATGGAACAAAGTTTGTGTAAACTGAGCAATCAACAAGGAAAGGTGTCCATATATCTCTGCCCTCCCTTTGGACCATTTTGGATTTTGGAGCATTTTGGGTTTTGGAATTCCAGATCAGGGAGACTCAACCTGCAAAGAAGTCAAACATCCTTTCTGCCTGCTTCTTCATGAGGAGTAGTTTTTAGGTCCTTCCTGTCTCAGAGGCCCCTCTCCACCACCCACCGTAGGTTAGATATCTTAAAGGTATGGTGAAATTGTTGTTTTAGACACGTGGAAATTTATGTACCAAACCTTTCAAGGGGGTTGTTGTAGAGACAAGTGGAAGGTGTGGAGAAGGGCAGATCAAGGTTCCTATTTTGGATGGAGAAAGCTTGTTTTCTGCTGCTCCAGAGAATAGGACACATTGGAGCAATGGGATCAAGAGATAAGAAAACATTAAGAAGAACTTCCAGACCATAAGAGGGGTTTCATGGTAGAAAATGCTGCCTCCTTAGAGAGTGGAGGATTTTGAAGGTGGGTGGCTATCTGTCCCGGGAAAGGCTTGGATTGTGTATCCTCCTGCATGGCAGAATGAAGGTGTACTAGATGGCCTTTGGGATGCTTGTCAACTCTAGATTCCTGTGTATTCCTGCATGACAGAATGGGGTTGGACTAGATGGCCTTTGCGGTCCCTGCCAACTCTAGAGTCCTGTGTATTCCTGCATGGCAGAATGGAGGTGGACTAGATGGCCTTTGGGGTCCCTGCCAACTTTAGGGTCCTCTATATTCCTTCATTGCAGAATAGGGGTGGAGTAGATGGCCTTTGGGGTCCTTGCCAACTCGGGTCCTGTGTATTCATGCATGGCAGAATTGAGGTGGACTAGATTGCCTTTAGGTCTCTGCCAACTGTAGGGTCCTGTGTATTCCAGCATGTTAGTATGGGATTGGACTAGATGGCCTTTGGGGTCCCTGCCAACTCTAGGGTCCTATATATTCCTGTATGGCAGAATGGAGGTGGACTAGATGGCCTTTGGAGTCCTTGTCAACTATAGGGTCCTATATATTCCTGCATGGCAGAATGGAGGTTGACTAGATGACCTTTGGAGTCCCTGCCAACTCTAGGGTCCTGTTAAAGAATGGATTGCAAAGGAAGAGTTCACACATAAACATTTGGAATGACTCAGAAGAGAAATGTTGTTTGACAGTGGAGTAGATTTCCCCTTCGGAAGAGACCAAGCCTTTCTCGGCAGGGCTGCAGTTGTGGATCACTGGATGGCTAAAAAGGTTTGCACTAGATGGCACCTTGGGCTTTCTTCCAAACCTTGTCCTGAAGAGAAGAGCTGTTCAACAGGAGAATCGTTTTGGAAGGTCTTGGAGGGTGGTGGACTCTCTATCTCTAGAGGATTTTGCACAGAGGCTGCAGATGGCCCTCTATCACAGGAAGGGCTTCATTTGCGTGACAGAACAGTGGAGAGCCTTTGGGTCTCCTTCCAAATTTAGGCTTGGCACCACCCGCTTGGCATCTTTGATTGGGTTACATTCTTTAAGAGTTACATTGTGCTGAAGGAGAGGATCAGGGCCTGGAATATCAGCTCCAACTGGAGTCCAGACCTCCAACTTGGGGTCAAGAGGGAGGGAGCCCCAGCAGGCCTCTGTCTCCTGAGACAACCAGGGTGTGCTTTGATGCCAACGACCTCTCTCCTCTTCCAGATATCAGCAAAGGCATGGCAGCTCAGCAGAAACCGGAGGCCCAGGCAACAGAGAACAGCCTCAGGAAGGAAGTGAGTTCTGTCATCTTCTTCATCACTCTCCGCCTTGCCTTTCCATTTCTCCTTCCCTTCCTCACCACCTTCTCACTTTCTATCCATCTAGTTATCTATTATTATTATTATTATTATTATGTGCTGTAAATTTACACAGTGCTGTACATAATCTTATAATTAGACAGCTCCCTGCCCTCAGGCTTACAATTTAAGAGAGACAATACAAAAAGAGAAGGAAAAAGTGGTTAGAAAGGGCATGAGGTCCAGTGGTTCTTCTTTTCCTCTGGGGCCTGGACCAAGAGCAGATGGACTGGAGGGAGGGCTTGGCTTCTTAATACATAGTTATATATACATAGTTATTCATTTCTTCATTGAAATGTTTCCATCCCACTTTGGTGGGAACATCTGCATTGAATCCAAGGCTGCAGGGCTGCATTGCGCATGCTGTGGCACATTGTGTGTGGATGGATATCTGTCACGTGTTGTGCATTAGGTCACTTATTGGTTGCCTCCGTTCCACTGGATGAAGTTGCAGTTCTCCAAAAGGGTTGGGTAGCATCATCCGGACGCAGCTCCACATGTGCCGATTTGTGCGAGACCAGCCTCATGCTCTTCTTTCCTCCTCTTTTCCAGCCTGAGGTCTCTTTTGAAGAGGTGGCTATCGTTTTCTCCAAGGGGGAGTGGGAGCTCCTGGATCCGGGGCAGAGGACTCTCTACAAGGAGGTCATGCTGGAGACTTATGGGAACATGGCATCTCTGGGTAAGGATGCCTTTCTCCTTCAGGGGATGAACGCCTCTTTAGGGGACATTGTCCACTCTGTCATCCAGTCACCCGTGAGGTTGTAATCCTGTCATCCAGGCTGTAATGTCTGCTGTTGCCATTAATATGGGACAGACTCACAAGCCAAAAAGACTTCAAATCCCAACTGAGCTTTGGGGAGGAGGTCTGGCAAACATGGGAGCCTCCTCAGCCCATTGAATGCTCTCCCATTGCAGTAAAGGCACCTTTGCTTTAAAGAAACCACAAGAAAACCCATGTGCCTGCATGTGCCTTCTCTTTGCCAAACCTGAATTTGCCTGATGCCAGTTTCCAGAAACAGACTTCCACTCTGGGTTTGGATGGGATGTTACTCCTCTTCTTGGTAACAGATAGGATCCTAAAGCCTACTTTCCCTCCTGGCATCCCTGGTAGCTTCTGTCAATGCAGTACGATGTGCATCATTTTGTTTGTGTCTCTTTGCCATCTTCCAATGTTGACACTCTTGCTGAACAGCCAAAATCTGTGTATTTAAGGTGCCATAACTATTAGACAAGATTGTTCATGACTCAATTGGCAAAGCTTTTGTGAGAACATCTGCAATATTGTCCCTGGTGTCTATGTATTACAGACTTAAGATTATGTTCTGGACCATCTCTCTCACATTCTGATATCTAACATCTATATACTTTGTCTTACATTACAAGTTCTCAGTTTCAGACATTGCAATGCAAGATTGTGAATCTTCATGCACTACAGTAGGCTCGTCATACTTTCCTCCTAAATCCACAAGCAGTTTTCTTACCCATTGGATCTCTCCTTCAGTTTCAGACAATTCTGCAAATTCTGCTTCTGTAGTGCTTAAAGCTCCACAATTCTGCTTCCTGATGCGCCAGATTATTGGAATACAAGCTAATCTTACTAGCAAGCCCGAGACTGACTTTCTGTTGTGTAATTCTGATGCAAATGAACTGTCCACATAAAAATCAAGCTGTTGTTCAGTGCCTTGTATCACCAACTGTCAAACAGCCCTTACTGTAAGGAAGTTCCTCCTAAAGTTGAGGTGGAATCTCTTTTCCTGCAGTTTGCATCCATTGTTCCATGTTCTAGTCTCTGGAGCAGCAGAAAACAAGCTTGCTCCCTCCTCAATATGACATCTCTCCAAATATTTAAATAGGGCTATCATATCACCTCTTACCCTTCTCTTCTCCAGCCTAAAAACCTTAGCTCCCTAAGGCATCCCTCATAGGGCACAATTTCCAGACCCTTCACCATCTTAGTTATTATTATTATTATTAATTTTATGTATATTGTTCTGTAAATGTACATAGAATCTTATAATTAGACGGATCCCTGCCCTCAGGCTTACAGTCTAAAAGAGACAACACAAAAGCAAAAGGGGAAGATGGAGGGAAGTGGTTGAGGTCCAGTGGTTCCTCTCTCCCTCTGGGGTCTGGAACAAGGCAGATGGACTGGAGGGAGGGTTCGGCTTCTTAATACATAGTTAAAAGGAGGCATCCCTGGGCAAACAGCACAATCCTGGGAACACTTTCCTAAACAATATAGTCTTTAACTCAATTTTGAAACTGGTTAGAGAAGTGATGAGGTGCACATGTAGGGGAAGGAGGTTCCAGGAGTGAGGGGCAGCAAGTGAGAAGGAATGAATCCGGGACAGGGCAGTGGAAATCCTGGGCTGGGATAGGAGACCTTGACTACCAGAACTGAGGTTACAAGAAGGAGTGTGAAGAGAAAGAAGTTCAGACAAGTAAGGAGGGGCCAGTCCTTGGAGGGCTTTGAAAGTCAACAACAAAAGCTTGTACTGGATGCAGAAGGGGAAGGGGAGCCAATGAAGGGAAGATAGGAGAAACATGGTCAAAGCAGCGAGTAGATGTGATAATACATGCGGCTGAGTTCTTGACAGAGGATGATGATGATGATGATAATAATTTTTATTTCTTACCTGCCCCTCTGTCAGAACAATCAAGGCAGGGTACCACAAAATTAAAACAATTACAGTTAAAATGGTTCAACAATCCCATCCCCAACCTCCACCCCTTAAAATAGAATTAAACTAGCAGAAATTAAAATCAAGTTACTTATCAGATTAAAAATAAAACAAACATATTACACATACCCTGTTTCCCCGAAAATAAGACATACCCCAAAAATAAGACCTAGTCGAGGTTTTCCTGAATTGCTAAATATAAGGCCTCCCCTGAAAGTAAGACCTAACAAAGTTTTTGTATATAAATATATATACAGTATATAATAAATGTTCATTTTTTGGTTCAACAATAAATGTGAATTCTTCTTCATGGAAAAAATAAAACATTCACTGAAAATAAGATCTACCACATCTTTGGGAGCTAAAATTAATATAAGACACTGTCTTATTTTTGGGGAAACACGGTATTAAAACTCAGTGCGGGCCACAGCATAGGGTAAGATCAGGGAATAGGCTGGAAGATTTTAGGAGCCAAGAGGATTATACAGTTTCTGGGAAGGCCTGCCGGAAGAGATGTGTCTTTAAAGTTGTTTTGAAACAGTCTAACGTTGTTATAAGATGCAACTCGTCTGGCAGGCCATTCCATAGTCTGGGAGCAGAAGCTGAAAAGGCCCTCTGGAAGGTCTGCGGCAGCCTGGTCTTCGTGGGCTGCAGCAGGTTCCTCCCAGAGGACCGAAGTGTGCGGGGGGGTTCATATGGGAAGAGGCGGTCCCTAAGATAAGATGGACCCAAGCCATATAGGGCTTTATAGGTTAAAACCAACACCTTGTACTGCACCCGGAAACTGATCGACAGCCAGTGGAGAGCTATAAGCACAGGTGTAATGTGTTATCTCCTAGATGTTCCGCTAATAAGACTGCCTGTCATGTTTTGGAACAGTTGGAGTTTCCGGATTAGGCACAAGCGCTTTACAGAAATCAAAACATGAGGTTACCAAAGCGTGTACCACTGTTTCCATGTCCTTCAGATCCAGGTAGGGGCACAGCTGTCGTATGAGCTGAAGCTGATAAAAGGCACTCTTGACCACCGCATTCACCTGACTCGTCATGTGGAGTGACAAATCAAGAAGTACCCCCAGACTGTGAACAGAGTCCTTCGGGGAGAGTGTGATTCCGTCTAGGACTGGGAGTTGTATTCCCAAACCTGGCTTTGGGCCTGTAACTGCTAGTACTCCTGTTTTGTTTGGATTAAGTTTCAACCTGTTTTTCCTCATCCAATCCATTACCACTGCAAGACAGTCATTAAGAGGGGAGACACCATCTGATTAAAGGATGGAGGTGAGAGAGAGGAAGCCCTGTCAGAAGTAGGTTACAATAATCTAGTCATGAAATCACTAGGGCATGGACCAGAGTCTTGGCAGTGAAGGGTGAGAGGAATGGACGGATTTTAGCAATGTTGTAAAGAGAGAATCTACAGGTCTTGGCGGTAGCCTGAATCTGGGGAATAAATGACAGAGAGGAATCAAGATGAAACCAAGACTGCAGGCTTGATGAACAGGTTGAATAGAAGTGCCGTCAACAGAAACAGAAAAGGAGTATTGAAGAGTGGGCTTAGGTGGGAAGACAAGAAGCTCTGTCTTAGACATGTTGAGCTTCAAGCGCTGATGCTGCATCCACTGAAAGATGGCAGCCAGACAAGAGGAGACTTGCTGTTCAAGCCCCAGCGAAAGGTCGGGTGGAAAGATACAGCTCAGTGTCATTGGCATACAGATGATAGGAGAAACCAAAAGAACTGATAAGTTTACCAAGGGGCAATGTGTATAGAGAGAACAAAAGGAGACCCAGGACAGAGCCCTGACGAACTCCAACAGATGAGGGAACAGTGGAGGAAGTCTGACCACCTGTGACCACTGTAAAAGATCTAGTTGCCCTCCTTTGGACACACTCCAGTTTCTCCACATCTTTTTTGAATTGTGGTGCCCAAAACTGGACACAGTATTCCAGGTGCAGCCTGACCAAAGCAGTATAGAGTGGCCCTATTACTTCCCTTGATATAGATGCTATACCTGTATTGATGCAGCCTAAAATAGCATTGGCCATTTTAGCTGCTGCATCGCATTGTGGACTCATGTTCAACTTATGGTCTACTTGGACTCCTAGATCCCTTTCACATGTACTTTCATTCAGCTAATGTTCCCCATCCTATATCTGTGCATTTCATTTTTGTGCCATAAGTGCAGTACCTTACATTTCTCTGCATTGAATTTCATTTTGTTAGCATTGGCCCAGCTTTCTAGTCTATTCGGGTCATTTTGAATTTCGATCCTGTCCTCTAGGGTATTAGCTATTCCTCCTAATTTGGTGTCATCTGCAAATTTGATAAGTATGCCCCCAAAAGTCATTAATAAAAATATTGAATAGCACTGGGCCCAGGACAGAGCCCTGTGGGACCCCACTGGTCACTTCTTTCCAGGTTGAAAAGGAGCCATTGTTGGGAACCCTTTTGGTTCGGCCGGTCAACCAATTGCAAATCCATGTAACAGTTAATTTGTCTAGCCCACATTTTGCAACCTTGTTTGCAAGAATGTCATGGGGAACCTTAAATGCCTTACTGACTATAATCACTTCAACTTTTGTGTACATGCATACATCCGCAATGCTGCGTTTGTACCCTAGTTTGACCCATTTGCATTTGCATACTGCCCATAAACTTCCAGGTATTTGAGATTTGGTGGTCTACCATACAACATGTTACATAGAGGGTTTTTGTTTTTTTTGACAAAAGAATTCCAACATGGTTTGCTGTCAAAATGGCTTCCCCCAAATGTGCTCAGGTGCTTCTGCATCGAGCATCATTCAATCTTTCATTTCATAGAGTCATATAATCATAGAGTTGGAAGAGACAAGGGCCATCCAGTCCAACTCCCTGCCATGCAGGCACTCCCAATCAAAGCATCTCTGACAGATGGCCATCCAGCCCCTGTTTAAAGACCTCTAAGGAAGGAGACTCCACTACCCTCCGAGGGAGTGTGTTCCACTGTCGAACAGCCCTTACTGTCAGGAAGTTCCTCCTAATATTGAGGTGGAATCTCTTTTCCTGTCATTTGCATCCATTGTTCCGCGTCCTAGTCTCTGGAGCAGCAGAAAACAAGCTTGCTCCCTCCTCAATATGACATCCCTTCAAATATTTAAACAGGGCTATCATATCACCTCTTAACCTTCTCTTCTCCAGGCTAAACATCCCCAGTTCCCTAAGGCAGTCCTGATAGGGCATGGTTTCCAGACCTTTCACCATCTTAGTTGCCCTCCTTTGGACCTGCTCCAGTTTCTCCACATCCTTTTTGAATTGTGGTGCCCAGAACTGGACACAGTATTCCAGGTGGGGCCTGACCAAAGCAGAATAGAGTGGCACTATTACTTCCCTTGATCTAGACACTATACTTCTATTGATGCAGCCTAAAATTGCATTGGCCTTTTTAGCTGCCGCATCGCACTGTTGACTCATGTTCAGCTTATGGTCTACTTGGACTCCTAGATCCCTTTCACATGTTGTCTCATTCAGCCAGGTGTCCCCCATTTTATATCTGTGCATTTCATTTTTCCTCCCTAAGTGCAGAACCTTACATTTCTCTGTGTTGAATTTCATCTTGTTAGCATTGGCCCAGCTTTCTAGTATATTCAGGTCATTTTGAATTTTGATCCTGTCCTCTGGGGCATTAGCTACTCCTCCTAGTTTAGTGTCATCTGCAAATTTGATAAGTATGCCCCCAATTCTGTCATCCAAATCATTAATAAAATGTTGAACAGCACTGGGCCCAGGACAGAACCCTGTGGGACCCCACTGGTCACTTCTCTCCAAGATGAAAAGGAGCCATTGTTGAGCACCCTTTGAGTTCAGCCACTCTACCAATTACAAATCCATGTAACAGTTAACTTGTCTATCCCACATTTTGAAAGCTTATTTGCAAGAATGTCATGGGGAACCTTGTCAAAGGCCTTACTGAAATCGAGGTAAACTATATCCACAGCATTCCCTTCATCTACCAAGCTGGTAATTTTATCAAAAAAAGAGATCAAGTTCGTTTGGCATGACTTGTTTCTCTGAAACCCATGTTGGCTTTTTGTGATTATGGCATTGGCTTCTAAATGTTCACAGACTCTCTGCTTAATGATCTTCTCTAGAATCTTTCCTGGTATTGATGTCAGACTAACTGGATGATAATTTTTGGGATCCTCCTTTTTTCCCTTTTTGAAAATGGGGACAACATTTGCCCTCCTGCAGTCTGCTGGGACTTCTCCTGTTCTCCAGGAGTTCTCAAAGATTATTGCCAGTGGTTCTGATATTACATTTGCCAGTTCTTTTAATACCCTTGGATGTAGTTCATCTGGTCCTGGAGACTTATATTCATTTAGGTTAACCAAGTATTCCTGTACTACCTCTTTACTTATTCTGTGCTGAAATTCCCCTATTCTGTCTTCTGCTCCATTATCCTTTGGTTGAGCACCCTTTACCTTTTCTGAGAAGACTGAAGCAAAGAATGAGTTGAGTTGCGGACATATACAGAAAAACCGTTTTTATTGTTCTTAACCTCTCTAGCAAGCCTGAGTTCATTCTGGGCTTTAGCTTTCCCCCCTTTATTCCTACACGTGCTGGCTATTTGTTTGAATTCCTCTTTGGTGATTTCCCCATTTTTCCATTTCTTTTACATGTTCCTTTTAAAACTTAGCTCAGTTGAAAGTTCCTTAGTCATCCATCCTGGCTTCTTGAGACATCTTCCATTCTTCTTCTTCATTGGAACTGTTTGGAATTGCGCCTTCAGTATCTTCTTTTTGAGAAACTCCCATCCATCTTGAACTCCCTTTTCTTTTAGTATTCCTGACCATGGGATCACCCCCAGTATTTCTCTAAGTTTATTGAAATCAGCTCTCCTAAAGTCTAGAATGCGTGTCTCACTATGCCTGGCCTCTCCTTTCCACTGTATAACAAACTCCAGGAGAACATGGTCACTTCCACCTCAGGATCCCACCACCTGCACTCCATTGACTAGGTCTTCCCTGGTGGTAAAGATCAGATCTAAGATAGCTGATACCCTTGTTGCCTCTTCCATCTTTTGGACAATGAAACCGTCTTCGAGGCAAGTGAGGAATTTGCTAGACCTTGAAGATTTGGCTGAGTTTGACTTCCAGCAAATATCCGGACAGTTGAAGTCCCCCATCACTACTACATTTCTCCTTTATGAGTGTGTGGTCATCTGTTCTAGAAAAGCATCATCCATTTCCTCCGTCTGACTTGGAGATCTGTAGTAGACTCCCACAGTAATATCCTTGGTGTTTCCTTCCCATTTAATTTTTATCCAGATTATCTCCACTTGGCCTCCAGTACTGATGTCCTGGATTTCTTCACTGGTGTAAATGTCCCTGACGTATAATGCTATTCCTCCTCCTTTCCTGTTTGTCCTGTTTCTCTTACAAAGGTTATACCCTTTTATTTCTACATTCCAATTGTGACACTCATCCCACCAGTCTTCAGTGATTTCTATTATATCATATTTGCTTTGCTGCGCTAGGAGTTCAAGTTCATCCTGCTTATTTCCCATGCTCTGTGCATTGGTGTAGAGACATCGAAGATCATGGGTCCCTTTTACTTGCTGCCTATGCAAAAATTTTTGCCTACCACTGTTGGGTCCTTTCACTGTTTGCCTTCTTCCCTCTATGTCAATTTGACTATTTTCTCCAGCCCTTTTGCCTTCCAGAATACTATCTCCCTCCCCCACATAACTCAGTTTGAAGCCCTCCTGATCAGATTCCTCAGACTGTTGGCAAAAACGTTTTTGCCAACTGGCATGAGATGCAGCCCATCCCTTGCCAGAAGTCCCTCCTAATGGAACCACATCCCATGATCCAAGAATCCAAACTGTTCTTGGTGGCACCATCTACGGAGTCAGTTATTCACCTCTGCTATTTTCCTCTCCCTTCCTGGACCAAGAAGAGATGATATGACAACCTGTGCATCCATCTCTTTTAGCTTCCTACCCAGAGCCTCATAATCCCTTATGATATTCTGAAGGCTGTGCCTTGCAGTATCATTGGTTCCCACATGCGCCAAAAAGAAGTGGTATTGGTCAGTAGGCTTGGCCAGTCTTGTCAGCCTCTCCATCACATCACAGATCTTTGCCCCAGGAAGACAACACATCTCCCGAGACATCTTGTCAGGCCCACAAACCACTGCTTCAGTACTCCTCAGCAAGGAGTCCCCCACCACAACCACATGCCTCCTCCGAGGCTTAGCAGAGGCTGTACCCTGTGGTGCTATTCTCAGGCTCCCCTGCTCTGTCCCTGATGTTTGTCCCTGCCGCTCTTCCTCATCATCCTTGATAACAGAGAGAGATTCAAAGCTATTCTGTATCTGCAAGCCACTCACAGAACGTTCCCTGGTTTCCTTACTTCTGTGTGTAACCTTCCTCCAAACATTTACCTCTGTTTTATGTGGAGTGACCTCCTCCACCCCAGCAACTTCCTCTGTGTGTTTCCCATCCAAGACATTCCAGTTTGTTCTGTTCATGAGAATCTCCTGCTCCCTAAGATGCTGAAGTGCAGATACCTGGGCCTCCAGCTGCTGTACTTCCTCTTCTAAGAGGGCTACCAACTTGCACTTGGTGCTGGTGTAGTTCCCCACATGTGTAAGCAAGAAGACAAACATCCCACAAGTGTTGCAGGTGACTACAGTAGGGCCTTCAGTTTCCATACTGAGAAATCTTAAGGAGGCACTGAAACAAGACTGTGGGCTTCCCTGCTAAACTTGGCCTTTGTCCCCAAGCCATGTCACTGAGTTAAAGTCACGAGGCCTATATTTATGTAGAGAGCTCCTCACTACTAGATCCTTCCAGAAGCAAGTCTCTGACTCACTTTCTCTGATGTTTCAGGCCAGCTTCTCTTCTATTCTCCAAAAACCTCCTTGACTAGATAAGAAAAATTAAAATTCCTCTGCAAGCCTTCTGTAGTATTAAGAGTTCTGGCTTCTCCCATCAGTTACTCCCAGAATGCAAGTCTAAGTTTAGATTAGATCTCACTCAAGCACATGGACAAGAGACGCCTCCTTCTCCTCTGCAAGCCTTCTGTAGTATTAAGAGTACCCCGCCCCTATTGCCTGTTCAGAGGGGCGGGTTAGAAATAAAAATTATTATTATTATTATTATTATTAGTTCTGACTTCTCCCAGCAGTTACTCCCAGAATGCTTTAGGACCCCAATCCATCTCTCCGCTAAACCATCCTCTTGGGGAACGGATGGGTTAGTCATGTTGTGTCGTATTCCTTTCCTCCTCAACCAGTTTTTCAGGTTGTTAGATAGGAATTCTCCACCTCTATCTGTGGCCAAGGCCCCCACCTTGTATTCAAACTCTGTTTCAATCATGTTGACCCAGTCTTTGAAGTGTTCAGCAACTTCACTTTTTTCCTTCATGAGCATCACATACGAAAATCTTGTGTGACGGTCTACGATGACCATGAAATACTGATGTTTGTCCTTGCTTTTAACCAAAGGACCAACCAAATCAGCATGCACAACCTGAAAAGGTCTTTGTGTGGTGCATTTGCTGCATTTAACCACAGGAAAAGCCTTCAGCTTTATCCTGCTGCAAACTGAGCAATCCAGGTGGTTTGAGCATGAAGATATTTTAAGCTCTGGACACACTTAGAATCATAGAATCACAGAATCATAGAATTGGAAGAGACCACAAGGGCCATCCAGTCCAACCCCCTGCCATGCAGGAACTCCCAGTCAAAGTATCCCCGACAGATGGCCATCCAGCCTCTGCTTAAAGACCTCCAAGGACGGAGACTCCACTACACTCCGAGGGAGTGTGTTCCACTGTCGAACAGCCCTTACTGTCAGGAAGTTCCTCCTAATGTTGAGGTGGAATCTCTTTTCCTGCAGCTTGCATCCATTGTTCCGTGTTCTAGTCTCTGCAGCAGCAGAAAACAAGCTTGCTCCCTCCTCAATATGACATCCTTTCAAATATTTGAACAGGGCTATCATATCACCTCTTAACCTTCTCTTCTCCAGGCTAAACATCCCCAGTTCCCTAAGGTGGTCCTGATAGGGCATGGTTTCCAGACCCTTCACCATCTTAGTTGTCCTCCTTTGGACATGCTCCAGTTTCTCCACATCCTTTTTGAATTGTGGTGCCCAGAACTGGACACAGTATTCCAGGTGGGGCCTGATCAAAGCAGAATAGAGTGGCACTATTACTTCCCTTGATCTAGACGCTATACTTCTATTGATGCAGCCTAGAATAGCATTGGCCTTTTTAGCTGCCGCATCGCACTGTTGACTCATGTTCAACTTATGGTCTACTTGAACTCCTAGATCCCTTTCACACATAGTTTCATTCAGCCAGATGTCCCCCATCCTAAATCTGTGCATTTCATTTTTACGCCCTAAGTGCAGTACCTTGCATTTCTCCGCATTGAATTTCATTTTGTTAGTGTTGGCCCAGTTTTCTAATCTATTCAGGTCATTTTGAATTTTGATCTTGTCTTCTGGAGTATTGGTTACTCCTCCTAATTTGGTGTCATCTGCAAATTTGATAAGTATGCCCCCAATTCTGTCATCCAAGTCATTAATAAAGATATTGAATAGCACTGGGCCAACTACAGATCCCTGTGGGACCTCACTGGTCACTTCTCTCCAGGATGAAAAGGAGCCATTGTTGAGCACCCTTTGTGTGCGGCCAGTCAACCAGTTACAAATCCATGAAACGGTTACCTTGTCTAGTCCACATTTTGCAAGCTTGTTTGCAAGAATGTCATGGGGAACCTTGTCAAAGGCCTTACTGAAATCAAGATATACTATATCCACAGCGTTCCCTTCATCTACCAAGCTGGTAATTTTATCAAAAAAAGAGATCAGATTTGTCTGGCAGGACTTGTTTCTCTGAAACCCATGTTGGCTTTTTGTGATTATGGAATTGGCTTCTAAATGTTCACAGACTCTCTGCTTAATGATCTGCTCTAGAATCTTTCCTGGTATTGATGTCAGACTAACCGGACGATAATTGTTGGGATCCTCTTTTTTTCCCTTTTTGAAGATGGGGAGAACGTTTGCCCTCCTCCAGTCAGCTGGGACTTCTCCTGTTCTCCAGGAGTTCTTAAAGATTATTGCCAATGGGGACTTCTGGTGACCGTGGGAGGCGTTCAGCCGCGTTTTGTCGGAGCTCCGACAAATGCGATTCTGTGTTGCTTTAACTTTAAAATTTTTGGCCACTTTTTCATCAAGACCTTGGCAATACTCCCTTGGCACAGGGAGCCCTGAAGCATCCCCACAGAGGCCCTTCAGAAGGCTGGGAGCAACCCCATCCCTTCCCCCGATAGGGGGAAGCGGGGGCGAGCTCAAGGAAAGCCGCGGAGAGGCGCAGGGAAAAGCCCAACAGCGCAGCAGCAGCAGCAGCGGCAAGCCGCGAACGCCAAACGCCACCTTTTTTGCTGTGAAAGGGAAATAACAAAATAACAAATAGCGTGGTGGAAGACTTTCTGCAAACAGAGACAACAAAATATCAAAACTTAGTAACCCTACAAACATAAAAAGAAGAAAAAACAACAGAGCTAAAAGCAGGAACTGGAAGCATAAAGTGAATACAGCTGAGAGACCAAAGGCAGTAAAGAGACAGAGGTAAGAAGTTTGGCAAGAACGTTTGTGAGAAATAAATAACTAAAATAAGGAGAAAATAAGAAGAAAATGAGAAGGAGTAGGAGAGCTTAAGAGGAATTAAGGAGACATGAGAGGGAAGAAATAAAGAACTATTAAAGATAATAGGAATAATAATAGAAACAACAGTTAAAAAGAATAGAGACAGCTTGATTAAACAAGCACTAAGTTCAAGAGATACAGCTGTTTATTCTCTCAACGCCCTTCTCTAGAAGCTATCTCCAAATTGTTGTACTATCGCCCATCCGTCTATAAGATAAGCTATCATTGCTACAAGGAGTTTCACTGTAAAATCAATGTGGAGTCTTAATCTCATAGTAACAAACAACATGGATACTTGATTTGGGAATAAATGAACAAGGACAATATTGATTTCTGATTTGGGAATTAATGATTAAAGACAACCAACTGAGATTATATATTAAGTTTAATTATTAATAATTAAGATTAAATTATTTTGTAAGGTTGTTACAAATATCCTGAGAAATTATAGGAGCAGTTAATTCACGCATATAAGTGGAGAGGAAAAATCAACCAAATCGACCAATTCGCATCTATTCTCCTATTTAAGCGACATAAAAGAAATGGAAGAGATCTAATGCTGCAACTTATATAGAGTGATCTGGCATAAGGTACTACAGCTGGTTTTAGAGACTATTTTAATGATTAGTAAGAAATTAAGGCTTGTATAATATTAGTGATAAGAAGTAACTTGAGTTAAAGAACGGCAACTTAAAAGATTTTGGGAAATATAGAATTTTAAAATTTTGGCATAATATTATCATCTCTTTATCGATAACTGCTTTCTCATTTGGACTATCATCATTGACTTATTCGGATATATACAATCTTATCGATAGACATAAATACTTGTCTATAAGTATTTCACTCTTTGTATATTTAATGAAGAAGATTTAAACTATTTGGAATTTGTTCATCCATCTGACGATTGAGAAGAAATTGACTCGATTTCATAATTTTCAGATTTGATCGGACTTGACTTGACAGTATATTAAGTAAAAACAATATCGTATGGATAATAATATTCTCTAAAAATTGATTCGGACTGATCTAAGAGATTAAAATTAAATTTAAAATCATTATAATATTAGGTACAAATATTAATGTATAGATGCCATCCTTTTTGCTATACTAAATCGTCTAATGGACTACCTCTTAATATAACAAACTGAAACATTTCAATAGCCGACCAGAGTTTAAAATCACTATAAAGAAACTTTCTTCCCTATCCCTCAACTATCAGTACTACGATTTAAGACCTAGAAGAAAATGGCCACCTCTAAATATCCACCTTCTAATAGTATGACACAAAAACAACAGCAGAGTAATAGAAGACAATCTAATGACCAAATGTTTTTTTTTTTGGAAGAAATAAGATGAAAATGGAAATGGAACAAAACATGAAAAAAGAGATGAAACTTCTAAGAGCAGACATTAAACAAGACATGAAATTGGAATTGAAGGATATTAAAATATCATTGGATGAAGTAACTAAAGACATGAAGAAGGCTAAAGAAAGACTAGATAAACTGGATGAGAAAACAAACACTCTAGAAGGAAAAATAGAAGATATGAATATTCGAGAACAAACAGAAACAGAACGAAGGCTAGATGAGAAAAGCATTAGAAGACCTGAAATGCAGAGAAATTTGTTTAAAAATCAGAGGGGTAAAGGAAGTTAAAGGAGAAGACTTATACGACTCCTTCTTACCAGTGTTAGCAGAATACGCAGAAATATCGGCAAATGATATGAGTTGGGAAATAAATAAAATGTATAGATTAAACTCCCAAATAGCCAAAGAAAAAGGATGGCCCAGAGATATTGTGATATAGTTTTTGAGGAAAAAAAAACCAAGAGATCAGATACTGGATCCAAGTTATAAGAAGTCATTCCTGATTGATGAAGAAGAAATTAAAATTTTTAAGGACATTCCTAAAAGAATATTAAGGAAAAGAGAGGAATACAAATTTTTGACATCGTTCCTAACCTAAAACGATATCCTGTACAAATGGGAAAAATTAGAAGGAATTTCTGTATTGTTTAAGCAAAGATGGTATAAATTAAATTCAGTACAAAAGGCAAAAGACTTTTGGAAAAGATGCAACAAAGAAATTAAAAAAAAACAAGAAAGGCTGGAAAATCTAAACTACAAAGACAAATTAAGATCAGCAAACAAGCCTCCAGAAAAACGAGAAGACAATCTACCAGATCTCTCAGATGAAGGAGAACTCTCAGACACCTCTAATAAAGATGAAGACTCGAAAATTGATGATAAAAGCCTAGATGAAATGATAACGGCAAGTGCATCAACGAATACACAAAAAGAGGACTGACATCCTAAAAGTAATGGCTGGTATTAAAGATTTATAGTTCCTATCATGGAACATTAAAGGACTAAATGACAAGAAGAAAAGGAAAGAGATATTTCAAGAAATACTTGAACTAAAATGTGATATTGTTTGTTTGCAAGAAACACATGTGCGTAATAAAGATAAAAGATCGTTAAGAAACCCTAAATTAGGTATTGAATTTGTATCGGCCTACAAACAAAAAAAACGTGGGGTTGTTGTTTATGTAAGAAACAACTTACATGCTAAAGAGCTATTTAATGATGAAAATGGTTTTTTCTTAGGAATTGAATTAACAATATGAGAAAAAAAATTGTTTTAGTTGTGATCTATGCTCCTCAAGACCAAAAAGCTAAATTTTATTAAAAAAATAAGTGGAATAATGCAAGAGTACATTGAATATGATTTTATAGTTTGTGGTGATTTCAATGCAGTAATAGATCCATCTATAGATAGACTGTCCAGTAAAAAAATAGAACAAAAACAAGGAAAGTTACCTAAAACTTTCTTTAAAATGCTACAACTCTATAATTTAGTAGACGTATGGAGATATAAAAAACAAAAACAAAAAGAATTCACTTTTTTTTTCAGAGAGACACAAATCCTTAGCCAGACTTGATATGTTTCTTGCCTCCAAGACTCTATGTAGTAAAATTAGTAAAGTTGAAGTTCTCCCCCGAATCTACTCAGATCACAATTCAATAACTATGAAAATTAAAATCTTAGAATCTGAGTATAGATGGCAAATACAAGATTATCTTCTCCATAATGATAAGATAATAGAGGAAGCCAAAAAAGAGCTAAATTTTTATTTTAAAAATAACCTGGGAAAAGGGGTTAGTTCGGAAACAGTCTGGGAGGCCAGCAAGGCTGTCATCAGGGGCTTCTTTATTCAAAAACATATACAATTTCAGAAAAAGAAAAAGGAAAAAATGGAACAAATCACAATGGCAATATCTGAAAAGGAAAAGGAGCTAATTAAGAGTAAGGACAAAGATAAGATATTGAAAGAGATTAAATTATTACAAAAACAATACTCAATAGAAAATCTAGACAAAATAACAAGAAAAATGAAACAACTTAAGGTAATTCATTTCCAAAATGCAAATAAAATCGGAAAATGGTTGTCATGGAAAACCAAAAAAGAAAGAGATAAAAAAAATAATAACCAAAATACAATCTGGTGAAAAAATATTTACAAAATTGAAAAAGATTAGAGAAGTATTCTATAAACATTTTGAAAAAATATATGGAGTTAAAAATATAGAAAATTCTGAATTACAAAAATATCTAGATAAATGTAGTATCCCCATATTGGATGTTGACTGCAGGCAAAATATAAACTCACCTATAAGCAAGCAGGAACTGATGGAAGCTATTAAAGATTATTGCCAATGGCTCTGATATTACATTTGCCAGTTCTTTTAATACCCTTGGATGTAGTTCATCTGGTCCTGAAGACTTATATTCATTTAGGTTAACCAAGTATTCCTGTACTATCTCTTTACTTATTCCGTGCTGAAATTCCCCTATTCTGTCTTCTTCCCTATTATCCTTAGGTTGAGCACCTTTTGCCTTTTCTGAGAAGACTGAAGCAAAGAAGATGTTGAGTAATTCTGCCTTTTCTCTGTACCCTGTTAGCATTTTACCATCTTCTGCACGCAGTGGCCCTACCGTTTCCTTCCTCTTCCTTTTGCTTCGGACATACCCAAAAAAGCCCTTTTTATTGTTCCTAACCTCTCTAGCAAGCCTGAGTTCATTCTGCGCTTTAGCTTTTCTGACTTTACCTCTACATGTGCTGGCTATCTGTTTGAATTCCTCTTTGGTGATTTCCCCATTTTTCCATTTCTTATACATGTTCTTTTTAAGGCTTATCTCAGTTGAAAGTTCCTTAGTCATCCATCCTGGCTTCTTGAGACACCTCCCATTTTTCTTCCTCATTGGAACTGTTTGAAATTGTGCCTTCAGTATCTCCCTTTTGAGAAACTCCCATCCATCTTGAACTCCCTTCTCTTTTAGTTTTCCTGACCATGGGATCACTCCCATTATTTCTCTAAGTTTATTGAAATCAGCTCTCCTAAAATCTAGAATGCGTGTCTGACTATGCCTGGCTTCCCCTTTCCGCTGTATAACAAACTCCAGGAGAACATGGTCACTTCCCCCTAAGGATCCAACCACTTGCACTCCATTGACTAGGTCATCCCTGTTGGTTAAGATCAGATCTAAAATAGCTGATCCCCTTGTTGCCTCTTCCACCTTTTGGACAATGAAATTATCTTCCAAGCAAGTGAGGAATTTGCTCGACCTTGAGGATTTGGCTGAGTTTGAATTCCAGCAAATATCCGGGTAGTTGAAGTCCCCCATCACTACTACATCTCTCCTTTCTGAGTGTGTGGTCATCTGTTCTAGAAAGGCATCATCCAATTCCTCCGTCTGACTTGGAGGTCTGTAGTAGACTCCCACAGTAACATCCCTGTTGTTTCCCTCTCCTTAAATTTTTATCCAGATGCTCTCCACTTGGCCTCCAGTACTGATGTCCTGGATCTCTTCACTGGTGTAAATATCCCTCACATATAATGCTATTCCTCCTCCTTTCCTGTTTGGCCTGTTTCTCTTGAAAATGTTATACCCCTTTATTTCTACATTCCAATCATGAGACTCATCCCACCAAGGTTTCAATGATGCCTATTATATCATTTTTGCTTTGTTGTGCTAGGAGTTCAAGTTCATCCTGTTTATTTCCCATACTCTGTGCATTAGTGTAGAGACATCTAAGAACATGTGTTCCCTTTACTTGCTGCCTGTGCAAATTTTTTTGCTTCCCACTGTTGGGTCCTTGCACTGTTTGCCTTGTTCCCTCTATGTCAGTTTGACTATTTCCTCCAGCCCTTTTGCCTTCCAGAATAATGTCTCCCTCCCCCATATAACTCAGTTTAAAGCCCTCCTGATCAGATTTTTGAGACTACTGGCAAAAATGTTTTTGCCAACTGGCGTGAGATGCAGCCCATCCTTTGCCAGAAGTCCCTCCTCATGGAACCGCAGCCCATGATCCAAGAATCCAAACTGTTCTTGGCAGCACCATCTACGGAGCCAGTTATTCACCTCTGCTATTTTCTTCTCCCTTCCCCCAGCTTCCCCAAACTTGTGAAGCTTGTATGTCCCATGACTCTATGGTAGTAATGAGCGCAGTCCAAGTGCAAAGGCACATTGTTGACTATCGCGCATTCTGCCCTGTCAACCTTGTAATACATTTTGTTTTGTTTTTTATTGCTTTTGCACAGACCTGGTCATCCATGGTAATAATACAGTCATCCCCCTTGAAACTTAATGCATATCCACTAGTAGTTAATGCGCACACACTAACCAAACAGTTTTGTAACTTTAGGAACACACAAAACGTTTGGAAAGTCCTTTACAAAACTTGGGATGAACACAGTTCCCATTTTTTTTTGCCTCCCTTGGTGCACCATCAGCCAAATTAACTGCATACCCATTAGAGGACACCTTATTCTTCAGGAGCTTATGTGAGTTTACCACATGCCCAGATGCTCCAGAATCTAAAATCCAGTTCTGGTTGGGATAACAGCCTGATGGGATTTATAGTCACTGTCCTTTACCACAGCAACAACATCTTTCCTGGTCTCAGGATCTTTAGGTTGTTTGTTGTTCTCTTGCTGCTGCCAGCTTTCTGCAGTCCTTATTGAGATGACCTGGCTTCCCACAGTGGAAACACTTTCTCTCTCTGGACACTGCTGCTCTCTCCAGTTACAGCTCCTTAAAAGCCTCTGTTTGGTATGTTTGTCTCGGCACTGCATGCCGCCTCTGGAGCTCAGCCTCATAGTACTGCCGTTGGCTCTCTTCCAAGACATGTGCAGCCACCAGCTCTGCTGTAATCTGTGATTCAGGAACTCCCTGGAAACTGTACAGAATATGCTCAAATTCCTCAGAAAGACTCCCAAGCAAGATATACGCCTTCTATTCACTTGCTAGGACGGCACCTCTCATTGCCACCTGGCTGAACAAATCGGACATGATCTCCAGATGCCTCTCTGGAGATTGTCTTTTCTGCATCTTGCAGGCATACAGTCTTCTACACCAAATCATTAATGACAAAGCTGTACTAGATTGATTAATCTCTTTCAGAGTATCCCAGATTGCCTTTGAGGTTCTCTTTTCCTGGATAT
The DNA here is from genome assembly GCA_034509955.1 of Urosaurus nigricauda. NCBI lineage: Eukaryota > Metazoa > Chordata > Lepidosauria > Squamata > Phrynosomatidae > Urosaurus > Urosaurus nigricauda. The sequence continues at coordinate 324,312,341 of JAOEGL010000002.1, read as the reverse complement.
GGTTTATTTGTGACAATACCACAAATTGTAGCTCTTGCTCTCTTGTCATGTTCAAAGTGCTTCTCACTCATAGCCAGTTGAACTCCTCAGCGCAAATGAAGAAGCCTGGGCCCATAACCCTTGTCAATGCAGATGTGCACAGTACAAGTTTGGAAACTTTCTTCGTTGTTGAGGGAACTACTGGAGACCTTGGAGCTGTTCAGCTAAATCAGAAAACCTTCCTCCCAGTTGGTGATGAACCAGACTGGAGCCAAATCTATCTCCAAAGAGGCTAGTTTATTCTTCAGTTGCTATATTTACAAATATACAGTTCTCTACTCACATGCTCATTCGACAAATCTCTCCAACCGACAAACCAATCAACTATCCAACAATTCAAACTGTGGTGTGTAGGCTATTTATAGATTCATGCCATGCGGCCATAATGTCGAATCTTTTTCGGTGACTTTTTCCTGTACCACCTGCATTATTGTCCATAGAATCATAGAGTTGGAAGAGACCACAAGGGCCATCCAGTTCAACTCCCTGCCATGCAGGAATTCCCAATCTAGGCATCCTCGACAGATGACCATCCAGCCTCTGTTTAAAGACCTCCAAGGAAGGAGCCTCCACTACACTCCGAAGGAGTGTGTTCCACTGTCGAACAGCCCTTACTGACAGGAAGTTCCTCCTAATGTCTAGGTGGAATCTCTTTTCCTGCGGTTTGCATCCATTGTTCCGCGTTCTAGTCTCTGCAGCAGTTGAAAACAAGCTTGCTCCCTCCTCAATATGACATCCCTTCAAATATTTAAACAGTGCTATCATATCACCTCTCAGCCTTCTCTTCTCCAGGCTAAACATCCCCAGCTCCCTAAGGCGTTCCTCATAAGGCATGGCTTCCAGACCCTTCACCATCTTAGTTGCCCTCCTTTGGACACGCTCCAGTTTCTCCACATCCTTTTTGAATTGTGGTGCCCAGAACTGGACACAATATTCCAGGTGGACTCAATCCTCAATCAGGAAGACACATCATGTTGACATTAGGCACTATGTGCCAGCAAGCACATACTGACCTTGAACATGTCTGCAGTTCAAGCCTCAGCTGCATCCAATTCCAGGCTACCAAGCTGTAGATTACCAATAGTTCTCATTTTCCTTTTGTGCACATCTGGACATTTTAAACTCAGGCCTCAAATCCTAACATCTTCTCACCAATAAGTTTGTGCCTTGCTTGCTTCTGCCTGAGCCCCTCATTTCATATTACCCCCTGGTTCCCCAGGGTTTGGGAGGGAAGCGCCCCCTTGGGAAAAGACAAGGCCAACTCTGGTCTTCCTATCCTGGGCCATCCGCACTCGCATCTCACAGAGATCCAGGCCAAGTCATGGGGCTGATGGCCCAGATGGCTCTCACTCCCATTCCAGCCAAGGCTGGCAATGGGCAACAAGTGGAAGGCGGGTCAACACAAATACATGTCTCCCCAAAACCCATCTTCTGCCTCCTGGGATGGCCAAAGGACAGGGCCAGTCCTGAAACACTGTTCCTGTTTCTTCTTAGGAGATATAACAAAGAACGCTTCTCTAAACGTAGGATTTTCTTGCTGGAGGGGAAATTGGAGCAGATAGGCAAAGCCTGAGTATGAGGGAGCACCCTTGGCATGCCTAAGTATTTTGACAGACTACTAACTATACTCTGTTTTCTTTAGCAGAATATCCCAAACCAGATCTCATCTCCCGTCTGGAAGAAGGAGAAGACCCCTTTGACCAGGGCTCCATAGAAGGAGAAGGTCCTGCAGGTACCTACCTAGATTTGTGGTCAAGAGATGTCATCTCTGGGGATGAAGGGGGAAGTGGGCCTGGGGAAGGTCTCAGCTTGTGCTGAATTGTACGTTAAGAGTCCAACCTATGTGTGACTTAAGAATGATTCGGGTAGTCTGGCCATTCCTGGGGGCTTCTGGCCCAAAAGCAAAGAAAGAGGACAAGTCTACCTGCGAAAAGATGGCCAACTGTTTATTGTTGTTTAAAAAGTGCAGTGTGTTTCGGCCACGCTAGGCCTTCCTTGGGTTGAAAACAAATATAAATACACTTAAGATAAGATATAAAAAGATAGGACAACGCTCATCAATCTGTGATACAAAAATATTCATATAGTTCTAAAGAAAGTTCTACATCCCCTTCAAAAGAATTAACTGGAATTGTCAACACTCTCCTAAGTATGGGATGGGGGATACTTCTACAAGTGAAAAGGATCTAGGAGTCCAAGTAGACCACAAGTTGAACATGTGTCAACAGTGTGATACAGCAGCTAAAAAGGCCAATATGATCCTAGGCTGCATCAATAGAAGTATAGTGTCTAGACTGAGGGAAGTAATAGTGCCACTCTATTCTGCTTTGGGCAGGCCCCACCTGGAATAATGTGTCTAGTTCTGGGCCCCACAATTCAAGAAGGATGTTGAGAAATTGGACATGTCTAAAGCAGGACGACTAAGATGGTGAAGGGTGTGGAAAACCATGAAACCCTATGAGGAATGACTTAGGGAGCTGGGTATGTTTAGCCTGGAGAAAAGAAGGTTAAGAGGCGATATGATAGCCCTGTTTAAATATTTGAAGGGATGTCATATTGAGGAAGGAGCAAGCTTGTTCTCTGCTGCTCCGGAGAATAGGAGCTGAAACAATGGATTCAAGCTCCAGGAAAAGAGATTCTACCTCAAAAAAACCAAAAACAAAACCAGCTTCATTTATATACCGCTTCATACCCTTAAGGAGTGTCTAAGCGGTTTACAATTGTAAGCTATTTGCCCCCCAACAATCTGGGTACTCATTTTAGCGACCTCGGAAGGATGCAAGCCTGAGTCAAGCTTCAGCCCTTTGCTGGTCTTGAACTCGCCACCTTATGGTTTTGAGTGAGTGGCTGCAGTACAGGCATTTAACCACTGCGCCACCAGGGCTGTTAACATTAGGAGGAACTTCCTGACAGTAAGAGCTGTTTGACAGTGAAAGATACTCCTTCCTTAGACATTTTGGTGGAGTGTCCTTCGGAGGTTTTTAAACAGAGGCTGGAAGGCCATCTGTCAGGGATGCTTTCGTTGAGAGTTCCTGCATAGCAGAATGGGGTTGGACTGAATCAGGGCCCTTGAGGTCTCTTCCAACTCTAGGTCTGTGATTCTATGAGTGTGGTCCTATCTTTTTCTATGTTATATCTTAACTACATCTAAGAGTATTAAAAGATTTGGCAAATATTATACCATAGCCATTGGTAATAATCTTCGAGAACTCCTGGAGAACAGAAGTCCCAGCAGACTGGAGGAGGGCAAACGTCCCCATCTTCAAAAAAAGAAAAAAAAAAGGGGGGGGGGAGGACAGGATCCCAACGACTATCGTCCAGTTAGTCTGACATCAATACTAGGAAAGATTCTGTAGAAGATCATTAAACAGAGAATCTGTGAGCATCTAGAATGCAATTCCATAATCACAAAAAGTCAACCTGGGTTTCAGAGAAACAAGTCATGCCAGACAAACCTGATCTCTTTTTTTTATAAAATTACCAGCTTGGTAGATGAAGAGAATGCTGTGGAGATAGTATATCTTCATTTCAGTAAGGCCTTTGACAAGGTTCCCCATGACAGTCTTGCAAACAAGCTTGTGGAATATGGGCTAGACAAGGTAACTGTTACATGTATTAATAATTGGTTGATTGGCTCAAACCTAAAGGATGTTCAACAACAGCTCCTTTTCATCCTGGAGAGAGTGACCAGTGTGGTGTCCAGTGGGGCTCTGTCCTCGGCCCAGTTTGCTATTCAACATCTTTATTAATAATTGGGGATATATTCACCGAATTTACAGATGACACCAAATTAGGAGGAGTAGCTAATACCCCAGAGTACAAGATCAAAATTCAAAATGACCTGAATAGACTAGAAAGCTGGGCCAAAGCTAACAAAATGAAATTCAACATGGAGAAATGTGAGGTACTGCACTTAGGACAGAAAAAGGAAATGCACAGATATAGGATGGGGGACACCTGGCAGAACGAGAGTTATATGTGTGAACGGGATCTAGGAGTCCAAGTAGACCATATATTGAACATGAGTCAACAGTGGGATGCAGCAGCTAAAAAGGCTGAATCAATAGAAGTATAGCGTCTATATCAAGGGAAGTAATAGTGCCACTGCATTCTGCTTTGGTCAGGCCCCACCTGGAATAATACTGTGTCCAGTTCTGGGCACCACGATTCAAAAGGGATGTTGAGAAACTGGAGTGTGTCCAAAGTAGGGCGACTGAAATGGTGAAGGGTCTGGAAACCATAAAGCCCTACAAGGAGCGACTTAGGGAGATGGGTATGTTTACTTTGAGAAGAGAAGGGTAAGAGGTGATGTGATAGCTCTTTTTAAGTATTTGAAGGGCTGTCATATTGATGAGGGAGCAAGCTTGTTTTCAACTGCTGCAGAGACTAGAACGCGGAACAATGGATGCAAACTGCAGGAAAAGAGATTCCACCTAGACGTTAGGAGGAACTTCCTGTCAGTAAGGGCTGTTCGACAGTGGAACACACTCCTTCGGAGTGTGTTTTCTTCTACTCCAGAGAATAGGACACAACGGAACAATGGATAAAAGCTCCAGGAAAAGAGATTCCAGCTCAACATTTGGAGGAACCTCCTGACAGTAAGGGCTGTTCCACAGAGGAAGACACTCCCTCACTGGAGGATGGTGCAGTCTCCTTCCTTGGAGGTCTTTAAACAGAGGCTGGATATCTGTCAGGGATGCTTTGACTGACAGTTCCTGCATAGCAGAATGGAGTTGGACTGGATGGGCCTTGGGTTCCATGATTCTATATTTGTTTTCAGCTGCTGAGGAAAGCCTAGTGTGGCTAAAATTTCCTTACCTCTATAGGCTTCTGACCCAAGTTGAAAGCATGGATCTGAACACTGTTCATAATAATAATAATAATAATAATAATTATTATTATTATTATTATTATTGTTATTATTTATAGCCCACTCCTCTGTATCCAATCAGAGTGGGTTACAAGATAAAATATACATTGCCCATACCCCACCACCTGCCCCTTAAAATAGGATTAAACTAGCATCAATTAAAAACAACATAATTAAAATTACAATATAAAATACAAGCCATTGCATGGATCTCAAGGTCAAGATGTTGAAGAATTAAGAGGGAGGCTTGATATAAACAGAGCTGGGAGTTAAGAGCTTTCTGGGAAAGCCTACTTGCAGAGATGCATCTTTAAGGCTTTTTTAAAGCAATCAACAGATGTAATAAGACGCATCTCGTCCGGCAGGTCATTCCATAGCCTGGTAGCGACAGCCGAAAAGGCCCTCTGGGAGGTCTGTGCCAACCTGGTTTTCATAGGCTGCAGCAGGTTCCTCCCCAACAACCAGAGTGTGCGGGGGGGGGGGGGGAGTTCGTACAGGAGGAGGCAGTCGCTCAGATAAGATGAACCTGAGCCATGTAGGGCTTTAATGATTAAAACCAACACCTTGTACTGCACTCAGAAACTAATTGGCAGCCAGTGTGGTACCCCCAGTCCCCAACTCTCAGTCGATCCAAAAGGATGGAATGATCTATCATATCAAAGGCCGCTGAGAGATCCAAGAGCACCAGCAGGGTCACACTACCCCTGTCGATGCTCAAGCGGAGGTCATCGATCAGAGCGACCATGGCAATCTCAACTCCATGTCCTGTCCTGGAGTTGGGAGGCGACTGCTCTCTCGATCACCTTGCTCAAAAATGGGAGCAAGGAAACTGGTCTGTAGTTGTTTTTGTCCATGAGATCAAGGGAGGGCTTCTTCAGGAGGGGTCTAACGGCCGCCTCCTTTAGACAAGATGGCAGAGAACCCTCCCTGAGGGGCGCATTGATTGTATCCCAAAGGAATACTCTCAATGTGTTCCCTCCCTGGACGACCAGCCAAGATGGACAAGGATCGAAAGGGCAAGTCATCTTCCCCAGACTTCCAAGCAGCTTGTCCACCTCCTCAGTACTGGCAGGTTGAAATTCATCCAGTAAAGAAACACCAACGGAGTTATTGGATGCCTCATCTATGGACTCTGACAAAACATTGACTTCCAAATCGGCTCTTATCCGAGAGATTTTGTCTGCAAAGAAGGTGTTAAACGCATCACAGCAGCCTATTGTTGGGTTGAATAGGGGATTTGGCTCAGGGGAAACCTGCATCAGCTCCCCCACCACCTTAAACAGCTCTGCTGAGCGAGACTCTGCAGATGCGATGTGAGCAGAGCAGAAGGATAATAATGTTTTATTTTTATTTATTTATACCCCGCTCTTCAGCCAAGACTATCAGAGCGGCTTACAATTTGTTAAACAAACAGCTTCATTTACAATTGTAAGCTATTTGCCCCCCAACAATCTGGGTACTCATTTTAGCTCCTCGGAAGGATGCAAGCCTGAGTCGAGCTTCAGCCCTTTGCTGGTCTTGAACTCGCCACCTTATGGTTTTGAGTGAGTGGCTGCAGTACAGGCATTTAACCACTGCGCCACCAGGGCTGTTAGGATAGGCGCGAAGATAGGCTGTTAGGATAGGCGCGAAGATGCTGCCTATGGCGAGTTCTGTTGGAGAAGTCGAGTCTTCCGCCATCTGCGCTCTAGTTGTCGTCCAACCCGCTTCATCTCCCTGAGTTCCTCCATGAACCAGGGCTTACGGTTAGGAACGGGTTGGAGAGGACGCTCAGGGGCAATTGCATCGAGGGCCTTGGGAAGATCGGTGTTCCAAGTATTCACCAAGGTTTTGATGGAATCACCTGCGCTGCCAACCATTAAACCCTCTAGGGCCTTCTGGAAACCAATTAGTTCCATTAGCCTTCAAGGGCAGACCATTCTAATGTGTCTGCCACCCCTGGGGGGGCAGAAAGCGGCTTTTAGTTCCAGCTTAATGAGGAAATGATCCGTCCATGACAGTGCGGAGGTTTTGGTTACCTCCGCCCACGGATATTCCTATTCCATACTAAAGATCCCATTGAGTGTGTGACCTGCACAATGGGTGGGCCCATTGGCCAATTGAGATAGGTTCATGCCTGTCATGGATTCCATGAACTCCTGAACTGATCCAGATCAATCAGAAGGGCTGGTCTTGAGAGGAATGTTGAAGTCGCCCAAGACAAGAAGTCTAGGCAACTCAAGAGACCAGGTGAGTCAGCTCAGTTAGGGAGTCTGTTAGGCAACGGGGTGGCCGGTATACTAACACAATCCCCAAACTATCTCTGGTCTTCAGGTTAAGGTACACACACTCAATGTGGGTCATTTTCCGGACAGACTTCCTGATCAAGGTTAGATTGGTTTTGTGGACTATTGCCACACTGCCCCCTCGCCCACTCTCCCTTATCTGCTCGCTGACTGTATATCCAGCTGGGAGAGCCTGCGCCCACGTGGCAGCACTGGCATCTCCCAGCCAGGTCTCAGTGAAGCAGGCCAGGTCGGCCTGTTCATCCACGAGGAGATTGTGGATGATGTGAGTCTTACCCTTGGCTGACCTGACATTGCAGAGGAGCAGATTAAGGGATTGTCGAATGGTTGGTACACTCTCCAACTTATCCTGGGAAACAGAGTGAACTGAAGAACGGATAGATACCACACATCGATCCCTACTTCTTTTGTAACATTTGTTTTTACTGGTTCTTCTTACCGACTCAAACACTTTCCACATTTCATGCATTTCTTTGGCCCAGGATGGACTCCACAGTGTTTGGTTTAGTGTTATTCATATTTGTAGAATTGTCCTCAGCAGGATAAAATCATTGGCCTTGGCCTTGGTCCACCTTCTCTTTTGTGTCTGACCAGGGGCTCCTTTTGACTGGGGACAGTTAGACAGGATTGGCAATAGGAAATGTGTTTTCCTGTTTTAGCAAGCCTTCCCTTCTTCCTCTTGCCTTACTACACCTTTTGAGTTTCCTTTGCTTCTCATAAGCTTCTAGAACTGGAAACCCCTGTTCTATCTCAAGAGGAAAGAGTGACAGACCTCTGTGTCTACTGGAGCTAAGGGGGAAATTGACCAGAAAAATAAGGATGATTTCTTGCCTGAGAGAGTATCATTTTCTAAAGAGAAGTAAATCATGTTAAAAGGAATTTGTAGATTTTAGGATTAAAAAAACAGTAGTTCAGATTTCTTATTGACCAGATGCATGGTTTAATGTTTTTTTCAAAGGATCTTATTTTCTTCAAGCAGGTAATGAACAGCAGACTGAAAACTATGAGGAGCCACTTGTGACTTCAATGGAAACTATGGAGCTTTTCCTAGAAAAAGAGGAGTGTGGAAATGAAAAGGAACCGAAAAGAACCCAAACACGGGGAAGATTATATAAATGCATGGAATGTGGGAAGAGCTTCAGTAACAGTAGAAATCTACATTCACATCAACGAACCCACACAGGAGAAAGACCATATAAATGTATGGAATGCGGACTGAGCTTCAGTTGGAGTGGAAATCTACATTCGCATCAAAGAACCCACACAGGAGAAAGGCCATATAAATGCATGGAATGTGGGAAGAGCTTCAGTCAGAGTGGAGATCTTCATTCACATCAGCGAACCCACACAGGAGAAAGACCATATAAATGTATGGAATGTGGACTGAGCTTCAGTCAGAGTGGAAATCTACATTCACATCAAAGAACCCACACAGGGGAGAAACCATATAAATGCATGGAATGTGGGAAAAGCTTCAGTCGAGGTCTACGTTCACATCAAAGAACCCACACAGGGGAAAGACCATATAAATGTATGGAATGTGGACTGAGCTTCAGTCAGAGTGGAAATCTATATTCACATCAAAGAACCCACACAGGGGAGAAACCATATAAATGCATGGCATGCGGACTGAGCTTCAGTGAGGGTAGAGGTCTACGTTCACATGAAAGAATCCACACAGGGAAAAGACCATATAAATGCATGGAATGTGGGAAAAGCTTCAGACAGAGTGGAAAACTACGTTTACATCAAAGGACCCACACAGGAGAGAAATCATATAAATGCATAGATTGTGGAAAGAGCTTCAGTAACAGCGGAAATCTACATTCACATCAAAGAACTCACACAGGAGACAAACCATATAAACGCATGGAATGCAGGAAGAGCTTCAGTCAGAGTGGAAAACTACGTTTACATCAAAGGACCCACACAGGAGAGAAACCATATAAATGCATGGAATGCAGGAAGAGCTTCAGTCAGAGTAATAGTCTACATTTACATCAAAGGACACACATTAAGAAACCAAGATAAATTTATTAAATAGAAAAAGCTTTTCGAAGAAAGGATGAAAACTTAGAAAATGAAGGATTTAAAATCCAATGACTGTCATGTTATCCCTTAAGGGAAAGGGTCCGAATATATGAAGAACTGACAGGATGAAGGGGGGATATCAGGATTTAAAAGTTATTATGCCTAGATGATAGTCATTTGATTGGTCAAATGTACAAATTGCATATTTGATAGTGAAGAACAGGTTAAAGAATACGTGATTAGTTAGGGGGGGATTGAGGCTTAATATTTGAGTGGATCAGTGGGTAAGTATTTGGATAGAAACTACAGGGAAAATCTCTACAAAATGATGTAGAAATGTATATTCCCTCAGAAAAAGAGGCTAAAATGCATGCATGTCCCAACTGTGGGTTTGCCATCCAGATTTAAGTATCCGTGGACTGCAAGCTCTATTGATTACAATGGCCACACTTGTGCACCCCCTTATTTAATACCAATAGGATCGGGCGAGTTCCTTCAGCAGGGCTTCAAGGGCAATGAGGAGGGGACCTTTCTGTCTGGATTGGGGCTCAGGGCAGAGCCTCCGGCGCCTCCTGCACTTCCTCGCCTTCAGCAGTTTCCAAGCAACATTGGGCCCTGGAGGGACTCAGCGTTGAGAAGAATCTTCCTGAAGGTCTTCATGAAGATTAGCGACTGGATGCTAAGAAGCCCTGAAGGAGAGCAGGAGGAGGAAGCCAGGCCAGGATCCCCATCTCTTCCCTCCCCTCGGCTGGCAGACTGGCCCGAGATTCTGGTTCAGGTTTCCTCAGGCAAAGGCTTTCATGGCCAGCATCCATAGTTTTTGTGGGTTTTTGGTCTCTGTGGCCATGTTCTAGAAGAGTTTGTTCCTGATGTTTGGACAGCAGCATCTATGGCTTTAGCATCTTCAGAGAATGCTGGCATGAAAGACAGTGGGGTGTGGATACACACACACACACATATATATATATACACATACTGTGTTAGTTCAGGTTGCAAGGAGTGATTTACCCAATTATATGCCACACATGGCAGCATTCTCTGAAGACGCCAAAGCCATAGATGCTGCTGGCGAAACATCAGGAAAAAATGCTTCTAGAACATGGCCTCAGAGGCTGAAAAACCCTCAAAAACCTACACCCTATGTTAAATGAAACAAAAATATCAATAATAAATAAATAAATACAAATATCAAAGCCAATCCTGTTAGGGTCTAGCTTTTAAATCCACATAGCAGATCTAACAAAGCTCCCTAAGGACTGAGGCTGACTCAAAGGCAACACAAAGAGCTTGGAGTTCAAAAACCAAACTGTCCAAAAAGCTTGACTCTACATCTGCATGAGGTCGCATCTGTCAAAACCATGATGATCATCTGGGTTCTGCCATAATTATTATTGGGGAAAGAAAAGGAATATTATAAGTATGGAAATAATTTTTTTTTATATTGGTTGGGTGGAGATGGGTTATTATGTGTGGTTAAAGATGTCTGCTCAGAATAAAGACTCCTGCAGAAAGCAGGGAAAGGTTTAATTGAGAGGCAAACCTTTGGCCTTGAGGACTCGGGCTGCGGGAAAGGAATGGTTGTTACCATCACCAAGAATGCCGTGCCATTTAACTAGTGAGAGTTATGGGAAATCTTACAGTGTGGGAACGTGCTACCAAGGTTAAGTTAGATAGATATGTTATTTTAATTGTGTTTATTTGACTAGAGTTTATAGTTAAGGTTGTTATTAGATATAAATGATAGAGTTGTTGAATACTAATTCATAGAATGTTTTGATGTTCTTGGTTGTGTCAATGTCATATAATTTCAGTTGGTTCTCATAAAAGCAGAGGGTTGGGAAGTTTTGGGTTTTGATGTCATTAAATTGTAGATTTGGCAGGAATTGGATAACCATTTAATAAAGTTGGGAGGGTTTACCAGAGTGATATAAAACTTTGAAGGTTGTTATGGTTAAAGAAATCCGACAAAGAAGCCTTACTGTTCTGTAGACATATTTTTTCTTTTAATAAAGTTTCCTTAGTTTAGACACACTAAAGTCTGAGCTCTGACTTTGTTTGAGGAGAATTGGGTGGGACTGTTTCTGACATCATCCGAATCCAGCTCATTAATAGTTCAGGGAAGCATTTCCAGGCTTTGGGTGATTTCAGCTTATGTTTCATATTTGGTGTTTTTAATTTGTTGCCTCCTTATTTCATTTAATGCTATGTTGTATTATTATCTATTGTTTTATATGTATTTTGTTACTGTCCTTTAGAATGTACGCCATTGGCAGGGTTCATTGTTATTGATTTTATTAATTGTAGGTACAGCGCTCTGTAAATCTACAGCGCTATATAAATACTGGTAATGAATAATAAAATCTTTCTCTCACCATCTTTCAGTCCCATCATTCACTGGGCCCACTCTTCTGCCCTGCTTTAAAAATCTTGCAGGCAGAAGAGACTGAAGGAGGCAAGAGAAACTGAGGCCTGAAGGCTCCAAGAGACCAGCACCCACCATCCACTGGCCCCACCCTTCTGTCCTGCTTTAAAAACTTGTAGGCAGAAAGACTGCAAGAGAGGAAAGCACCTCTCTGTGTGTTTTTTTAATGTTTATTCTTAGTGTTTAATGTTTAGTGATGATTGCATTTTATTATTATTAACCTTTATTTATACAGTGGTAACCCAGGGGACCACTGTACAGTAGCAGAGTGTATGTACCTGTATATCCGCTCCGCTGTGGGCCCACAACAAACTCCAACTCCCTCCGCCGCTAGAGAGGCTTGAGGAGAAGAGAAAGGCCTCCTCCGCTGCTGCTGCTTAGGCCTCGAGCCTTCCTCCGGGAAGAGGCCTGCAACTGCGGGGGGCCGGACGAGGGGAAGGGACGGACCCACACGGACCCGCTGGAAACCCCTGTCGCGCGTGCGCTGGCGCCGAGGAACTCCGGAGAGGAAGCTGGCCCCGTGGAAGCCACGTCCGGCCTCCCTTTTACGCAAGGCCAGCGAATCCCGACTGGCCGCGGCCGGCCCCTTGGCCGGGCCCGACCGGCGGCCGGACCTCGACCCCGTTCCGGCCGCGCGCGCCCAGCGGAGGGAAAGGGATGGACCCACACGGACCCGTCGGAAGCCCCTGTCGCGCGTGCGCCGGCGCCGAGGAACCCCGGAGAGGAAGCCGGCCCTGTGGAAGACACGTCCGGCCTCCCTTTTACGCAAGACCAGCGAATCCCAACTGGCCGCAGCCGGCCCCTCGGCCGGGCCCGACCGGCGGCCGGACCTCAACCCCGTTCCGGCCGCGCGCACCCAGCGGAGGGGAAGGGATGGCCCCGCGCGGACCCGCCGGACGCCCCTGTCGCGCGCCGGCGCCGAGGAGCCACAGCCGGGCCGGGGTCGAAGTCCGGCCGCCAGTCAGGCCCGGCCAAGGGGCCGGCCGCGGCTGGTCGGGACGCGCCGGCCTTGCGTAAAAGGGAGGCCGGATGTGGCTTCCACGGGGCCGGCTTCCTCCCTGGAGCCCTTCTGGTCCCTCCTGCGTCTCCTCCACTCACCAGGGCCTAGTTGAGGCATTGCCCAGGAGGCTTTGGAGGCCTGACGATGGCGGCCAAGAAGACCCAAAGAACACGGCGGCCATCTTGGAGGTGGCCATCTTGGAGGCACCCCCAAGCGGACCTTAAGTGTATAGTATGTGTGTGTGTGTGTGTGTGGTTTTTTTTTCGTAACCCGGGTTTTTGTTCGCAAACCGGGGCCGTTTTTCCGGCCTCGGCGCTTTCGTATCCCGGGATTTTCGTCGCTCGGGGGATTCGTAACCCGGGGGACCACTGTATAGCGCTGTAGGTTTACACAGATGCGAGAGCTACTGTTTCCCAGGTTCACCATCTGGAACCTGCCTGAGAGGTAGGAATGGAACCTCTGGAGTGCAGTGCCTCTGATACCCAACTCCCCCAGGCGCTCCAGAAGGATACCATGGTCGATGGTATCAAAGGCCGCTGAGATGTCCAAGAGCACTAACAGGGTCACACTTCCCCTATCCATGCCCAGACTGAGGTCATCGACTAAGGTGACCATGGCCGTCTCAACTCCGTAGCCTGCCCTGAACCTAGTTTGAAATGGGTCTAGATAATCGGCTTCTTCCAAGACTACCTGGAGTTGGTGGGCAACAGCCCTCACCTTGCCCAAGAATGGTAATAAGGAGACCGGTCTATAGTTGTTTCTTAGCAGGGGATCTAGGGAGGGTTTCTTCAATAGCGGCTTAACGACAGCCTGCTTAAGTTGTGATGGAAATTTTCCCTCCCTAAGGGACACGTTGATGACACGTTGGAGTAGTGCCGCCACTGCATCCCCTCCCTGCACGGTCAGCCATGATGGGCAGGGATCGAGGGGGCACGTTGTACTCCTAACAGATCCAAGTAGCTTGTCTGCTTCCTCGGTACTTACAAGCTCAAAGTGATCCAGTCTAACCAAGACTACGGAGTCACTGAACACCTCTCTCATAGTTTCTTTTTCAATGTTGGCCTCCAGATCAGCCCTTATCTGAGAGATTTTATCGGCAAAAAAGTCGTTAAAAGCGTCGCAGCAGGCAATAGATGGTTCTAATAATGAGTTCTGGGTGGGAGAAGGATGTGTTAACTCTCTAACCACCCTAAAAAGCTCTGCTGGACAAGACTCCGCCGATGCAATACGAGCAGCATAGAAAGAATTCTTTGCTGTATCGATTGCCATTCCGTAGGAACTAAGAAGGTCTCCAAGGAGTGTCTTGTTGGGTAAGCGTTGGTGTTTCCGCCAACGGCGTTCTAGTCGTCTCACAGCTCGCTTCATCCTTCTTAATTCTTGAGTATACCAAGCCTTTCTGTTTGGAGCGAGATGGAGAGGACACTTGGGAGCGATGCTGTCTATGGCCCCGGTAAGGCCGTTGTTCCATGTTTCAACCAGGGCTTCAACAGGATCGTCGTCAGCCCCAACGATATGACCCTCTAGGGCCTCTTGGAACCTTTTGGGTTCCATCAGCCTTCGAGGGCGGACCATCTTAATAGGTCCTCCACCCCTGGGGGGGATGTAGGTAGACCCCTTCAACTCTACTTTGACCAGGAAATGGTCCGTCCATGACAGGGCAGTGGTGGAAATAACTTCTGCCCATGGATTTCCCTGGTCTGTGCAGAAGACCACGTCGAGTGTATTACCCGCAGAATGTGTTGGTCCTGAGACCAGTTGAGACAGGCCCATGGTTGTTATGGTATCCATGAACTCCCGAGCTGCCCCTTTCAGATCTAATGAGTTGGACTCAAAGGAGATGTTGAGGTCCCCCAGGACAAGAAGTCTGAGAGACTCCAACACCAGCTCCGGGACCAACTGTCAGCTCGGCCAGGGAGTCTGCTAGATTACGGGGTGGACGGTAGACTAGCAGAATCCCTAGACTGTCTCTGGCCTTCAGGGTCAGGTAAATACACTCGACGTACGTCATCTCACAGATAGGTTTCCTAGTCAAGGTGACAGAGCTCTTATGAGTTAAGGCGACACCTCCCCCTTGCCCACTTCTAACCTGCTCCTGAACGGCATACCTGGCTGGGAGGGCCTTGGCCCAGGTCACACTGCTATCATCACCCAGCCAGGTTTCCGTAATGCAGGCCAGGTCAGGATTCTCATCTTCTAACAGATCGCATATTATATGAGATTTATTTTTCACCGACCTGGCATTCAGGAAGCGCAAGGTAAGGGTCTGTGGTATGGTTGGGGTAACCCTAGGTACTTGGCTAAAAGAGTATCTGGAAGATAGGATAGATATCAAGCATCGATCTCGCCTTCCCTGTACTTTCTTTGATACTCTGTTAATGCCATACCTCCTATTGCCCCACACCACTCTTATTGATTCTCCATTGCTGTATGTTGTTGTTGCATGCTCGTGACTCTCTTCAATAATATCCCCTTGTCTACACATATTGTCTGCCTTGGTCTCTGATCTGGTACAGTAGATGTTCACCCCTCGTGGGGGAAGGATGTAAGCAGACGGGGTCTCTAAGTTGACAATTGGCAGTTCGGCAGTGTAAGGGGAGAGATGTTCCTCTGATCTACCCCTAGTTCAATAATAATTTTGCTCCATGCCCCGCTTATCAATTAACCTCTAACCAAAGATGTACCAACGCTGGCGCTACAGTCCTCTGCTGCGTGGATGGGTGGAGCTTGCGTTGACCCCTGGTGGGCCCTGGCAGGTCGGCTTTTGAGGATGCCGCTCCCACCGGCGACCCCGCCCCCAGAGTCTTCCACCGCACTCAAGGTGTTCCAGCGCTGGCGCTGCAGTTCTCTGCTCCGCTGCGCGGGTGGATGGCACGCTGCTGGTGGGCCCCGGCAGGCCGGCTTTTGAGGACGCCGCTCCCACCGGCGACCCCACTCCCAGAGTTTTTCGCCCCTCACAGGTGTTCCGGCGCTGCAGTTCTCTGCTCCGCTGTGTGGGTGGACAGCAATGCTAACTGTTGTGACATAAAACAACTTAAAATTACAATACTGTATGCACCACCTAAAGGTGTTCACATGTATGTAGTGAAGAATTGGTTCAAAAATGTGCTTTCTTTTTAAAGAAAACTATTTATTTATTTATTTATTTATTTTTGGGAATATCTGTATTAAACAAGTTATATTACAAAAAAGAATTACACTAAAGTTATTCAGAAAAACAAAATTCTTCTTCTTTGCTGTCCTTCCAAGTCTTTCAGCCTTCTGTCTCTTATTTCTGCTTATTCTTCATACTAGTTTATATCTTGTGTTATTTTGACAATCATTATGATGAGTAAATGCAAAAGTATATGCATTTAGCTATACACAAATATACATATAAGCATACACAAATATAAATTTATCAAAAAGACATTTTCTGTTCTCTTTTTAGTATAATTCTTTCTTTGTTAATCTTGATTTCATCTTGATTATATTGATATTTTTTGTTGCCCATCCAATTAATAACCTTATGTTAACTGTTATGTATACTTAACACAAATAATATCACCTTAATCAGTACAATTTAAATCTAATTTGATTCCCTCACTCCCATCTAAAGTCAGTGGACTGTATTAGCAGTAATCAATGTTTTGTGTTCCTAGTACTAATAAATGTTTAAAATATACCCAAACCATCTGTCTACCTGCAAGCTGCAATGGAGGAGGAGGCTCCTGGACTCTGGCTGGGCTGAAGGCCTTAAAACCCTGGCTTTTGCCTCCCTCCCACACCCAAACATCGGTCTACCTGCAAGCTGCAATGGAGGAAGAGGCACTGTTTCCCCCCATCCACCCATCTGTATCTCCATTGAATTCCACTGTGAGACAGGCAATCATGGAATGTGTGCTTGGCCTTTTGTGAACCTTGAACTGTTATAATTGTCTCTGTCGTAGATGTCGTATTGTATGATTTGGAATTGCTATAATATGTTGATATATTAAGTTTATTTATTGTTTGCATTATATATGTATTTACTGTTTATATGCTGTGCACCGCCCTGATCGTTGGAAGGGCGGTATATAAATAAATTATTATTATTATTATTATTATTATTATTATTATTATAACATTTGCTCAGTTTTTACTCTTTTATATCTGTATATATATATATGTGTGAGTGTGTGTGTGTGTGTATACAGTATATATGTATGTGTCTATATAGATTTATTTACAGACACACACACACGTTGATGTTTTCTCTGTTGTTATTCAATGTCCTCTCCATTGACATTCCCTTGACTTGTTGTGGGGGAGAGGCTTGCATACCCCAATGAAGCTGTGAGCTATGCTGGCGGTGGTATAAACAGTCACCAGTAGGGCCTCCCATGCCAGACAAGTCACAACCGAAGGGTCTGACCAAGAGCGTCAAAGGGCATGATGGGTACTTTAGCCTTATGGCAACCATCCTAGGAGAAGGAAAACTCCATCACAATCACTGCCACTGTCCATGCTTGCTTGCAGCAGACGAACCTTTGGTTTAAAGCGTGAAGCCAGTTCTGTGCACCAGAAAAATCCATTGCACAGGCTCAAAGGATGTGATGAATGTTGCTGTCCCGGAGCAAGCAGGGATTGAGGCCATGCTATTGAGAACGCAGTTGTGTTGGGCAGGGCACGGGTCTAGGATGGAGGACCATTTTCCTCTATGTGTCTCAAACATCTATCACCAACATCTACAACTCCTCGAAAGCTTTAATCAGCGCTGTTTACGCACAATCCTAAATATGAAGTAAAAAAATACTAATTCAAAATGGCTTCCCTTCTGAAGAGTCAATAGAATTGCAGGCTAGTCAGAACTGGTAGTAGTTGGTTAGAATTTGTATGAACCGGTATAAACCTGTTACATAGACATGTAAAAGAATACATGAACAGAAGCATAGCAACTGTTTTGAACCAATGAAATGCATGAACAAGAGCATGGTAACTGTTTAAACCAATGAAATAAGGGCTTGTGCTGAGCTGACATGTAAAGAAATGGTATAAAAGGCTGAGCTTGGAGGAGCAAAGTGCGGCAACAATTTAAGCACCCTTGGGGCTGTTGTCCGCCTCTGCTGAATAAAAGTGTACTTGCTTTGGACCAATTTGGACTCCTCTGTCTGTTCTTGGGGATTTCTGGGGGAACTCTGCTACATTTTCTGGGGGCTCGTCCGGGATCCCCGAGATTCCAGATCGAGGAGGTGCCTTTGGAGGTTCGCAGAGCTGACAACTCTCCCGGTCATGGCAGGAACAATGGTGCGCTGAGAGGGGCCCCTAACAAGACCAGTGGCCGGGTTCGCGCCGAGACAGTGGAGATTTTGGCAGTCTGTGCCAAAGTTCACGGTCCTGAAAGCAACCACCACAGGGGATCCAGTCGACTGGAAGACTAATTGGAAGAACACATAGACAGGCAAGTGGCTTTTTATTGTAAAACAGCTGTTAAGACCGATAGGTGAGGGTGCCCCAAGACCCTATCGGCAATGGGTGGAGGCGGTTCTAAACAGGATGCTACGCCTTTACAGTGTATGTTAGATAATTAGAGTAAGTTTAAGGTTCTCATTTCAAGTGGACCTAGGAAGTCTGGAAAATTGAGAATGTTTTGTGAACTTGAGTGGCCAATTTTTATTTAAACCCTAGATGGCCACCAAAGGGGTCTTGTGATAAAAATGCTATTCGACAAGTTGTTAATTATACTGGTGAACATCATCCAGATCAATGGGAATATGCCATTGCTTGGCAAGAGGTATTAGAGAAAAACCCACCTTGGCTTAGAAAATGTTGTATAAAAACTATGGTAGTGGGTACTATAGAAAGTAGAAAACAGAGTATAGCTAAACCAATGTTACCACTACCTGATTCTGGCAGGCCAGATGATGAACCCATCATGACAGCCCCACCGCCCTATCCCATGAGAGGGGTGAGGCCCATTTACCCACATTTACCTACGTCTCCCCCCTCCTTCCTCTCCTCTCTCTTTAGTGCCCACCTCACCTGATACAACCCAGTCACCTAGTGAATCAGAACTTGTAGTGAGTCTAAGGAAGACAGAGGCACCTTGTTACCCCTTAAGACTAGTTATCCAAATTATACCAGAACAGGGGACAGATGGACAAATAGTTTATAGGACAATGGGAATGTACCAACATGTCCCATTCACAAGTAGTGACCTGATAAATTGGAAAACCAGCCAGCCCACATGGACTGAAAATCAAATGGGAATGACTAAATTGGTGGAAGGAATTATTCAGACCCACTATCCTAATTGGGCAGACACACAGCAGTTGATGCAGACTCTCTTCACCCCTGAGGAGAGGACTCAAATAATCACCTCCAAAGCACGAACCCTAGCTTTAGAAAATAATCAAGGTGCTGTGGGAGGTGAAGTAGCTTATCAGGAAACTACATTCCCATCCAGAAATCGGGGATGGACACCTAATAATCCAGATCACAAAACAGTACTGGATAGATACCATATGCTCTTAATTAGAACCCTTAAAAAGGGACCCATAAAGGCAATTAATCTCCGAAAGATTCATACTATAGAACAAGACCAAACTGAGTCACCAGGAGTCTTTTTGGAAAGACTCAGAGAAGCATATAAGAAGTGGTCACCCTATGACATGGATTCAATAGATCCTGATGCCCCTGGGCCAATGGCTTTAAAAATAGTTTCATTAGTCAGTGTGCCCCTGATATTAGAAGAAAATTTCAGAAAAAGCCAGGGATTGGCACATATGACTTTAGAAAGAATATTGGAAGTAGCTATGGAAGTATATGTTGGAAGGAATGCAGAAGAAGTAAAAAAGGAGGATCAAGCAGTGAAGCGGTGAGCACACATAGCTGCATCTGTATTTCAAGAAGAGAATAGAGGAGGTTTTAGAGGACGAGGCACTCAGCGAGGAGGACAGCGAGGGAAAGGAAGGCTGGCTCCCAACCAATGTGCAAAGTGTTTTGGATATGGTCATTGGAAGGGTGAATGTACTATAAATCAAGGTGGGAATAGAGGACGTGAAAGAGGTGGAGAAAGAGGAAGAGGTGCTAGACAGCCATGGGAACCAGTAGCTGCTGAAATAGCCCAAGAGCCTGGACTTATAGGTATGGCTACCATAGAGAATTGAAATGAAGACCAGGATTAGGACAGACCGGCTCCAAGTTCTGAAAGCGTTAATACTGGTGTGACTGGTCCTGGGGAGCCAATGGTCTGCATGAAACTAGGGGGCCAGTCCATGAACTTTTTAGTTGATTCCCGAGCCACAAAGTCAGTTGAAAATAAGCCAGTGGCCCCCGCAACCACTGAAAATATAATTATTTCGGGGGCAGTGGGGAAGAAAAAGTTTTGTTCAATTCTAAAGGAAAGAAAGTGCTCTTTAGGAAATCACATTGTTACACATAAATTCCTATACGTCCCAGAGTGTCCAGTTCCACTATTAGGACGGGACCTGTTATGCAAAATGAGAGCAGTATTGACCTTTGAAGAAAGTGGGAAAAAGACTATGCATATTAGAGGACAAGAGGTTTCCACATACCTTGCCATATCAGTGCCAGCTGAAGAGGAATGGAGATTATTTTCTATAATACCTGAAAGAACTGACTGGAGGTTGCTCCAGGTACCTGATGGGGTTTGGGCAGAAGGAAACCCTCCTGGGATGGCAGTGGATGTTCCGCCAGTGATTATAGATTTAAAGCCAATTGCCTCACCTGTAAGCGTCCAGCAATATCCGCTGCCTAGAGGAATCCATTCGCATTTACAAAGGCTATATGATTATGGAATCATAGTGAAATGTCAATCATCTTGGTGCACCCCTTTATTACCTGTTAAGAAACCAGATGGAACCTACCGCCCAGTGCAAGATTTACGGGCTGTTAATAAGGCTGTCTTGCCTTTACATCCAATGGTGCCTAACCCCGACATCTTGCTAAATTTAGTACCAGCAAAAGCTGCATATTTTTCTGTGTTGGATTTAAAGGATGCATTCTTCTGCATAAGGTTGTCCCCTTTGAGTCAGCCCATTTTCACCTTTCAATGGGAAAATCCCCATACTGGACAAAAGGCTCAAGTCACGTGGTCCCGTTTACCACAAGGTTGTTGTAACTCACCTGGAATTTTTAGCCAAGCATTGGCCCAAGACCTGATGCCATTCACACAAAATAACTCTAGATGGAACTTGTTGCAATATGTAGATGGCCTGTTACTGAGAGCGGAAACCCGAGAGGATTGTTTGCAAGGAACATAATTATTATTAATTCACCTGTATAAAAAGGGATATAAGGTCCCAAAAAGAAAGGCACAAATTGCTCAATCTGAAGTTAAATACCTAGGATTTAGACTAACACAGGGGATAAGGAAATTGGAAATTGAGAGAAAAGAAGCTGTATGTTCTATTCCTATTCCCAGGACTCGAAAACAGGTTAGAGAATTTCTAGGAGCGGCAGGATTTTGCCGAATTTGGATTCCCAACTTTGCTATCATGGCTAAACCATTGCATGAAGCTACAAGGGCAGGACCAAAGGATCCATTTGTCTGAGGGCAAGAACAGGAGAAAGGATTTCGAGCAATCAAACAGGCGCTATTGGAAAGCCCTGCTTTAGGGTTACCTGACTTAGAGAAAACATTCACACTTTACGTCAATGAACGAGATTGAATAGCGGAGGGCGTATTGACACAAAAAGTAGGGGAGTGGCCAAGACCAGTGGCGTACTTGTCAAAACAAATGGACATGGTTGTAAGAGGATGGCCGCCCTGTCTATGTGCAGTCGCTGCAGCAGCACTCCTAGCGGAAGAAGCAGTAAAGCCCACCTTCGGACAGGAGATGTTGCTTAAACGCCCACATGCTGTTGTAACCCTATTGGAACATAGGGGGCATCACTGGATGTCAAATGAAAAACTGTTAAAATATGAAAGCATGTTGATAGACAATCCTTCCATCAAGCTTTCAGTTTGCACTACCCTGAATCCATCAGTGACAGAAGGAACCATGATGCTGTTAAGGAAAATGCAACATGGGATATACAGTAGAAATCAAATATGTATGTGAAAGTCAAAATGACTAAGCAAAAGCAATTGAGAAGTTACACAGGTGAAAAGGATAATGTAATTTAGAAGTCCTGAGAGCCAACGACATATGCCAAGGATAAATGACAAGATACATATTGGCAACACCTGAGAGTCAATTAAGGTACAAGACAGTATGATGAAATACTTGGGTTGGACTTAAGTATGGGATGAACATTGTGAACCAATCAGAATGTGTAAAACATCCACAAGTGACTATAAATGATGACACTGTATACCAATGTGTTGTGGAGTTGTGTGGAGTAGTGTGGAGTATAGTGGAGAATAGTTGAACTGAGCATTTGTATAGAGTTATATAGCAAAGATTGTATGGTGAAGGGCATTTAGTGTATATAGTTAAATAAAGTAGATCTTTTATACAAGTCTACTGTGTTGCCTGGAATCTTGTGAAAGAGAAGATACAATCGCTACCAGATCCAAGGAGATGTTTGAAGACATCTCAGAGAGGAGTGAGAAGGCTGAAAGAGTTTGTCAAGGTCTTCAGCCTAATCTCCAAAGCTCTGCATGCTTGGAAGAAGCAACAACCACAGATCAAAGCTGGTCTGTTCCGCTGCACAACAAGGTGGTGAGTTAAAGCAAGTAGAAGACAAGCTGCAACTCCCATCATCCTTGACAGATGCAACATGATTGCCTGCAAGTAATGGATGTAATATATTCCAGCAGGCCAGACCTGAAGGACACACCACTCAAAGAACCAGATGGAAGCAGCTTTGTAGAAGATGGAGTGAAGTTAGAAGGTTATAATAATAATAATAATAATAATAATAATAAGCTTTATTTTTATACCGCCCTTCCTGCGATCAGGGCGGTGTACAAGTACAAAAGATAAAAAACAGTATACAGTTAAAACATTCAATATACAAAACAATATAAAATTCGCCAGGGCATCAGCGCAGTAACGTGACAATCAATCATAATGATAATAAGGGAGGGATAGAATAACATCAGGGGGGAGAGTCAGGATAGGCCTGTTCAAACAGGTACGTTTTCAACCCCTTTTTAAACATATTGAGGGAGGCGGTCGAGCGAAGCTCCGTGGGCAGCGAGTTCCAGAGGCTTGGGGCTGAAGCTGAAAACGCCCTCTTTGTTGTGGACGAGAGTCTGGCCTCTGGAACTCTTAGAAGTTGTTGCCCGGCGGATCTAAGTGTGCGGGGCGGATTGTGTGGGGAGAGGCGGTCCTTCAGGTAGTCTGGACCCAAGCCATTTAGGGCTTTATAGGTGATAACCAGCACTTTGTACTGAGCCCGGAAGCGAATCGGCAGCCAATGTAGATTTTTCAGTATTGGTGTTATATGGGCAGCCCTGGAAGCGCCAGTGACCACCCGGGCTGCCATGTTCTGCACCAGTTGAAGCTTCCGAGTGTGATACAAAGGCTGCCCCATGTAGAGCGCATTACAGAAATCCAACCGAGAGGTTACAAGAGCGTGTACTACGGTTTCAAGGTCCCTCCGGTCCAGGTAGGGACGCAGCTGGCGGATCAGCCGAAGCTGATAACAGGTGCTCCTGACCGTCGCATCCACCTGAGAGGTCAGATGGAGCGACGAATCAAGGAGCACCCCCAGACTGCGTACTGTGTCCTTCACGGGGAGCGTGACCCCGTTCAGGACGGGTGGAACCACCTCCATCCCTGGACCGGGAGAACCTATCACCAGTACTTCCGTTTTCTCTGGATTCAGGCTGAGTCTATTTTCCCTCATCCAGTCCATTACCGATTCCAGACAGGCCACGAGAGGAGCGATGCCATCCCTGGTCACTGCATCAGTCGGAGACATAGAGAAGACTATTTGGGTGTCATCAGCGTACTGATAACACCGCGCCCCATGCCTCCGGATGATCTCTCCCAGCGGTTTCATGTAAATGTTAAAGAGCATGGGGGACAGAATGGCTCCTTGAGGGACCCCAGAAGTGAGGGCCCTCTTATCGGAGCACACGTCCCCCAGCTGCACCATCTGGAACCTCCCAGAGAGGTAGGACCGGAACCACTGGAGCGCAGTGCCCCGGATTCCCACCTCTGCCAGGCGTTCCAGAAGGATACCATGGTCGATGGTATCGAAAGCCGCTGAGATGTCCAAGAGCACCAGCAGGGACACGCTACCCCTGTCGATGCCCAGACGGAGATCATCAACCAGGGCGACCATGGCAGTCTCAACCCCATAACCTGCCCGAAAACCGGTTTGAAATGGATCTAGAAAATCCGTTTCATCCAAGATCGATTGAAGTTGGAGTGCAACCGCCCTCTCGATCACCTTCCCCAAAAATGGCAGCAGCGAAACTGGCCGATAATTATTATGATCCAGGGGGTCGAGGGAGGGCTTTTTCAAGATAGGTTTTATAATGGCCAATTTAAGATTTTCAGGAAACTGCCCTTCCCTCAAGGATGAATTAATGATCCGGCGTAACAATAATGTTACGGCCGGTCCCCCCTGTGCCACTAGCCACGAGGGGCAGGGATCGAGAGAGCAGGTTGTCCTCCTAACACTTCTAAGGATCTTGTCCACATCCTCGGTACTAACAGACTCAAGCTGATCCAGTACAACAGAGTCCACGGAAGCTCTCGACACCTGTATTCTGGTTTCTGCTTCAACCCTGGCGTCCAGACCTTCGTTTATCCGAGAGATTTTATCCGCGAAGAAGTTGTTAAATCTGTCACAGCAGGCCTTGGTTGGTTCAAGGATCTGGTTCGGGGCAGGGGGGAGCTGAGTTAGCTCCCTCACTACCCTGAACAGCTCTGCTGGACGCGACTCCGCGGACGCGATACGAGCAGCGAAGAACGAGTTCTTAGCTGCTTGTATCGCCTCTCCATAGTCCTTCAAATGAAGGTCTAGGAGAGCCTTGTCGGATAAACGCTGGTATTTCCACCAGGCGTGCTCTAGCCGTCGCAGGACCCGCTTCCTTGCCCGGAGATCTTCCGTGTACCAGGGCTTCTTTTTGGAAGCAGGCCTGAGAGGGCGCTTGGGAGCGATACTGTGTATAGCCCTGGAGAGATCCGTGTCCCAGATGTTAACTAGGGCATCAACAGTGTCGCCGTCACTTCCAACCATATACCCCTCTAGGGCTTCTTGGAACCTAGCAGGTTCCATCAGCCTTCGAGGGTGGACCATCCTAATAGGTCCGCCACCCCCGGGGGGGATCTGGGTTGATGCCTTGATGCTTGCCTCTACCAGAAAATGATCCGTCCATGACAGGGCAGAAATGTTGGTAATTTCCGCCCACGGAGCTTCCATGTCCGTACAGAAGACCAAATCGAGTGTATTCCCCGCAAAATGCGTAGGACCAGTGACTAGCTGAGACAGGCCCATGGCTGTCATGGTATCCATGAATTCCCGAGCTGCACCAGATGGAACGTTGTTGGCCGCGAAGGGGATGTTGAAGTCTCCCAGGACTAAAAGCCTGGGGGACTCCAACACCAGCTCCGAGACCAACTGTGTCAGCTCATTAAGGGAGTCTGTTAGCGCACGGGGTGGCCGGTAGACCAACAGAATCCCTAGACTGTCTCTAGCCTTCAGGGTCAGGTAAATACACTCGATATAGGAAGTCTGACGAACATGGTTCCTGGTTAGAGACAAGGTGTTTTTATGCACCAAGGCAACACCCCCCCCCCCGCCCACCTAACCTGTTCTGGTCCTTCACCGAGTACCCGGAAGGGAGGACCTGAGCCCACACAGCATCCCCTTCAGGCCCAAGCCAGGTCTCGGTTATGCACGCCAGGTCACAGTTGTTATCTTCGATCAAGTCATGCAATATGTGGGTCTTGTTTTTGATGGACCTGGCGTTGCACAGGAGCAGAGACAGGGTTTGTGGTACGGCTGGAGTGACCCTCAGATCCCGTTGGTTAGGAGAAGGACTGGAAGGAGGGATAGATATTAAGCATCGATCCCGCCTTCCCCTGTAACGCTGGTCTTTACTCCTATCGCCATACCTCCCCTTGCCCCACACAACTGGAATGAGAGCCCCGCTCATGTCAAGGGATATTCCCTCTGCCTCCCCCACTAATTCTCCTCCTCAACCAGGCGTCACCACCCCCTTCCCTCCGCAAAGAAACAATAGATGGTAAACAAACATCGATCATCAAACATACTGACACAGTTGTATCCTTTGTGTTTGCACCCGACTCAAAAAATAAAACATATTGCACAGCAACACAAGCGCTAAACTCCGGAGACTCCACAACTTCGTAGCTGCGCAACCGCGCAGCTGCGCAACTCTGTACGTGCGTCGCTCCGTAGCTCCGCAGCTCCGTCATTACAGAACTGCAAGGTGTAGCAAGGTGTGTTCCGGCGCTGTTCCTGGAGCTCGCGGGCGAGAAAGCAAGCAAGCAGGCAGGCAGGGGAGGGCCGGCGAGCCGGCGTTATATGGGTGCCGCTCTCACCGGCACCACACCCCCTCTCCTCCGCAGCAGCTGTGTTCCGGCGCTGTTCCTGGAGCTCACAGGCAAGGAAGCAAGCAGGCAGGCAGGGGAGGGCCGGCGAGCCGGCGTTATATGGGTGCCGCTCTCACCAGCACCACACCCCCTCTCCTCCGCAGCAGCTGTGTTCCGGCGCTGTTCCTGGAGCTCACAGGCAAGGAAGCAAGCAGGCAGGCAGGGGAGGGCCGGCGAGCCGGCGTTATATGGGTGCCGCTCTCACCGGCACCACACCCCCTCTCCTCCGCAGCAGCTGTGTTCGGCGCTGTTCCTGGAGCTCGCAGGCAAGGAAGCAAGCAGGTGATACGGGGAAATGAAGAAGTTTTAGAAGCCCTCGCATTATCAACAGGAACGTCTGCACAGAAGGCTGAATTAATAGCCCTCTGTCGAGCCTTGGAGCTTTCAGAAGGAAAAAGAGTTAACATTTGTACTGACTCAAAATATGCATTTTTGACGATACATGCACATGGAGCAATATATAAGGAAAGGGGATTACTTACCTCAGGAGGACAACAAGTGAAACATGCATCGGAAATTCTAAATTTGTTAAATGCAGTTTGGAGGCCGAAAGAGGTAGCAATGATGCATTGTAAAGGGCATCAACATGGAGAAGACCCAGTAGTGAGAGAAAATCGAAAAGCTGATGAGGTGGCCAAACAAGAAACAGAAAAGGTCTGTCCTATACAGATTGAACCATTGTTGCCGGCTAAAGTATATTATACATCTGAGGAAGAACACTGGGCTGTACAAGAAGGAGCATATCAGAAAAAATTGATTTTTCATCCTTCCAAACCAGAAAATTTATATCCCACAACAGCTAAGTTGGAACCTAATAAAACAAATACATTTACAAATGTATATGGGACAGACATCCTTGGCCAAATTGATAAATAGACAATGTTACATCCAAGGGCTGCATGGACTAGTTGTTAAAGTAGTGAGGAGGTGCGAGGCTTGTGCTAAGATCAATCCTACAGTAGGATCCCTACAGCCACCAGGTGTCCAACATGTAGGAAAAACACCAAAAAAAATGCCAAAGGTTGTGAGGTTGAGATATCTACTTGTCATGATATGTACATACACTGGGTGGGTACAGGCATGGCCTACTCCAAATTAAAAGGCAGAGCAGGTAGTGAAAGTCCTAATGAGAAATATAATCCCTTCTTATGGTATTCCTAGGCTCATAGGGAGTGACAATGGACCCTCTTTTGTACACCAGGTTGTACAGGCCTTGTCAAGAGTTTTAGGAGTCATGTGGAAACTGCACTGTGCATACCACCCTCAATCCTCAGCAAGGGCTGAACGCATGAATAGGACTCTTAAAGGTACTATATCAAAAATGTGTTATGAAACTGGTTTAAATTGGACTGTGATATTACCTAAGGCACTGTTAAAAGTCAGATGTACCCCTACAAAACTATTGGGTCTGTCACCTTATGAATTAATGTATGGGAGACGAAGCTCTTAAAGCAATGTTTGGACTTACTTATTAGGTCCAAAGCTCCTTATATAGTAAAGATGGTCAAACACTAATCACAAACAAAGCCTCCATCCTGAATCGATGGGTTGAACATTTCCACAGTCTCTTCAGTGCCAATCAAGGCTCAGCTATCCAACGTATGATAAAACAATCGATGAAAAATGAATTGGACATGGCTCCCACTTTGGAAGAAACCATTAAGGCCATACAGCAGATGAAAAACTGCAAGGCAGCGGGATTGATGGAATCCCACCTGAAGCTTGGAAACACGGAGGTCATGTACTCCATGCTAAATTCCACAAGCTCCTTGTGAGTTGCTGGGAAAAGGGTGAACTGCCATCACATATCCGAGATACAGTTATCATCACCTTGTATAAGAAAAAAGGAGTAAAATGTGATTGCTCAAACTATCGAGGTATAACACTACTCTCCATTGCTGCAAAAATCCTTGCAAGAATACTCCTGAACAGATTAATTCCTGCTATTGCAGAACTTCTCCCTGAAAGCCAATAGGAGCACTACAGATAAAGTATTTGCTCTTAAACAACTGCAAGAGAAATGTAGAGAGCAAAACAAAGGACTCTCTATGGGCTGATCTAGACTGGCAAAAAGGGGTGTTCTCATGCCTGCATGAAAGTGTGGCCTTTAGATGACCCACAGTGAAAGTTTGGCATGAAAACACTTCTTTTGTGTTTTAGTGGGAAAAAAGCAGCTTTAACTCACTTCTTCTGCCATGCAGGAACTCTCCATCAAAGCATAAGAGACAGTTGTCCATCATCCAGACTCTCATAGAATCATACAATCATAGAGTTGGAAGAGACCACAAGGGCCATCCAGTCCAACCCCCTGCTATGCAGGAACTCCAAATCAAAGCATTCCCGACAGATGGCCATCCAGCCTCTGCTTAAAGACCTCCAAGGAAGGAGACTCCACCACCCTCCGAGGGTGTTCCACCGTTGAACAGTCCTTACTGTCAGGAAGTTCCTCCTAATGTTGAGGTGGAATCTCTTTTCCTGTAATTTGTATCTATTGCTCCACGTCCTAGTCTCTGGAGAAGCAGAAAACAAGCTTGCTCCCTCCTCAATATGACATCCCTTCAAATATTTAAACAGGGCTATCATATCACCTCTTAACCTTCTCTTCTCCAGGCTAAACATCCCCAGTTCCCTAAGGCATTCCTCATAGGGCACAGTTTCCAGACCCTTCACTATCTTAGTTGCCCTCCTTTGGACATGCTCCAGTTTCTCTACATCCTTTTTGAATTGTGGTGCCCAGAACTGGACACAGTATTCCAAGTGGGGCCTGACCAAGGCAGAATAGAGTGGCACTATTACTTCCTTTGATCCAGACACAATACTTCTTTTGATGCAGCCTAAAATGGCATTGGCCTTTTTAGCTGCCGCACCGCACTGTTGATTCATGTTCAACTTATGGTCCACTTGGACTCCTGGATCCAGGTTCAGGACCGCTTTCCTGCCTGTTAACTCACGCGCCACCTCCAGAGGCCGCTAGAGAGCCTTCTCCTGGGATTCTTAGCCTCTCTGGCGTTGGTGACGTCACTGGGAAAAGGCTCTTCAGTTCTTGCTCTCGGTCGCCCTCCTGTGGTTACATTTGAGTTCTACAGCCTCCTGAGGAAGAAAATCGACAAGAACATTAAAAATCAAATCAGATTAAATTAAGAATTAAATAAAATAATTTTTAAATTAAAAAAATGAAAGAAGAAAATAAAAGAAAGCATGAATTTAAATCTAAAGTAAAATAATAAATAATAAATTTAAAAATACAAAATAAATGAAATAACAAAAATTTAAAAAGTAAAAAATTGTTTTGTGTTTCTTGATTCTTATTTGGTGTCTCATGCCACCCTCTTGTATTTTAATCCTTTTTCTCCTTCTTTGACCTTCATTCTTCATTTCTTTTTACATCCTCCTTTGCCTATTTCATTCTGTATTTCTTCCTCCCTCTCTCATTTTATTTCCTGTTTTCATCTGTTTTATGTGATCTTATCTTTTGTTCATTTCTTCCTTTTTATCCATCTTTTCTTTCTTTTTTCTCCTTTTTTCCTGTTTTTTAATTTATTTTCCTCTCAGTTTTTGTCCCTTCCGATTTCTTTTACTTTACCTTCCTCCTTCTTTTACGTCAATGGTGGGTGAAACATTTCAATATTTATTTTATTATTTTCTTTGTTATATCTCTGTTTTTTTATTTTAATATTTCTTATATTTATTTTATATTTCATTTTACCCTGTCTAGCCCACTTTTTACAAGAATATCATTCCTGGGAATCTCATCAAAGGCCTTACTGAAGCCACTCTCTTCTTCTGCCTTGGCCAGGCCCCACCTGGAATAAGACTCATCCTCTGCCCCAGATTTATTATTCTCCAGAGAAAGCTTCCTCTGAGGCTGAGAGAGTGTGACTGAGAGAGGATGCCTTCAAGGGGTCTCCGTGGCTTCGAACCCTGTTCCCCTTACTCCATGCTGCCTCCCCCAGGGATTTCGTGGCCAGTTTTTCCCTGGACTTCGTCTGAGGCTGAGAAAGTGTGACTTCCATGCCATCCAGGCCCTGGTCTCCCTGAGGATTTCCTGGCAGGAAAGGCAGTCCCCCAGTGGGTCTCCACGGCTGAGCAGGGATTCGAACCCGGGTCTCCCAGAGTCACACTAGGCCTAGGCCGACACTCCCAGCGTTGCCCCACGCTCCCTGCCAAGATTTGTCCTGGGCAGATTTGTCCAGATGAGAAGCTGAGAGAGTGTAACCTGCCCCCAAGGTCCCTCAGTGGGTTTCTGTGGCTGCGCGAGACATTCGAACCCAGACCTGCACTCGAGGCATATTTGACAACCCTGCTCCTTGGATAAATATAGGACAAAACAGGGCATAATTGATATTCTTAATCTTGGTGTCCAATGTTTTCCTTACTCCCTCCATATGTCCTCCATTCCAAGGTCTTTGGGGCTCCAACAAGGAACTACAAATCCCAGGATTCCATGGCATGGAGTCAAAGTGTTGTCAAACTGTTCAATCATTTCTGCAGAATGGGTTTTTATGACTCCTCTGGCGTTTTGGAAGCTGTAGTTCGGCGGAGGAACTTTTGCAAGGTGTCCTGGACTGCGGACAGCACACACCAACAAAAGCTGATAAGGCAGTTCCACAAACCTAAACGTTGATCCTAATAATAGTCCAGAGCCAGGGTCAGGGTTGGGGAAATCACAGAGGTCAGTCCGGTCTGAGGTCAGGGCAAGGAGAAAGCAGCAAAAGTCCAAATCGTTCCAAGGTCAAGGCAAACCAGAGTCCCAAAGACATGAAGCCAGCACACAGTCACACCAAGAGACTTACAATAAGTTCTGGCAAAGGGTCCCACAGGTGCTTAAGTAGGAGACACCCTCCCGGTTGGCAGCTGTGCTTTATTACCAGCTTGCTTTTCAGCAAGCCTGTGGGACCGACGCACACAAGGACTCTCAGCCCTCCTCTCCTTCAAGGAGGGAACCACCAAACTGGATTCTACATTGGAAACCTCACTCAGCTGCTTAGCCTCTGCAGGGAGCTCTATAGTGCCAGAGTCTGGCTGGGCTCCTACTCCTGGGGCTGAGATGTCAGGACTGGGGTCTGGCATGGCAGAACTGGGACCTGGTCTAGCACCAAATCCTCTTGCTCCTGAGGAGCCATGTCCTCCTCCTCCTCATCCTCTGACTCCATCTCTTGACTGGCCATGACACAAGGCCTGCCAATGACAGTCGCCCTGGTGTTCACCTTGTGCTTGGTTTGGGTTTGCAATCTGGATGCCTTCCCAGATCCACCCTCTTGTCCAGATGTCCGGCTTCCACCAGCGCCCAAGAGGATGCTAAGCAGGGTCAGCCTTGGTTGGCCCTTAGATGGGAGACCGACAGTCAAGACCAGGTGCTGGAGGCTCCATTCTAGAGGAAGGGAGGAAGGAAGGAAGGGGCAAAACCACCTCAAAGGTTCCTTGAAGATAGCAAAAATGGCAAAAATATCCTAAAGGTACCAGATCCCATCTGATATTGGGTGCTATGCAAGGACAGCCCTCGTCTGTCCGTGGATGGGAGACTGCCAGGAAATCTCATGGAACGATAGACTGGGAAGAGACCCCAAGAAGGCCCTGATCCAGTCCAACCCCTTTTCCTGCCATGCAGGAACTCTCCGTCACAGCACCCCCAACTCATGATGTTGCCCTTCGGCTGCATGGCACTCTGCCAATGCTCTGGGGTCAAGGGAGCAGAGGAGGCCACGGTGCTGCTATTATTATTAATATAATAATTATTATTTGTTCCTCCTAGTATAGGGACTGAAGAAGAGAAAGGCCATCATCCTCTTTGCTGCTGGGCACCAGAAAGGAGAAATGGTATTCTGGCCCCTGTCATCATTCACTAAAGAAGGAGCCCACATTTGTGTGATACAATTCCTTCTCCTCTGGGGACATTACAAATCCTTCCTTCAGAATATTTTGAATTAGCACCCGAGTCTTAGACCCATAAATATTCCCCATCTTATGCACCCAGAGCATACGCAAAAAGGTCCCTTCATTATCCTGACAACCCAAACTAAGGCCTGGAACCCCTTTGGACTTTTTTGCAACTTGTCTGGGGTTAAGGACCATCTGTGCATCATCTTATGCAGTATCTTTGCTCCCCCTTTCCCCCCATA
Source organism: Urosaurus nigricauda (assembly GCA_034509955.1). NCBI lineage: Eukaryota > Metazoa > Chordata > Lepidosauria > Squamata > Phrynosomatidae > Urosaurus > Urosaurus nigricauda. Next base: position 324,280,076 of record JAOEGL010000002.1, on the reverse strand, counting down.
CATCTATTTGCACATTATGGCCGCCAGAAGTGCTGCTGCCCCCTTGCGCTGAGTGGCACCTGATGCGGGAGGCTCTAAAAGGACCCACTACAGTTCCCAGTTTTCCATAGCACTGAAGTGGATTATGATTTCTGCAGTGCATTGAGTCAAATGGGCTTTGAATCCTGATCACAAGATCCTCTGCATCATAAGCCCTCTATTTAGAAAAACCATCACCCCTTGTATTCCTCCATTTGGCCTATTATCACTCAGTAGTGTTTGGAATCCCAAAATAAAAAGGACGGTTGAGAGGTTCCTTTTTGCATCTCTATCAATGACAAGCCTCTGCTGTTTATTAAAAACAGAACTTTTTGAACTGAAATGCACAGATAGAGGATTGGGGGACTCCTGGCTTAAGGAGACATATATCTGTGAAATGGACCCAGGAATCTGGAAGGGTCTGGAAACCATCAAGCCCTATGCTGGGGATGGTTAGCCTGGAAAAGAGACGGTTCATAGAGGATATGAATATGATAGCCCTGTTTAAGTATTGTCTCATTGAGGATGGAGCAAGCTTGTTTTCTGCTGCTCCAGAGAACAGGACACAAAGGAGCAATGGATGGAAGCTGAGAGTAAGGGCTGTTCCAATAAGGAAGAGGCTCCTCTCATGTACTGGGCCCTGAGAGGCTTCCCTTCAGTGGCTGGGGGGCTTCCAAACACGGCTGCCTGGCACACGCCCCCCCACCTCCATCAAGGGCCCTTTGGCTCCGGAGGAACTCCAAGGCCCTCTTCCAAGCTACGAATCCCAGAGGAAGGAGCCAGGGCCACCAAAATGGCACCCAAGCCAGACTCCGGCTCTCTCCAACCGAAGCCAGGGGACGCTGGGGGCTGCAGTCCAAGGGAAGGGGAGAAGGGCCTCCTCTGCTGCCAGGACCCCCTGGATCCATGCTGGTGGGGGGATGCTGGGGGATGCAGTCCAAGGGGAAGCCAGGCCCAAGGCCTCTTCCTTCTTCTGGACCCCTGAGACATAGCCACCCCCTCACCCCTCTCTCCATCCCCTAAGAACCCCCTCCCCCACAGACCCCAGATCTTTTTGGGGGATCACATGTCCCATCATCCCCTGCTCCTCAGGCACCAGCAGCCCTGCCCCAAACTCCAAGAGCCAAGGGGCAATGACCCCTACCACTCACTCCTTGGGTTCAAGGGGATGGAAAGGGACAGAGAAGGGCCAGAGGAAGAAGGCCATGGGGCAGGGAGGAAGGGGTCTTGGGGTCCCCCTCTTTCTCTCTCTTTCAGGGGTCAGTTCCCTTTCTCTAAGGCCAATCTGGGACTGAGAGAGGCAGAGGCTGGACCCCCATTAAATGCCCGAGATCTTTGGGGGGAGTGGCTGCATCTCCCATCATCCCCTCCTCAAAGGGGGCAGGAGGGGAGGAAGGAGGCCCCAAATGGACCCCACTCTCTCTCTGCTCCTTTCCAGGCCTCCACCTCCTCCTCGTCCTCCTCTCCCACTTCCCAAGGAGACCCCAGGAGACCCTCCCCAGGTTTCAAGAGTCCATCTTGTTCTGGTGAAAGCAAGCAGCCTAACGCTTTAATGAATTCCAATGGGGTTGAATATCCATGCATTAAGTAACCATTTATGGATTGTAACAACGCATAGGGGGACTGAGAAAGCCTGTCGGATGCTGTCTTGCCATAGTCTGGGGAATAGAAGTTAATAAACCACAAGCTACTGGATAGGCAACAGTAAGAAGTCATAAACAGCAGGCCTGGGGCAAGAATTCCAAGGAGGAATGCTCAACTTTGCAATACGAATCTTTGCTCCTGTTGTTGAGGCAGACAAAACGCACCTTTCCAGATACATTCATGAGCACAGACACATATACTGTATATACTCATGTATATACTCATACTGTATATACTCATCTAGAAAAAAACCAGAGTTGACTTATCCACACAATGTATGTACGTACTTTAACTCTGATTTATAATCTGTCCTGAAAGCAATGACCCTCCTCTGCTTCCTCGTCCATCCAGCCTTTAGGCTGAGCACAAGCAGTTATGCTTGCTGAAATTTTGCAAGTCCTTTGGCATTGAATGTATAATTAACAAATTGTAAGCCACTCTGAGAGCCTTGGCTGAAGAGCAAGATATAGATAAATAAAAAACAGAAAAAATAAAAAATAAAGAAGAAAAAACAAGATTTTTTTTTTGGAATACCTTTAATTATTTTTTGTAATCTAACTGGTTTAATAAAAGTATTCCTAAAAAAATAAAGTTTTCTTTGGGGAAAAAAATCACATTTTTGAACCAAATCTTCCCTATATACATGTGAACACAGTCAGGTGGTGCATGTGGTATTGCAATTTTAAGTTCTTTTAAGTCACAACGGTTAGCATTAAATTCAGTGGTATTTACAGGAATTACGGTTTCCAAGGGACATTAATGCAAAAAACATTGCTCAGGCTCTTGTCTGGTGTGAAACGGGAAGAGGAGGTCAATGTTTGTGAGACTTTCAGCTTGGCCACAGAGACCCACTGGGAAACCCTCTGGAAAAGCCATTGCCTTCTCCTTCCCCTCCTCAGAGCAGGCTTTCCCTGCATGCAAACTCCTCCATTGTCTTCCCTCTTTGGAAAAAGGTGCCATTGGGTCCCACTGAGTCACAAGGATGAGAAAGACCTTTCTCAATTGGGAAAAAAAATCATGCGCTTCAGCTCACTTGTTCTCTTTAGGAAGTTTTCCTCTCACACAAAAGATTCTCCTGCAGCTCCTCTCCAAGGCTCCCATCTCCCTACTCTCTGAACTTTCTTCCAAAGAATGGTGAGAGAAAGATTTTATTATTCTTTACCGGTATTTATATAGCGCTGTAGATTTACAGAGAACTGTGCCTACAGTTAATAAAATCGATAACCATGAACCCTGCCAATGGCGTACATTCTAAAGGACAGTAACAAAATACATATAAAAAAAAATAGATAATAATACAAGATAGCATTAAATGAAATAAGGAGGCAAGAAATTAAAAACATAAAATATCAAACATCAGCTCAAATCACCGAAAGCCTGGAAATGCTTCCCTGAACTATTAAGGAGCTGGATTCGGATGATGTCAGAAACAGTCCCACCCAATTCTCCTCAAACAAAGTCAAAACTCAGACTTAGTTTCCTAAACTAAGGAAACTTTATTAAAAGAAAAAATATGTCTATAGAACAGTAAGGCTTCTTCGTCGGATCTCTTTAACCATAACAACCTTCAACGTTTTATATCACTCCGGTAATCCCTCCCAACAACCAACATCCACTTTATGAATTTGTTATCCAATTCTCGCCAAATCTACAATTGACACTTTAATGACATCAAAACCCCAATTTTCCAACCCTCTGCTCTTATGAGAACCATTTGAAATTATATGACATCGACACAACAAGAAATTCACAACATTCGGTGAATTAGTATTCAACAACTCTATCATTTATACCTCCTAACAATCTTAACTACAAACTCTAGTCAAACGCAATCAAAATAACATATCCATCTAACTTAACCTTGGCAGTATATTCCCACACTGTAAGATTTCCCTCCTGCTCTCCTTCTAGGTTTCTTAAGAGTCCAGTCGTCCAGTCGCTCATCTTCACGAAGACCTTCCGGTTCATTCTTCTCAACGCTGAGTCCCTCAAGGGCCGAATGCTGCCTGGACACCACTGAAGGTGAGGAAGTGCGGGAAGCGCCGGAGGGTCTGCCATGGGCTCCAATCCAGACAGGAAGGTCTCCTCCTCATTGCCCTCAAAGCCCTGCTGCAGGAACTCGCCCGATCCTATTGGTATTAAATAGGGGGTGCACCAACACAGCCATTGAAATGAATAGGGCTTGAAGTCTGCAGATGCTTAAATCTGGATGGCAGAGTACAGATTTTACCTGTAGTTTTTATCCAAATACTTTCCCATTGATCCATTGAAATATTAAGCCCCAATCCCCCCCAATTATTCGTATATTCTTTGACCTGTTCTTCAATGTCAAAAAAGCAATGTGTACATTTGAACCATACAATGATAACATTTAAAACCTGATATTCCCCCCCTTTCATCCTGTCAGTTCTTCATATCCTCTCTGACTCTTTCCCTTAAGTGATAACATGACAGTCATTGGATTTTAAACCCTTGGCTTTCTAAGTTTTCATCTTTTCTAAGAAAAGCTTTTTGTATATCATACATTTAACTGGTTTTCCCAATGTGGGTCCTTTCATGTGAATGTAGACTATCATTAGGACTGAAGCTCTTTCCACATTCCATGCATTTATATAGTTTCTCCCCTGTTTGGGTTCTTTGATGGGATTGTACATTTCCACTGTTATTGAAGCTCTTCCCACATTCCATGCATTAATATGGTCTTTCTCCTGTGTGGCGTTGTTCATGTGAACGTAGACCTCCACTCTGACTGAAGCTCAGTCCGCAATCCACACATTTATAAGGTTTCTCTCCTGTGTGGGTTCTTTGATGTGAATATAAATTTTCACTTTTACTGAAGCTTTTTCCACATTCCATGCATTTATATGGTTTCTCTCCTGTGTGGGTTCTTTTATGCAAATGTAGATTTTGTCTGTTACTGAAACTCTTCCCACATTCCATGCATTTATATGTTTTCTCTCCTGTGTGGGTTCTTTGATGTGAACGTAGACCTCCACTCTCACTGAAGGTCAGTCCGCATTCCATGCATTTATATGGTTTCTCTCCTGTGTGGGTTTTTTGATGTGAATGTAGAGTTCCACTGTGACAGAAGCTCTTTCCACATTCCATACATTTATATGGTTTCTCTCCTGTGTGGGTTCTTTGATGTGAACGTAGAGTTCCACTCTGACTGAAGCTCTTCCCACATTCCAGGCATTTATATGGTTTCTCTCCTGTGTGGGTTCTTTGATGTGAACGTAGACCTCCACTCTCACTGAAGGTCAGTCCGCATTCCATGCATTTATATGGTTTCTCTCCTGTGTGGGTTTTTTGATGTGAATATAGATTTCCACCCTTACTGAAGCTTTTTCCACATTCCATGCATTTATATGGTTTCTCTCCTGTGTGGGTTCTTTGATGTGAACGTAGAGTTCCACTCTGACTGAAGCTCTTCCCACATTCCAGGCATTTATATGGTTTCTCTCCTGTGTGGGTTCTCTGATGTGAACGTAGACCTCCACTCTCACTGAAGGTCAGTCCGCATTCCATACATTTATATGGTTTCTCTCCTGTGTGGGTTTTTTGATGTGAATGTAGATTTCCACTCTGACTGAAGCTCTTTCCACATTCCATACATTTATATGGTTTCTCTCCTGTGTGGGTTCTTTTATGTAAATGTAGAGTTCCACTCTGACTGAAGCTCTTCCCACATTCCAGGCATTTATATGGTTTCTCTCTTGTGTGGGTTCTCTTATGTGAACATAGACCTCCACTCTTACTGAAGGTCAGTCCGCATTCCATGCATTTATATGGTTTCTCTCCTGTGTGGGTTTTTTGATGTGAATGTAGAGTTGCACTGTGACAGAAGCTGTTTCCACATTCCATACATTTATATGGTTTCTCTCCTGTGTGGGTTCTTTTATGTAAATGTAGACTTCCACTCTGACTGAAGCTCTTTCTACATTCCATGCATTTATATGGTCTTTCTCCGGTGTGGGTTCTTTGATGTGAATGTAGATTTCCACTCTTACTGAAGCTCTTTCCACATTCCATGCATTTATATGGTCTTTCTCCTCTGTGGGTTCTTTCATGTAAACTGAGATGTCCACTCCAACTGAAGATCTTCCCACATTCTAGGCATGTATATAGTCTTCCCTCAGTGTGAGTTCTTTTCAGTTCCTTTTCATTTCCACATTCCTCTTTTTCTAGCAAAGGCTCCATAGTTTCCATTGATGTCACAAGTGGCTCCTCACAGTTCTCACTCTGCTGCCCAATACCTGCTTGAAGAAAAGATCAATTGAAAAAACAACAACATTGAAACCATTGAAACCTGGTCAAGGAGAAATCTGAACTATAGGTTTCCCCCCCTAAAATCTACAAATTCCTTTTAACATGATTTACTTAGAATACGATACTCTCTCAGGCAAGAAATCATCCTTACCTTTCTGGTCAATTTCCCCCTTAGCTCCAGCAGACACAGAGGTCTGTCATAGAATCATAGAATCATAGAGTTGGAAGAGACCACAAGGGCCATCCAGTCCAACCCCCTGCCATGCAGGAACTCCAAGTCAAAGCATCCTTGACAGATGGCCATCCAGCCTCTGCTTAAAGACCCCTAAGGAAGGAGACTCCACTACACTCCGAGGGAGTGTGTTCCACTGTCGAACAGCCCTTACTGTCAGGAAGTTCCTCCTAATGTTGAGGTGGAATCTCTTTTCCTGCAGTTTGCATCCATTGTTCCGCGTTCTAGTCTCTGCAGCAGCAGAAAACAAGCTCGCTCCCTCCTCAATATGACATCCCTTCAAATATTTAAACAGGGCTATCATATCACCTCTTAACCTTCTCTTCTCCAGGCTAAACATCCCCAGCTCCCTAAGGCGTTCTTCATAGGGCAAGGTTTCCAGACCCTTCACCATCTTAGTTGCCCTCCTTTGGACATGCTCCAGTTTCTCCACATCTTTTTTGAATTGTGGTGCCCAGAACTGGACACAGTATTCCAGGTGGGGCCTGACCAAAGCAGAATAGAGTGGCACTATAACTTCCCTTGATCTAGAAACTATACTTCTATTCATGCAGCCTAAAATTGCATTGGCTTTTTTAGCTGCCGCATCACACTGTTGACTCATGTTCAGCTTATGGTCTACTTGGACTCCTAGATCCCTTTCACATGTGGTCTCATTCAGCCAGGTGTCCCCCATCCTATATCTGTGCATTTCATTTTTCCGCCCTAAGTGCAGAACCTTACATTTCTCCGCATTGAATTTCATTTTGTTAGCACTGGTCCCTCTTTCCTCTTGAGACAGAACAAGGGTTTCCAGTTCTAGAAGCTTATGAGAAGCGAAGGAAACTGAAAAGGTGTAGTAAGGCAACAGGAAGAAGGGAAGGCTTGCTAAAACAGGAAAATGCATTTCCTATTGCCAATTCTGTCTATCTGTCCCCAGCCAAAAGGAGTCCCTGGTCAGACACAAAAGAGAAGGTGGACCAAGGCCAAGGCCAATGATTTTATCCTGCTGAGGACAATTCTACAAATATGAATAACACTAAACCAACCACTGTGGAGTCCATCCTGGGCCAAAGAAATGCATAAAAAATGGAAAGTGCTTCAGTCGGCAAGAAGAACAATGTTCAGATGCATGCCTTTTTCTTGGGTCAGAAGCCTATACAGGTAAGGAAATGAAGGCAAGTAGCAAACAAAGAGAAAAGCACAAAGTGCTAAAAGGTGGTCAACTGTTTATTGTTGTTGTTTTAGAAAGCCCAATGCATTTCGGCCACACTAGGCCCTCTTCAGTGGCTGAAAACAAATATAGAATCATAGAACCCAAGGGCCATCCAGTCCAACTCCATTCTGCTGGGCAGGAACTCTCAGTCAAAGCACCAAAGCATCCCTGACAGACATCCAACTTCTGTTTAAAGACCTCAAAGGAAGGAGACTGAATCATCCTCCAGTGAGGGAGTGTCTTCCTCTGTGGAACAGCCCTTACTGTCAGTAAGTTCCTCCAAATGCTGAGCTGGAATCTCTTTTCCTGTAGCTTGCATCCATTGTTCTGTTGTGTCCTATTCTCTAGAGCAGCAGAAAACAAGCTTGCTGCCTCCTCAATATGGCATCCCTTCAAATACTTAAAAAGGGTTCTCATATCACTTATTATTAGCACTGTAAATTTACACATACATACAATCTTATAATTAGATGGATCCCTGCCCTCAGGCTTACAGTCTAAAAGAGACAAGACAAAAGGAAAAGGGGAAGGTGGTGGGAAGGGGATGGGGTCCAGTAGTTCCTCTTTCCCTGTGGGGTCAGGACCAAGGCAGATGGACTGGAGGGAGGGCATGGCTTCTTAATACATAGTTAAAAGGAGTTACCCTTCTCTTCTCAAGGCTAAACATACCCATCTCCCTAAATCGCTCTTCATAGGGCTTTAGGGTTTCCAGGCCCTTCACCACTTTGGCTGCCCTCCTTTAGATATCCTCCAGTTTCTCAACATCCTTCTTGAATTGTGGTGCCCAGAACTGCACACAGGATTATTCCACGTGGGGCCTGACCAAAGCCGAATAGAGCGGCACGATTACTTCCCTTGATCTAGACACTATACTTCTATTGATGCAGCCTAAAACCATATTGGCCTTTTTGGCTGCCACATCGCACTGTTGACTCATTTTAAGCTTGTGGTCTACTTGGACTCCTAGATCCTTTTCACATGTAGTTTCATTCAGCCAGGTGTCCCCCATTTTATACCTGTGCATTTCATTTTTCCGCCCTACGTTCAGAACCTTATATTTCTCTGCGTTGAATTTCATTTTGTTAGCATTGGCCCAGCTTTCTAGTCTATTCAGGTCATTTTGGATTTTGATCCTGTCCTCTGAGGTATTAGCTACTCCTCCTAGTTTAGTGTCATCTGCAAATTTGATAAGTATGCCCCCAATTCTGTCATCCAAATCATTAATAAAGATGTTGAATAGCACTGGGCCCAGGACAGAGCCCTGTGGGACCCCACTGGTCACTTCTTTCCAGGTTGAAAAGGAGCCATTGTTGAGCACACTTTGGGTTCGGCCAGTAAACCAGTTTCAAATCCATGTAATGGTTACCTTGTCTAGCCCACATTTTACAAGCTTGTTTGCAACAATGTCGTGGGGAACCTTGTCAAAGGCCTTACTGAAATACGAACATTGGCTTACCTTGTGAGATGTTTGTTTTCTGCGTTGAATGAGGGTATATATATCAATAACTCATTAAGGAACAGAGGAACCAACACTCATTAATGTGTGTATATATATCAATACATTTATTGATGGAAATATCAATACATTTAAAAAAAAAGAATTTTGGGGCCCAGAACTGCACATAGGATTATTCCAGGTGAGGCCAGACAAAAGCCCAATAGAGTGGCACTATTACTTTTCTCGATCTAGACACTATACCTCTAATGATGTAGCCTAGAATCGCATTGGCCTTTTTAGCTGCCACGTCATACTGTTGACTCGTTGTCCTATCTTTTTATATCTTATATCTTAAGTATATTTTTATTTGTTTTCAACCCCTGAGGAAGGCCTAGCGTGGCTGAAACATCACCAGGCCTCTCCTCAAGTGAAAGAGCCCTCCCTTCATGACTACACCATCTGTTCGCCTAGGAGGGAGTGAAAGGACAGGCCAAATTCCATCAGGCCTGTCCTAGATTAAGAAGCCGAGCCCTCCCTCCAGTCCATCTGCCTTGGTCCAGGCCTCAGAGGGAGAGAAGAACTGCTGGACCTCATCCCCTTCACCACCACCTTTCCCTTCTCCTTTTGTGTCGTGTCTTCTTAGATTGTAAGCCTGAGGGCAGGGAACCGTTTAATTAAAATAACAATTGTAAGCCGCTCTGATAGCCTATAGGGCTAAATAAATAAAAGAAAAATCTTGAGCTTTTGAAACAACAATAAACAGTTGTTCATCTTTTAGCGGGTAGACTTGTCTCCTCTTTGTTTGCTCTTGGGCCAGAAGCCCCCAGGAATGGCCAGCACACCAGAATCACTCATAATTCACACATGGGTTGGACTCTTCTCAGTACAATTCAGCACGAGCTGAGACCTTCCCCAGGCGCTCTGCCCCCTTAATCCCCAGAGAGGACATCTCTTGACCACCAATCTAGGCAGGTACCTGCAGACCCTTCTCTTTCTACGGAGCCCTGGTGAAAGGGGTCTTCTCCTCTTTCCAGACGGGAGATGAGATCTGGCTTGGGATGTTCTGATAAAGAAAACAGAGAGAGAATAGTTAGTCCTATGTCAAAATACTTAGGCATGCCAAGGGAGGCAGGGAGGGAAAGTCTAAGGCCTTAGGCTCCTATCTGTAATCAAGAAGAGGACTGACATCCCATCCCCACCCAGAATGGAAGTCTGTTTCTGAAAACTGGCATCAGGCAAATTCAGTTTTGGCAAAGAGAAGGCACATCCAGGCTCAGGCTCTCTTGTGGTTTCTTTATGGCAGTGGTAGAACATTCAATGGACGGAGGGGGCTCCCATGTTTGTAGACCTCCTCCCCAACGCTCAGCTGCGATTTGGGGTCTTTGTGGATTGTGAGTCTGTCCCATATTAATGACAACAGCACACATTATAGCCTGGATGTTGCCTCATCAGTGACTGGACGACAGAGTGGACAATGTCCCCCAAAAGGGGCGTTCATCCCCTGAAGGAGAAAGGCATCCTTACCCAGAGAGGCCATGTTCCCATAAGTCTCCAGCATGACCTCCTTGTAGAGAGTCCTCTGCCCCGGATCCAGGAGCTCCCACTCCCCCTTGGAGAAAATGACAGCCACCTGTTCAAAAGAGACCTCAGGCTGGAAAAGAGGAGGAAAGAAGAGCATGAGGCCGGTCTCGCACAAATCGGCACATGTGGAGCTGCGTCCGGATGATGCTACCCAACCCTTGTGGAGAATTGCAACTTCATCCACTGGAACAGAGGCAACCAATAAGTGACCTAATGCACAACGCGTGACAGATATCCATCCATGCACAATGTGCCACAGCATGCACAATGCAGCCCTGCAGCCTTGGATTGAACGCAGATGTTCCCCACCAGAGTGGGATGGAAAGACTTCAAGGAAGAAATGAATAAGTAGATAGAAAGTGAGAAGATGGTGGGGAAGGGAAGGGGAAATGGAAAGGCAAGGCAGAGGGTGACAGAAAAGAAGACGGGACTAACTTCCTTCCTGAGGCAGTTCTCTGTCACCTGGGCTTCGGGTTTCTGCTGGGCTGCCATGCCTTTGCCGGTTTCTGGAAGAGGAGAGGGGTTTCTAACATCAAAGCCCACCCTAGTTGTCTCAGGAGAGCAGGCTGGGGCTCCCTCCCTCTTGACCCCAAGTTGGAAGTCTGGACTCCAAATGGAGCGGATATTTCAGGACCTGATCCTCTCCTTCGGCACAAGTTGATCTTAAAGAATGTAACCCAATGAAAGATGTCAAGTGGGTGATGCCAAGCCTAGATTTGAAAGGAGACCCAAGGGCCCTCCAGCCCAAAGCCTTCTGTCATTCAAATGAAGACACAATCCAAGCCCTTCCTGTGACAGAGGGCCCTCCACAGCCTCTGTGCAAAATCCTATGGAGCAGCAGAAAACAAGCTTTCTCCATCCAAAATAAGAACCTTGATCTGCCCTTCTCCACACCTTCCACTTGCCTCTACGAAAACCCCCTTGAAAGGTTTGGTACATGAACTTCCACGTGTCTAAAACAACAATTTCACCATACCTTTAAGATAGTACCATTTCTAAGCTATGGTGGGTGGTGGAGAGGGGCCTCTGAGACTGGAAGGACCTAAAAACTACTCCTCATGAAGAAGCAGGCAGAAAGGATGTTTGACTTCTTTGCAGGTTGAGTCTCCCTGATCTGGAATTCCAAAACCCAAAATGCTCCAAAATCCAAAATGGTCCAAAGGGAGGGCAGAGATATATGGACACCTTTCCTTGTTGATTGCTCAGTTTACACAAACTTTGTTCCATGCACAGAATTATTAAAATACATTTACCCTTCCGTCTTCTCATTAGGTAGAATAAAATACCCCAAAATCTGAAACCTAAAATATTTCTGGTCCTGAGCCATTGGGATCACAAGAGGGACTCAACTTGTAAGGCCAACCTGGAACTGAGAGAGGGAGAAGGCCATGGGGCAGAGAGGAAGGGGTCTTGGGGTCTCTTCCTTTCTTTCTCTCTTTCTCTCTTGGGGGTCAGTTCCCTTTCTCTAAGGGGAACCTGGGACTGAGAAGGGCCAGAGGGAGAAGGCCATGGGGCAGAGAGGAAGGGCTCTTGGGTCCCCCTCTTTCTTTCTCTCTCTCTCTTTCTTTGGGATCAGTTCCCTTTCTCTAAGGGGAACCTGCGACTAAGAAGGGCCAGAGGGAGAAGGCCATGGGGCAGAGAGGAAGGGCTCTTGGGTCCCCCTCTTTCTCTCTCTCTTGCCTTTCTGCAGGGGCTGTTCTTCCTCCATTTCCCCCCACAGATCTTTCCAAAGGGTCTCCTTTGCCCTTCTCTGACTTCCGAATGCACAGCTCCTCTTCCTCTCTTTGGGGGTTCTTATGGGGAGGAAGAAGGAAAGGGGGCAGGTCAGGCTCTGCTTCCCCAAAAGCCCTTCAAGAGCCAAGAAATGGGGCCCAGGGACTGGATTGGATCCTCAAAAGGGGTCTGAGAAAGAGACCCCCCTCCTTTCTCCAGGACCCCAATGGGACCCTCCGCCTGAGCCCCCTTGTGCTCCTGGGTCTCTTTTGGGGGGCAGGGATTTCCCCCCAGTTTCTTCCCCCCAAAGACCCCCTTCCCTTCGTGTGGGGCATCATCGGCCAGGACCCTCAGAGCCCCTCCACTCTCCCTCCAAGAAGAAACAGGGGCCCAAAGGGACTGACCCACAGCTGGGCCCGCCTTGGCCCTCTGCCCTATGGACTCCAGGATCTGTAGTTTGAGAGGCCCAGTCCTCCAAAATCTTTAGCAGGGAGTACTAGGTCCCTTCACAAAACTACAAATCCCAGGACCCACAAGAGACAGCCATGGCCAGGGAAATGGCCCCAAGCCCCATAACTGCCTCCAAGGGAAGCCGGGGAGGCCTGCTGGAGCCCTTCCAACCGGGGGATTCTGGGGGCTGCAGTCCAAGAGGAAAGTGCCTCCTCTCCAGGCCTCCTTGTTTAGGAGGACTGTCACCCCCAGAATCCCCCCTTCTATCTCTCTGTGTCTGGGGCCATGCTTCCTGGGGATGCTGGGCCTCAGTCCAAGAGGAAGAAGGTGAGCTGAGATGGATGGGGAGCAGGGCCTCCTCTTCTTCCTGACAGGTGAATGCAACCCTAACACCCAGAATCCCCTGGGATGACAGGGGCTGAGTCTTCCTTCCAGGCTTCCTTTCCTGAAGGGCCTACTTCCACCCCCAGAACCCCCTCCCTCCCTCCCTCCCTCTCTCTCTGGAGCCCCTGCTGCTGCTGCTGCTGCTGCTGCTGCCCTGGGGATGATGGTGGGCCTCAGTCCAAGAGGAGCCTGGGGCCAGGCCTCTCCCTCCCTTCCTCCAGCCCCCCTCTTTCCCTATTCAGCCCCCTTCCTTCCTTCCTTCCTTCCTTCCTTCCCCAAAATCTACTCCCAGGGCTCTCTCTTTAGGGTCCCATTCTAGGATCCCATCATGGCACCCTCCCTCCCCAGATCCCAAAAGGGGGGGGGGGTCCAGGGGGAGGCAGTAGTGCCCCAAAACAAGGGCCCTCCCTCCCCCTCACCCAGAGTTGGGCAAAGGAGGCCTAGAGGAAGGCTAGGCCTGGCTCCAGGGAAGAAGAAGAAGAAGAAGCAGCAGAGCTCTAGTCTCAGGCTTAATCTCTAGTCCAAAGGGAGCCAGGAGGGAAGGCAGCAGCGCCTCCTGGTGGAGGAGGAAAGGAGCACAGCTTCAGGACACAACAAAAGGGAGACTCAGTTGCTGTTGTTGCTGCTGCTGTTACTGAGGGCCAAGGGAGACTTAGCTTCTCCTCCTCCAAGTACTACAGCTCCCAGAATCCCCTGCAGGAAGCACAGCAGGCTCCTCTGGGGGATTCTGGGAGCTGCAGTCCAAGAAAACCCCAAACGTTTCCCAACATTATGGGGAGATTAAACACAACTGTTTATAAATCGACAGAGCTGTGACATGTTTTAAGAGAAAAATCCTGTTTTCAAAATGTATTCTGATTTTATAGGAGTTTGGCATTCTAAAAGACATATATCCCAAAATGGACTACAACTCCCACCATAAAAGATTCCTTGGTGGCTTTTATGACAGGGCTGGGAGTCAGGAGGGCCTCCAAAGGCCTTTGCACTACAACTCCCTGGAGAAGAGAAGGTTAAGAGGTGATATGAGAGCCCTGTTTAAATATTGGAAAGGATGCCATATTGAGGAGGGAGGGAGCTTTTTTTCTGCTGCTCCAGAGACCAGGATGTGGAACAGGGGTTGGACTGGATGGCCCTTGGGGTCTCTTTCTTCCAACTCTATGATTCTCTGATCCCAGCATTCCTGGTCAAACTGGGAAGGGGTTTATATTGGCCTCTTCCAGCCCAGGACTAAATTGGCAGAGGATGCTGAACTACAAATCCCAGGTTTCCCTGGGGAAGAGCCAACACAACACTTAGAGCTGGACCAAAATGCTAGAGCTGTGTAGACAGAAAGACATTTCAAAACCTCAGGGTTTAAGAGTAGGTTGTTGAAGGATTTCTCATCAAATCCACTAATGACATGGGCCTGCAAAAGAAAGTCATAAGATTTCCTTCCATCTCTAGGGTCCTTTGTATTCCTGCAGGGCAGAAGAAGGGGATGGACTAGATATTCAGAAATCAAAAAAAAGTTAAGAGCTTTACTACTGTGAAGCCAACTTGGAATCCCATAGAAAGCAGTGTGTCCTCCTGGGCTTCCTTCTCATGGAGTCACAGGAGGACTCTGCCATGCAGGAAATCTCCATCAAAGCATAAGAAACAGCCACCGGGAGGGCTTCCCATGCCAGACAGGTCACAACCAAAGGGTCTGACCAAGAGCATCAAAGGGCAGGATGGGCTCTCTAGCCTTATGGCAACCATCCTAGGAGAAGGAAAACTCCAATCCCAAACCCGGGCAGATGGTGCTCGTCTAACCCTGTAAGGTCAACCATCTAAGAGAAGGAAACCCTAATCAAACCTACGACCCGAGCATCTCGCTGCCACCGTCCTTACTTGCTTGGCCCTGGCAGACAAACCTCTGGTTTAAAGGGTGAGGCCAGTTCTGTACACGCTGCGATTCACAACCGGACTTGCTTATCCCGGATCGTCCTTTTTAGTCATCAATGCGCCTGTAGTAAGCGTGGGATGAGTCCTTCCTGAATCTTCCTTAGCGAAGAAAAGGCAGAGAATCCTATAAAAAGCAGTGTGTCCTCCTGGGCTTCCTTCTCATGGAGTCACAGAGTTTGGAGAGACCTAAGAAGGGCCCTGATCCAGCCCAACCTGTTTCTTTTGCCATGCAGGAACTCTCCATCAAAGCATAAGAGACAGTTGTCTATCGTCCAGACTCTCATAGAAACATACAATCATAAAGTTGGAAGAGACCGCAAGGGCCATCCAGTCCAACCCCGTCATGCAGGAACTCTAAATCAAAGCATCCCCGACTGATGGCCATCCAACCTCTGCTTCAAGACCTCCAAGGAAGGAGACTCCACCACCTCCGGGGAGTGTGTTCCACTGTCAAACAGCCCTTACTGTCAGGAAGTTCTTCCTAATGTTGAGGTGGAATCTCTTTTCCTGGAGCTTGCATCCATTGTTCCAGGTCCTGTTTTCTGGAGCAGCAGAAAAAAAGCTTGCTCCCTTCTCAATATGAAATCCCTTCAAATATTTAAACAGGGCTATCATATCACCTCTTAACCTTCTTTTTCCATACTAAACATCCCCAGTTCCCTAAGGCATTCCTCATAGGGCATGGTTTCCAGACCCTTCACCATCTTAGTTGCCCTTCTTTGGACATGCTCCAGTTTCTCCACATATTTTTTGAACTGTGGTGCCCAGAACTGGACACAGTATTCCAGGTGGGGCCTGACCAAAGCAGAATAGAGTGGCACTATTACTTCCCATGATCTAGATGCTATACTTCTATTGATGCAGCCTAAAATTGCATTGGCCTTTTTAGCTGCTGCATCGCACTGTTGACTCATGTTGAACTTGTGGTCGACTTGGACTCTTGGATCCCTTTCAAACGTAGTTTTATTCAGCCAGGTGTCCCCCATTTTATATCTGTGCATTTCATTTTTCCTCCCTAAGTGCTGAACCTTACATTTCTCTGTGTTGAATTTCCTTTTGTTAGCTTTGGCCCAGCTTTCTAGTCTATTCAGGTCTCTGTTTATAGAGTCTTTGTTTATTGAGGACGTCATGTACACGGAGGTCATGTACTCCATGCCAAATTCCATGAGCTCCTTGTGAGTTGTTGGGAAAAAGGTGAACTGCCATCAGATCTCTGAAATGCAGTTATCATCACCCTGTATAAGAAAAAAGGAGCAAAATTTGATTGCTCAAACTATCGAGGTATAACACTGCTCTCCATTGCTGGAAAAATCCTTGCAAGGGTACTCCTGAACAGATTAGTTCCTGCTATTGCAGAAGAACTTCTCCCTGAAAGTCAGTGCGGCTTCAGAGCTAATAGGAGCACTACAGATATGGTATTTGCTTTTAGACAACTGCAAGAGAAATGTAGAGAGCAAAACAAAGGACTCTATGTAACATTTGTCGACCTTACCAAAGCCTTCAACACTGTGAGTAGAAAAGGACTGTGGCAGATCCTGGAACAACTAGGATGTCCCCCCAAATTCCTCAAAATGATTATCTTGCTACATGAGGGCCAGCAAGGACAAGTCAGATATGGCGATGTTCTCTCAGAGCCCTTTCTAATAACTAATGGTGTGAAACAAGGATGTGTTCTCGCTCCAACCCTATTTACAATCTTCTTCAGCATGATGCTCCAAAGGGCTACAGCAGATCTCGAAGAAAAAGACGGCATCTATATACGTTACCGTACTGATGGTAGCTTGTTTAACTTAAGCCGTCTGAAGGCTTGCACAAAGACTCTAAACTATCTAGTCCGGGAGCTGCTTTTCGCTGATGATGCTGCCCTTGTTGCCCATACAGAAGCAGCTCTGCAGCGCCTAACATCCTCCTTTGCAACGGCTGCAGAGCTGTTTGGGCTGGAAGTCAGCCTGAAGAAAACGGAAGTCCTCTACCAGCCTGCACCACAGGAAGAGCACTATTACCCCCATGTCACCATCGGCAAATCTGTACTTAAGTCCGTCCAGCAGTTCACCTACCTGGGAAGTATCATCTCAGATGCCAAGATTGACAAAGAGATCGATCACAGATTAGCAAAGGCATATAGTGCATTCGGAAGGCTTCACAAAAGAGTCTGGAGTAACAAACACCTGAGGCGAAGCACAAAAATCAGTGTGTACAGAGCCATTGTATTGTCCATTCTCCTCTGTGGGTCTGAATCATGGGTCACCTATCGCCAACATCTACGACTCCTTGAACGCTTCCATCAGCGCTGTCTATGCACAATCCTAAACATACACTGGACTGACTATGTGACGAATGTTGCTGTCCTGGAGCAAGCAGAGATCACCAGCATTGAGGCCATGCTACTGAAAGCACAGCTGCGCTGGACAGGGCATGTTTCCAGGATGGAGGACCACCGCCTCCCCAAAATAGTACTCTACAGTGAACTCGCCATGGGTCAGTGAAAGAGGGGCGCCCCAAAGAAGAGATACAAGGACTCCCTGAAACAACATCTCAAGCTTGGCCAAATTGATCACCAACAATGATCTGCCCTGGCCTCACATCGGGAGGCATGGAGACGCACTACCCACAATGCTGCAGCCTCTTTTGAGAACTCACGCCGAATGAGTCTCGAAGAGAAACGACAACGCAGAAAGAACCACAACTTGGAAACATCACCCAAGGAGACTTTCTGCTGTGCTTTCTGTAACCAGACTTGCTTATCTCGGATCGGCCTTTTTAGTCATCAACGCGCTTGTAGTAAGCGTGGGATAAGTCCTTCCTGAATCTTCGTTAGGGAAGAAAAGCCAGAGAGAGAGAGGTTTATTGAGGACCTCCAAGGAAGGAGACCCCCAAAATCTCCAAGGAAGTGCTCTATGGCACCCCCTGTTGCTCCATTTGCACACTGCAACCTCAGGAGGCAGAAAATAGAAAATGAAAATGAAATAAATAAGATAAATGAAATAATAATTTTTTAATAATTATTTCTCCACATTTTAACTGGAAAAAATAATTTAAAACTTTGAAATAATAAAATTTCCTCTTTATTAAGCAGCCTTTTTGCAAAAAGCACATCCGGGGCTCGAACCGTTTAACCAGGTTCAGGACCGCTTTCCTGCCTGTTAACTCAGCGCGCCACCTCTAGAGGCCGCCAGAGAGCCTTCTCCTGGGATTCTTAGCCTCTCTGGCGTTGGTGACGTCACTGGGAAAAGGCGCTTCAGCTCCTGCTCTCAGTCGCCCTCCTGTGGCTACGTTTGAGTTCTACAGCCTCCTGAGGCAGAAAATCGACAAGAACATTAAAAATTAAATTAAATTAAATTAAAAATTAAATAAAATATTTTTAAATAAAAATTAAAAAATAAAAGAAAGAAGAAAATAAAACAAAGCATGAATTTAAATCTAAAGTAAAATAATAAATAAAATAATAAATAAAATAATAAATAATAAATTTAAAAATACAAAATAAATTAAATATCCAAAAAAAGTTAAACACTTGTTTTGTGTTTCTTGATTCTTATTTGGTGTCTCATGCCACCCTCTTGTATTTTAATCATTTTCCTCCTTCTTTGACCTTCATTCTTTCTTTCTTTCTTTTTACATTCCTCCTTTGCCTATTTCATTCTGTATTTCTTCCTCCGTCTCTCATTTTATTTCCTGTTTTCATCTGTTTTATGTGATCTTATATTTTATTCATTTCTTCCTTTTCATCCATGTTTTCTTTCTTTTTTCTCCTTTTTTCCTGTTTTGAAATTTATTTTCCTCTCAGTCTTTCTCCCTTCTGATTTCTTTTACTTTACCTTCCTCCTTCTTTTACTTCAATGGTGGGTGAAACATTTCAACATTTATATTTCCTTTGTTATATCTATGTTTTTTTATTTTAATATTTCTTATGTTTATTTTGTACTTCCTCTTACCCTGTCTAGCCCACATTTTACAAGAATATCATTCCTGGGAATCTCATTGAAGGCCTGACTGAAGCCACTCTCTTCTTCTGCCTTGGCCAGGCCCCACCTGGAATAAGACTCATCCTCTGCTCCAGATTTATTATTCTCCAGAAGAAGCTTCCTCTGAGGCTGAGAGAGTGTGACCGAGAGAGGAGGCCTTCAAGGGGTCTCCGTGGCTGCACCCAGGGAGGATTCGAACCCTGTTTCCCTTACTCCATGCTGCCTCTCTCAGGGATTTCTTGGCCAGTTTTCCCCCTGACTTGGATAAATATAGGACAAAACAGGGCACAATTGATATTCTTAATCTTGGTGTCCAATGTTTTCCTTACTCCTTCCATATGTCCTCCATTCCAAGGTCTTTGGGGCTCCAACAAGGAACTACAAATCCCAGGATTCCATGGCATGGAGTCAAAGTGTTGTCAAACTGTTCAATCATTTCTGCAGAATGGGTTTTTATGACTCCTCTGGTGTTTTGGAAGCTGTAGTTCGGCGGAGGAACTTTTGCAAGGTGTCCTGGACTGCGGACAGCACACACCAACAAAAGCTGATAAGGCAGTTCCACAAACCTAAACGTTGATCCTAATAATAGTCCAGAGCCAAGGTCAGGGTTGGGGAAATCACAGAGGTCAGTCCGGTCTGAGGTCAGGGCAAGGAGAAAGCAGCAAAAGTCCAAATCGTTCCAAGGTCAAGGCAAACCAGAGTCCCAAAGACATGAAGCCAGCACACAGTCACACCAAGAGACTTACAATAAGTTCTGGCAAAGGGTCCCACAGGTGCTTAAGTAGGAGACACCCTCCCGGTTGGCAGCTGTGCTTTATTACCAGCTTGCTTTTCAGCAAGCCTGTGGGACCGACGCACACAAGGACTCTCAGCCCTCCTCTCCTTCAAGGAGGGAACCACCAAACTGGATTCTACATTGGAAACCTCACTCAGCTGCTTAGCCTCTGCAGGGAGCTCTATAGTGCCAGAGTCTGGCTGGGCTCCTACTCCTGGGGCTGAGATGTCAGGACTGGGGTCTGGCATGGCAGAACTGGGACCTGGTCTAGCACCAAATCCTCTTGCTCCTGAGGAGCCATGTCCTCCTCCTCCTCATCCTCTGACTCCATCTCTTGACTGGCCATGACACAAGGCCTGCCAATGACAGTCGCCCTGGTGTTCACCTTGTGCTTGGTTTGTGTTTGCAATCTGGATGCCTTCCCAGATCCACCCTCTTGTCCAGATGTCCGGCTTCCACCAGCGCCCAAGAGGATGCTAAGCAGGGTCAGCCTTGGTTGGCCCTTAGATGGGAGACCGACAGTCAAGACCAGGTGCTGGAGGCTCCATTCTAGAGGAAGGGAGGAAGGAAGGAAGGGGCAAAACCACCTCAAAGGTTCCTTGAAGATAGCAAAAATGGCAAAAATATCCTAAAGGTACCAGATCCCATCTGATATTGGGTGCTATGCAAGGACAGCCCTCGTCTGTCCGTGGATGGGAGACTGCCAGGAAATCTCATGGAACGATAGACTGGGAAGAGACCCCAAGAAGGCCCTGATCCAGTCCAACCCCTTTTCCTGCCATGCAGGAACTCTCCGTCACAGCACCCCCAACTCATGATGTTGCCCTTCGGCTGCATGGCACTCTGCCAATGCTCTGGGGTCAAGGGAGCAGAGGAGGCCACGGTGCTGCTATTATTATTAATATAATAATTATTATTTGTTCCTCCTAGTATAGGGACTGAAGAAGAGAAAGGCCATCATCCTCTTTGCTGCTGGGCACCAGAAAGGAGAAATGGTATTCTGGCCCCTGTCATCATTCACTAAAGAAGGAGCCCACATTTGTGTGATACAATTCCTTCTCCTCTGGGGACATTACAAATCCTTCCTTCAGAATATTTTGAATTAGCACCCGAGTCTTAGACCCATAAATATTCCCCATCTTATGCACCCAGAGCATACGCAAAAAGGTCCCTTCATTATCCTGACAACCCAAACTAAGGCCTGGAACCCCTTTGGACTTTTTTGCAACTTGTCTGGGGTTAAGGACCATCTGTGCATCATCTTATGCAGTATCTTTGCTCCCCCTTTCCCCCCATACGTCTATTTGCACATTATGGCCGCCAGAAGTGCTGCTGCCCCCTTGCGCTGAGTGGCACCTGATGCGGGAGGCTCTAAAAGGACCCACTACAGTTCCCAGTTTTCCATAGCACTGAAGTGGATTATGATTTCTGCAGTGCATTGAGTCAAATGGGCTTTGAATCCTGATCACAAGATCCTCTGCATCATAAGCCCTCTATTTAGAAAAACCATCACCCCTTGTATTCCTCCATTTGGCCTATTATCACTCAGTAGTGTTTGGAATCCCAAAATAAAAAGGACGGTTGAGAGGTTCCTTTTTGCATCTCTATCAATGACAAGCCTCTGCTGTTTATTAAAAACAGAACTTTTTGAACTGAAATGCACAGATAGAGGATTGGGGGACTCCTGGCTTAAGGAGACATATATCTGTGAAATGGACCCAGGAATCTGGAAGGGTCTGGAAACCATCAAGCCCTATGCTGGGGATGGTTAGCCTGGAAAAGAGACGGTTCATAGAGGATATGAATATGATAGCCCTGTTTAAGTATTGTCTCATTGAGGATGGAGCAAGCTTGTTTTCTGCTGCTCCAGAGAACAGGACACAAAGGAGCAATGGATGGAAGCTGAGAGTAAGGGCTGTTCCAATAAGGAAGAGGCTCCTCTCATGTACTGGGCCCTGAGAGGCTTCCCTTCAGTGGCTGGGGGGCTTCCAAACACGGCTGCCTGGCACACGCCCCCCCACCTCCATCAAGGGCCCTTTGGCTCCGGAGGAACTCCAAGGCCCTCTTCCAAGCTACGAATCCCAGAGGAAGGAGCCAGGGCCACCAAAATGGCACCCAAGCCAGACTCCGGCTCTCTCCAACCGAAGCCAGGGGACGCTGGGGGCTGCAGTCCAAGGGAAGGGGAGAAGGGCCTCCTCTGCTGCCAGGACCCCCTGGATCCATGCTGGTGGGGGGATGCTTGGGGATGCAGTCCAAGGGGAAGCCAGGCCCAAGGCCTCTTCCTTCTTCTGGGCCCCTGAGACATAGCCACCCCCTCACCCCTCTCTCCATCCCCTAAGAACCCCCTCCCCCACAGACCCCAGATCTTTTTGGGGGATCACATGTCCCATCATCCCCTGCTCCTCAGGCACCAGCAGCCCTGCCCCAAACTCCAAGAGCCAAGGGGCAATGACCCCTGCCACTCACTCCTTGGGTTCAAGGGGATGGAAAGGGACAGAGAAGGGACAGAGGAAGAAGGCCATGGGGCAGGGAGGAAGGGGTCTTGGGGTCCCCCTCTTTCTCTCTCTTTCAGGGGTCAGTTCCCTTTCTCTAAGGCCAATCTGGGACTGAGAGAGGCAGAGGCTGGACCCCCATTAAATGCCCGAGATCTTTGGGGGGAGTGGCTGCATCTCCCATCATCCCCTCCTCAAAGGGGGCAGGAGGGGAGGAAGGAGGCCCCAAATGGACCCCTCTCTCTCTGCTCCTTTCCAGGCCTCCACCTCCTCCTCGTCCTCCTCTCCCACTTCCCAAGGAGACCCCAGGAGACCCTCCCCAGGTTTCAAGAGTCCATCTTGTTCTGGTGAAAGCAAGCAGCCTAACGCTTTAATGAATTCCAATGGGGTTGAATATCCATGCATTAAGTAACCATTTATGGATTGTAACAACGCATAGGGGGACTGAGAAAGCCTGTCGGATGCTGTCTTGCCATAGTCTGGGGAATAGAAGTTAATAAACCACAAGCTACTGGATAGGCAACAGTAAGAAGTCATAAACAGCAGGCCTGGGGCAAGAATTCCCAGGAGGAATGCTCAACTTTGCAATACGAATCTTTGCTCCTGTTGTTAAGGCAGACAAAACGCACCTTTCCAGATACATTCATGAGCACAGACACATATACTGTATATACTCATGTATATACTCATACTGTATATACTCATCTAGAAAAAAACCAGAGTTGACTTATCCACACAATGTATGTACGTACTTTAACTCTGATTTATAATCTGTCCTGAAAGCAATGACCCTCCTCTGCTTCCTCGTCCATCCAGCCTTTAGGCTGAGCACAAGCAGTTATGCTTGCTGAAATTTTGCAAGTCCTTTGGCATTGAATGTCTAATTAACAAATTGTAAGCCACTCTGAGAGCCTTGGCTGAAGAGCAAGATATAGATAAATAAAAAACAGAAAAAATAAAAAATAAAGAAGAAAAAACAAGATTTTTTTTTGGAATACCTTTAATTATTTTTTGTAATCTAACTGGTTTAATAAAAGTATTCCTAAAAAAATAAAGTTTTCTTTGGGGAAAAAAATCACATTTTTGAACCAAATCTTCCCTATATACATGTGAACACAGTCAGGTGGTGCATGTGGTATTGCAATTTTAAGTTCTTTTAAGTCACAACGGTTAGCATTAAATTCAGTGGTATTTACAGGAATTACGGTTTCCAAGGGACATTAATGCAAAAAGCATTGCTCAGGCTCTTGTCTGGTGTGAAACGGGAAGAGGAGGTCAATGTTTGTGAGACTTTCAGCTTGGCCACAGAGACCCACTGGGAGACCCTCTGGAAAAGCCATTGCCTTCTCCTTCCCCTCCTCAGAGCAGGCTTTCCCTGCATGCAAACTCCTCCATTGTCTTCCCTCTTTGGAAAAAGGTGCCATTGGGTCCCACTGAGTCACAAGGATGAGAAAGACCTTTCTCAATTGGGAAAAAAAATCATGCGCTTCAGCTCACTTGTTCTCTTTAGGAAGTTTTCCTCTCACACAAAAGATTCTCCTGCAGCTCCTCTTCAAGGCTCCCATCTCCCTACTCTCTGAACTTTCTTCCAAAGAATGGTGAGAGAAAGATTTTATTATTCTTTACCGGTATTTATATAGCGCTGTAGATTTACAGAGAACTGTGCCTACAGTTAATAAAATCGATAACCATGAACCCTGCCAATGGCGTACATTCTAAAGGACAGTAACAAAATACATATAAAAAAAATAGATAATAATACAAGATAGCATTAAATGAAATAAGGAGGCAAGAAATTAAAAACATAAAATATCAAACATCAGCTCAAATCACCCAAAGCCTGGAAATGCTTCCCTGAACTATTAAGGAGCTGGATTCGGATGATGTCAGAAACAGTCCCACCCAATTCTCCTCAAACAAAGTCAAAACTCAGACTTAGTTTCCTAAACTAAGGAAACTTTATTAAAAGAAAAAATATGTCTATAGAACAGTAAGGCTTCTTCGTCGGATCTCTTTAACCATAACAACCTTCAACGTTTTATATCACTCCGGTAATCCCTCCCAACAACCAACATCCACTTTATGAATTTGTTATCCAATTCTCGCCAAATCTACAATTGACACTTTAATGACATCAAAACCCCAATTTTCCAACCCTCTGCTCTTATGAGAACCATTTGAAATTATATGACATCGACACAACAAGAAATTCACAACATTCGGTGAATTAGTATTCAACAACTCTATCATTTATACCTCCTAATAATCTTAACTACAAACTCTAGTCAAACGCAATCAAAATAACATATCCATCTAACTTAACCTTGGCAGTATATTCCCACACTGTAAGATTTCCCTCCTGCTCTCCTTCTAGGTTTCTTAAGAGTCCAGTCGTCCAGTCGCTCATCTTCACGAAGACCTTCCGGTTCATTCTTCTCAACGCTGAGTCCCTCAAGGGCCGAATGCTGCCTGGACACCACTGAAGGTGAGGAAGTGCGGGAAGCGCCGGAGGGTCTGCCATGGGCTCCAATCCAGACAGGAAGGTCTCCTCCTCATTGCCCTCAAAGCCCTGCTGCAGGAACTCGCCCGATCCTAATGGTATTAAATAGGGGGTGCACCAACACAGCCATTGAAATGAATAGGGCTTGAAGTCTGCAGATGCTTAAATCTGGATGGCAGAGTACAGATTTTACCTGTAGTTTTTATCCAAATACTTTCCCATTGATCCATTGAAATATTAAGCCCCAATCCCCCCCAATTATTCGTATATTCTTTGACCTGTTCTTCAATGTCAAAAAAGCAATGTGTACATTTGAACCATACAATGATAACATTTAAAACCTGATATTCCCCCCCTTTCATCCTGTCAGTTCTTCATATCCTCTCTGACTCTTTCCCTTAAGTGATAACATGACAGTCATTGGATTTTAAACCCTTGGCTTTCTAAGTTTTCATCTTTTCTAAGAAAAGCTTTTTGTATATCATACATTTAACTGGTTTTCCCAATGTGGGTCCTTTCATGTGAATGTAGACTATCATTAGGACTGAAGCTCTTTCCACATTCCATGCATTTATATAGTTTCTCCCCTGTTTGGGTTCTTTGATGGGATTGTACATTTCCACTGTTATTGAAGCTCTTCCCACATTCCATGCATTAATATGGTCTTTCTCCTGTGTGGCGTTGTTCATGTGAACGTAGACCTCCACTCTGACTGAAGCTCAGTCCGCAATCCACACATTTATAAGGTTTCTCTCCTGTGTGGGTTCTTTGATGTGAATATAAATTTTCACTTTTACTGAAGCTTTTTCCACATTCCATGAATTTATATGGTTTCTCTCCTGTGTGGGTTCTTTTATGCAAATGTAGATTTTGTCTGTTACTGAAACTCTTCCCACATTCCATGCATTTATATGTTTTCTCTCCTGTGTGGGTTCTTTGATGTGAACGTAGACCTCCACTCTCACTGAAGGTCAGTCCGCATTCCATGCATTTATATGGTTTCTCTCCTGTGTGGGTTTTTTGATGTGAATGTAGAGTTCCACTGTGACAGAAGCTCTTTCCACATTCCATACATTTATATGGTTTCTCTCCTGTGTGGGTTCTTTGATGTGAACGTAGAGTTCCACTCTGACTGAAGCTCTTCCCACATTCCAGGCATTTATATGGTTTCTCTCCTGTGTGGGTTCTTTGATGTGAACGTAGACCTCCACTCTCACTGAAGGTCAGTCCGCATTCCATGCATTTATATGGTTTCTCTCCTGTGTGGGTTTTTTGATGTGAATATAGATTTCCACCCTTACTGAAGCTTTTTCCACATTCCATGCATTTATATGGTTTCTCTCCTGTGTGGGTTCTTTGATGTGAACGTAGAGTTCCACTCTGACTGAAGCTCTTCCCACATTCCAGGCATTTATATGGTTTCTCTCCTGTGTGGGTTCTCTGATGTGAACGTAGACCTCCACTCTCACTGAAGGTCAGTCCGCATTCCATACATTTATATGGTTTCTCTCCTGTGTGGGTTTTTTGATGTGAATGTAGATTTCCACTCTGACTGAAGCTCTTTCCACATTCCATACATTTATATGGTTTCTCTCCTGTGTGGGTTCTTTTATGTAAATGTAGAGTTCCACTCTGACTGAAGCTCTTCCCACATTCCAGGCATTTATATGGTTTCTCTCTTGTGTGGGTTCTCTTATGTGAACATAGACCTCCACTCTTACTGAAGGTCAGTCCGCATTCCATGCATTTATATGGTTTCTCTCCTGTGTGGGTTTTTTGATGTGAATGTAGAGTTGCACTGTGACAGAAGCTGTTTCCACATTCCATACATTTATATGGTTTCTCTCCTGTGTGGGTTCTTTTATGTAAATGTAGACTTCCACTCTGACTGAAGCTCTTTCTACATTCCATGCATTTATATGGTCTTTCTCCGGTGTGGGTTCTTTGATGTGAATGTAGATTTCCACTCTTACTGAAGCTCTTTCCACATTCCATGCATTTATATGGTCTTTCTCCTCTGTGGGTTCTTTCATGTAAACTGAGATGTCCACTCCAACTGAAGATCTTCCCACATTCTAGGCATGTATATAGTCTTCCCTCAGTGTGAGTTCTTTTCAGTTCCTTTTCATTTCCACATTCCTCTTTTTCTAGCAAAGGCTCCATAGTTTCCATTGATGTCACAAGTGGCTCCTCACAGTTCTCACTCTGCTGCCCAATACCTGCTTGAAGAAAAGATCAATTGAAAAAACAACAACATTGAAACCATTGAAACCTGGTCAAGGAGAAATCTGAACTATAGGTTTCCCCCCCTAAAATCTACAAATTCCTTTTAACATGATTTATTTAGAATACGATACTCTCTCAGGCAAGAAATCATCCTTACCTTTCTGGTCAATTTCCCCCTTAGCTCCAGCAGACACAGAGGTCTGTCATAGAATCATAGAATCATAGAGTTGGAAGAGACCACAAGGGCCATCCAGTCCAACCCCCTGCCATGCAGGAACTCCAAGTCAAAGCATCCTTGACAGATGGCCATCCAGCCTCTGCTTAAAGACCCCTAAGGAAGGAGACTCCACTACACTCCGAGGGAGTGTGTTCCACTGTCGAACAGCCCTTACTGTCAGGAAGTTCCTCCTAATGTTGAGGTGGAATCTCTTTTCCTGCAGTTTGCATCCATTGTTCCGCGTTCTAGTCTCTGCAGCAGCAGAAAACAAGCTCGCTCCCTCCTCAATATGACATCCCTTCAAATATTTAAACAGGGCTATCATATCACCTCTTAACCTTCTCTTCTCCAGGCTAAACATCCCCAGCTCCCTAAGGCGTTCTTCATAGGGCAAGGTTTCCAGACCCTTCACCATCTTAGTTGCCCTCCTTTGGACATGCTCCAGTTTCTCCACATCTTTTTTGAATTGTGGTGCCCAGAACTGGACACAGTATTCCAGGTGGGGCCTGACCAAAGCAGAATAGAGTGGCACTATAACTTCCCTTGATCTAGAAACTATACTTCTATTCATGCAGCCTAAAATTGCATTGGCTTTTTTAGCTGCCGCATCACACTGTTGACTCATGTTCAGCTTATGGTCTACTTGGACTCCTAGATCCCTTTCACATGTGGTCTCATTCAGCCAGGTGTCCCCCATCCTATATCTGTGCATTTCATTTTTCCGCCCTAAGTGCAGAACCTTACATTTCTCCGCATTGAATTTCATTTTGTTAGCACTGGTCCCTCTTTCCTCTTGAGACAGAACAAGGGTTTCCAGTTCTAGAAGCTTATGAGAAGCGAAGGAAACTGAAAAGGTGTAGTAAGGCAACAGGAAGAAGGGAAGGCTTGCTAAAACAGGAAAATGCATTTCCTATTGCCAATTCTGTCTATCTATTCCCAGCCAAAAGGAGTCCCTGGTCAGACACAAAAGAGAAGGTGGACCAAGGCCAAGGCCAATGATTTTATCCTGCTGAGGACAATTCTACAAATA
Organism: Urosaurus nigricauda; assembly: GCA_034509955.1. Taxonomy (NCBI): domain Eukaryota; kingdom Metazoa; phylum Chordata; class Lepidosauria; order Squamata; family Phrynosomatidae; genus Urosaurus; species Urosaurus nigricauda. The sequence goes on along the minus strand of JAOEGL010000002.1, from coordinate 324,252,024 downwards.
TGAATAACACTAAACCAACCACTGTGGAGTCCATCCTGGGCCAAAGAAATGCATAAAAAATGGAAAGTGCTTCAGTCGGCAAGAAGAACAATGTTCAGATGCATGCCTTTTTCTTGGGTCAGAAGCCTATACAGGTAAGGAAATGAAGGCAAGTAGCAAACAAAGAGAAAAGCACAAAGTGCTAAAAGGTGGTCAACTGTTTATTGTTGTTGTTTTAGAAAGCCCAATGCATTTCGGCCACACTAGGCCCTCTTCAGTGGCTGAAAACAAATATAGAATCATAGAACCCAAGGGCCATCCAGTCCAACTCCATTCTGCTGGGCAGGAACTCTCAGTCAAAGCACCAAAGCATCCCTGACAGACATCCAACTTCTGTTTAAAGACCTCAAAGGAAGGAGACTGAATCATCCTCCAGTGAGGGAGTGTCTTCCTCTGTGGAACAGCCCTTACTGTCAGTAAGTTCCTCCAAATGCTGAGCTGGAATCTCTTTTCCTGTAGCTTGCATCCATTGTTCTGTTGTGTCCTATTCTCTGGAGCAGCAGAAAACAAGCTTGCTGCCTCCTCAATATGGCATCCCTTCAAATACTTAAAAAGGGTTCTCATATCACTTATTATTAGCACTGTAAATTTACACATACATACAATCTTATAATTAGATGGATCCCTGCCCTCAGGCTTACAGTCTAAAAGAGACAAGACAAAAGGAAAAGGGGAAGGTGGTGGGAAGGGGATGGGGTCCAGTAGTTCCTCTTTCCCTGTGGGGTCAGGACCAAGGCAGATGGACTGGAGGGAGGGCATGGCTTCTTAATACATAGTTAAAAGGAGTTACCCTTCTCTTCTCAAGGCTAAACATACCCATCTCCCTAAATCGCTCTTCATAGGGCTTTAGGGTTTCCAGGCCCTTCACCACTTTGGCTGCCCTCCTTTAGATATCCTCCAGTTTCTCAACATCCTTCTTGAATTGTGGTGCCCAGAACTGCACACAGGATTATTCCACGTGGGGCCTGACCAAAGCCGAATAGAGCGGCACGATTACTTCCCTTGATCTAGACACTATACTTCTATTGATGCAGCCTAAAACCATATTGGCCTTTTTGGCTGCCACATCGCACTGTTGACTCATTTTAAGCTTGTGGTCTACTTGGACTCCTAGATCCTTTTCACATGTAGTTTCATTCAGCCAGGTGTCCCCCATTTTATACCTGTGCATTTCATTTTTCCGCCCTACGTTCAGAACCTTATATTTCTCTGCGTTGAATTTCATTTTGTTAGCATTGGCCCAGCTTTCTAGTCTATTCAGGTCATTTTGGATTTTGATCCTGTCCTCTGAGGTATTAGCTACTCCTCCTAGTTTAGTGTCATCTGCAAATTTGATAAGTATGCCCCCAATTCTGTCATCCAAATCATTAATAAAGATGTTGAATAGCACTGGGCCCAGGACAGAGCCCTGTGGGACCCCACTGGTCACTTCTTTCCAGGTTGAAAAGGAGCCATTGTTGAGCACACTTTGGGTTCGGCCAGTAAACCAGTTTCAAATCCATGTAATGGTTACCTTGTCTAGCCCACATTTTACAAGCTTGTTTGCAACAATGTCGTGGGGAACCTTGTCAAAGGCCTTACTGAAATACGAACATTGGCTTACCTTGTGAGATGTTTGTTTTCTGCGTTGAATGAGGGTATATATATCAATAACTCATTAAGGAACAGAGGAACCAACCCTCATTAATGTGTGTATATATATCAATACATTTATTGATGGAAATATCAATACATTTAAAAAAAAAGAATTTTGGGGCCCAGAACTGCACATAGGATTATTCCAGGTGAGGCCAGACAAAAGCCCAATAGAGTGGCACTATTACTTTTCTCGATCTAGACACTATACCTCTAATGATGTAGCCTAGAATCGCATTGGCCTTTTTAGCTGCCACGTCATACTGTTGACTCGTTGTCCTATCTTTTTATATCTTATATCTTAAGTATATTTTTATTTGTTTTCAACCCCTGAGGAAGGCCTAGCGTGGCTGAAACATCACCAGGCCTCTCCTCAAGTGAAAGAGCCCTCCCTTCATGACTACACCATCTGTTCGCCTAGGAGGGAGTGAAAGGACAGGCCAAATTCCATCAGGCCTGTCCTAGATTAAGAAGCCGAGCCCTCCCTCCAGTCCATCTGCCTTGGTCCAGGCCTCAGAGGGAGAGAAGAACTGCTGGACCTCATCCCCTTCACCACCACCTTTCCCTTCTCCTTTTGTGTCGTGTCTTCTTAGATTGTAAGCCTGAGGGCAGGGAACCGTTTAATTAAAATAACAATTGTAAGCCGCTCTGATAGCCTATAGGGCTAAATAAATAAAAGAAAAATCTTGAGCTTTTGAAACAACAATAAACAGTTGTTCATCTTTTAGCGGGTAGACTTGTCTCCTCTTTGTTTGCTCTTGGGCCAGAAGCCCCCAGGAATGGCCAGCACACCAGAATCACTCATAATTCACACATGGGTTGGACTCTTCTCAGTACAATTCAGCACGAGCTGAGACCTTCCCCAGGCGCTCTGCCCCCTTAATCCCCAGAGAGGACATCTCTTGACCACCAATCTAGGCAGGTACCTGCAGGCCCTTCTCTTTCTACGGAGCCCTGGTGAAAGGGGTCTTCTCCTCTTTCCAGACGGGAGATGAGATCTGGCTTGGGATGTTCTGATAAAGAAAACAGAGAGAGAATAGTTAGTCCTATGTCAAAATACTTAGGCATGCCAAGGGAGGCAGGGAGGGAAAGTCTAAGGCCTTAGGCTCCTATCTGTAATCAAGAAGAGGACTGACATCCCATCCCCACCCAGAATGGAAGTCTGTTTCTGAAAACTGGCATCAGGCAAATTCAGTTTTGGCAAAGAGAAGGCACATCCAGGCTCAGGCTCTCTTGTGGTTTCTTTATGGCAGTGGTAGAACATTCAATGGACGGAGGAGGCTCCCATGTTTGTAGACCTCCTCCCCAACGCTCAGCTGCGATTTGGGGTCTTTGTGGATTGTGAGTCTGTCCCATATTAATGACAACAGCACACATTATAGCCTGGATGTTGCCTCATCAGTGACTGGACGACAGAGTGGACAATGTCCCCCAAAAGGGGCGTTCATCCCCTGAAGGAGAAAGGCATCCTTACCCAGAGAGGCCATGTTCCCATAAGTCTCCAGCATGACCTCCTTGTAGAGAGTCCTCTGCCCAGGATCCAGGAGCTCCCACTCCCCCTTGGAGAAAACGACAGCCACCTGTTCAAAAGAGACCTCAGGCTGGAAAAGAGGAGGAAAGAAGAGCATGAGGCCGGTCTCGCACAAATCGGCACATGTGGAGCTGCGTCCGGATGATGCTACCCAACCCTTGTGGAGAATTGCAACTTCATCCACTGGAACAGAGGCAACCAGTGACCTAATGCACAACGCGTGACAGATATCCATCCATGCACAATGTGCCACAGCATGCACAATGCAGCCCTGCAGCCTTGGATTGAACGCAGACGTTCCCCACCAGAGTGGGATGGAAAGACTTCAATGAAGAAATGAATAAGTAGATAGAAAGTGAGAAGATGGTGGGGAAGGGAAGGGGAAATGGAAAGGCAAGGCAGAGGGTGACAGAAAAGAAGACGGGACTAACTTCCTTCCTGAGGCAGTTCTCTGTCACCTGGGCTTCGGGTTTCTGCTGGGCTGCCATGCCTTTGCCGGTTTCTGGAAGAGGAGAGGGGTTTCTAACATCAAAGCCCACCCTAGTTGTCTCAGGAGAGCAGGCTGGGGCTCCCTCCCTCTTGACCCCAAGTTGGAAGTCTGGACTCCGAATGGAGCGGATATTTCAGGACCTGATCCTCTCCTTCGGCACAAGTTGATCTTAAAGAATGTAACCCAATGAAAGATGTCAAGTGGGTGATGCCAAGCCTAGATTTGAAAGGAGACCCAAGGGCCCTCCAGCCCAAAGCCTTCTGTCATTCAAATGAAGACACAATCCAAGCCCTTCCTGTGACAGAGGGCCCTCCACAGCCTCTGTGCAAAATCCTATGGAGCAGCAGAAAACAAGCTTTCTCCATCCAAAATAAGAACCTTGATCTGCCCTTCTCCACACCTTCCACTTGCCTCTACGAAAACCCCCTTGAAAGGTTTGGTACATGAACTTCCACGTTTCTAAAACAACAATTTCACCATACCTTTAAGATAGTACCATTTCTAAGCTATGGTGGGTGGTGGAGAGGGGCCTCTGAGACTGGAAGGACCTAAAAACTACTCCTCATGAAGAAGCAGGCAGAAAGGATGTTTGACTTCTTTGCAGGTTGAGTCTCCCTGATCTGGAATTCCAAAACCCAAAATGCTCCAAAATCCAAAATGGTCCAAAGGGAGGGCAGAGATATATGGACACCTTTCCTTGTTGATTGCTCAGTTTACACAAACTTTGTTCCATGCACAGAATTATTAAAATACATTTACCCTTCCGTCTTCTCATTAGGTAGAATAAAATACCCCAAAATCTGAAACCTAAAATATTTCTGGTCCTGAGCCATTGGGATCACAAGAGGGACTCAACTTGTAAGGCCAACCTGGAACTGAGAGAGGGAGAAGGCCATGGGGCAGAGAGGAAGGGGTCTTGGGGTCTCTTCCTTTCTTTCTCTCTTTCTCTCTTGGGGGTCAGTTCCCTTTCTCTAAGGGGAACCTGGGACTGAGAAGGGCCAGAGGGAGAAGGCCATGGGGCAGAGAGGAAGGGCTCTTGGGTCCCCCTCTTTCTTCCTCTCTCTCCTTCTCTTTCTTTGGGATCAGTTCCCTTTCTCTAAGGGGAACCTGGGACTGAGAAGGGCCAGAGGGAGAAGGCCATGGGGCAGAGAGGAAGGGCTCTTGGGTCCCCCTCTTTCTTTCTTTCTCTCTCTCTCTTTCTTTGGGATCAGTTCCTTTTCTCTAAGGGGAACCTGCGACTAAGAAGGGCCAGAGGGAGAAGGCCATGGGGCAGAGAGGAAGGGCTCTTGGGTCCCCCTCTTTCTCTCTCTCTTGCCTTTCTGCAGGGGCTGTTCTTCCTCCATTTCCCCCCACAGATCTTTCCAAAGGGTCTCCTTTGCCCTTCTCTGATATCCGAATACACAGCTCCTCTTCCTCTCTTTGGGGGTTCTTATGGGGAGGAAGAAGGAAAGGGGGCAGGTCAGGCTCTGCTTCCCCAAAAGCCCTTCAAGAGCCAAGAAATGGGGCCCAGGGACTGGATTGGATCCTCAAAAGGGGTCTGAGAAAGAGACCCCCCTCCTTTCTCCAGGACCCCAATGGGACCCTCCGCCTGAGCCCCCTTGTGCTCCTGGGTCTCTTTTGGGGGGCAGGGATTTCCCCCCAGTTTCTTCCCCCCAAAGACCCCCTTCCCTTCGTGTGGGGCATCATCGGCCAGGACCCTCAGAGCCCCTCCACTCTCCCTCCAAGAAGAAACAGGGGCCCAAAGGGACTGACCCACAGCTGGGCCCGCCTTGGCCCTCTGCCCTATGGACTCCAGGATCTGTAGTTTGAGAGGCCCAGTCCTCCAAAATCTTTAGCAGGGAGTACTAGGTCCCTTCACAAAACTACAAATCCCAGGACCCACAAGAGACAGCCATGGCCAGGGAAATGGCCCCAAGCCCCATAACTGCCTCCAAGGGAAGCCGGGGAGGCCTGCTGGAGCCCTTCCAACCGGGGGATTCTGGGGGCTGCAGTCCAAGAGGAAAGTGCCTCCTCTCCAGGCCTCCTTGTTTAGGAGGACTGTCACCCCCAGAATCCCCCCTTCTATCTCTCTGTGTCTGGGGCCATGCTTCCTGGGGATGCTGGGCCTCAGTCCAAGAGGAAGAAGGTGAGCTGAGATGGGGAGCAGGGCCTCCTCCTCCTCCTCCTTTTCCCAGAATCCCCTGGGATGACAGGGGCTGAGTCTTCCTTCCAGGCTTCCTTTCCTGAAGGGCCTACTTCCACCCCCAGAACCCCCTCCCTCCCTCCCTCCCTCTCTCTCTGGAGCCCCTGCTGCTGCTGCTGCTGCTGCTGCTGCCCTGGGGATGATGGTGGCCTCAGTCCAAGAGGAGCCTGGGGCCAGACCTCTCCCTCCCTTCCTCCAGCCCCCCTCTTTCCCTATTCAGCCCCCTTCCTTCCTTCCTTCCTTCCTTCCCCAAAATCTACTCCCAGGGCTCTCTCTTTAGGGTCCCATTCTAGGATCCCATCATGGCACCCTCCCTCCCCAGATCCCAAAAGGGGGGGGGGGTCCAGGGGGAGGCAGTAGTGCCCCAAAACAAGGGCCCTCCCTCCCCCTCACCCAGAGTTGGGCAAAGGAGGCCTAGAGGAAGGCTAGGCCTGGCTCCAGGGAAGAAGAAGAAGAAGAAGAAGCAGAGCTCTAGTCTCAGGCTTAATCTCTAGTCCAAAGGGAGCCAGGAGGGAAGGCAGCAGCGCCTCCTGGTGGAGGAGGAAAGGAGCACAGCTTCAGGACACAACAAAAAGGAGACTCAGTTGCTGTTGTTGCTGCTGCTGCTGTTACTGAGGGCCAAGTACTACAGCTCCCAGAATCCCCTGCAGGAAGCACAGCAGGCTCCTCTGGGGGATTCTGGGAGCTGCAGTCCAAGAAAAACCCAAACGTTTCCCAACATGATGGGGGAGATTAAACACATCTGTTTATAAATCGACAGAGCTATGACTTGTTTAAAGATAAAAATCCTGTTTTATAAATGTATTCTGATTTTATAGGAGTTTGGCATTCTAAAAATATATATATCCCAAAATGGGACTACAACTCCCATCATAAAAGAGTCCTTAGTTGCTTTTATGACAGGGCTGGGAGTCAGGAGGGCTTCCAAAGGCCTTTGCACTACAACTCCCTGGAGAAGAGAAGGTTAAGAGGTGATATGAGAGCCCTGTTTAAATATTTGAAGGGATGCCATATTGAGGAGGGAGCGAGCTTTTTTTCTGCTGCTCCAGAGACCAGGATGTGGAACAGGGGTTGGACTGGATGGCCCTTGGGGTCTCTTTCTTCCAACTCTATGATTCTCTGATCCCAGCATTCCTGGTCAAACTGGGAAGGGGTTTATATTGGCCTCTTCCAGCCCAGGACTCACTCACTAGGCCTTGAAGCACTTCTCTGGCAGAGGATGATGAACTACAAATCCCAGGATTCCCTGGGGAAGAGCCAACACAACACTTAGACCTGGATCAAAGTGCTAGAGCTGTGTAGACAGAAAGACATACCAAAACCTCAGGGTTTAAGAGTAGGTTTTTGGAGAATTTCTCATCAAATCCACTAATGACATGGGCCTGCAAAATAAGGTCATAAGATTTCCTTCCATCTCCAGGGTCCTTTGTATTCCTGCAGGGCAGAAGAAGGAAATCAGAAGAGCTGATCCAGCCCCTTCTTCTGCCATGCAGGAACTCTCCATCAAAGCCTAAGAGGCAGCTGTCCATCATCCAGACTCTGTTTATTGAGGACCTGGAAGGAAGGAGGCTCCCAAAATCTCCAAGGAAGTGCTCTTTGGCGCCCCCTGTGGCTCCCTTTGCACACTGCAGCCCCAGGAGGCAGAAAATAGAAAATAAAAATGAAAAAATAAATAAAATAATAATTTAATTTAATAATTATTTCTCCACGTTTTAACGGGAAAAAATTAAAACTTTTAAGTAATAAAATTTCCTCTGTATTAAGCAGCCTTTTTGCAAAAAAGTACATCCACCGTTTAACCAGGTTCAGGACCGCTTTCCTGCCTGTTAACTCAGCGCGCCACCTCCAGAGGCCGCCAGAGAGCCTTCTCCGGGGATTCTTATCTTCTGTGCCATCAGTGACGTCACTGGGAAAAGGAGCTTCCGTTCTTCCTCTCTGCTGCCCTCCTGTGGCGAGATTGGAGGTCTACGGCCTCCTGAGGCAGAGAATAGAAAATAAAATTAAGAAATGAAATAAAATAAAAAACAAAATAAAGAAAATAAAACGTAAATTAATATGAAAATAAAATTAAAAAATAAAATTAACATAAATTAAAAATAAATTAAAAATCAAATTAGAAATAAATGTAAAAATTTAAAAATAAAAAATGAATCAAAAAACCAAAAAAGGAAAAAGGAAAAATAAAAAACGTGTTTCTTTATCCTTATTTCCTCATGTCTCATGCCATCCTGTTCTATTTTAATTATTTTCTGCCTTCTCCACTTTTTTCTTTTACTTTCATTCCTTTTTTCCCATTTTGTTAACCTTCTTTTTTTCCTTTATGTCTTTTCTTTTACATTCCCGCTTTGCCTATTTCAGTCTATATTTCTCACTCCCTCATTTTATTTCCTGTTTTCATCTGTTTGTTTTATGTGAGCTTTTTTAATTTATTTCTTCTTATCCACCTTTTCTTTCTTTTTTCTCTTTTTTTCTGTTTTTAAATTTCTTTTCCTATCAGTCTTTGCCCCTTCTGATTTCTTTTGTTTTACATTCCTTCTTCTTTTACTTAAATGGTGGGTGTAACAGGAATAATTAAATAATAATAATTAATAATTTTTAAATAATTATTAAATAATAATAAATAATAGTAGTTTCTGCAAATTTTTACAGAAAAAACATTAAAAACTTTAAAAAGGCTGTCAAGATGGATCTCTTCTGGCAGGCTTTCCCAGGTTAGATCGTCCCGGCCTCGAAATTGCAGGATACAACATTGCTATATTTTTGTACATTAAGGTGATCAATGTTGCAGAAAATTGTACTTATATATTGTGTATGGAAGTTTTGATGTTGTCTTAATCTGTCTGTTTTTAATATGTATTTCATTTAATATCGTTTTAAGGGGGGAGGGGAATAGGGATTGAGTGTAAGGCATTTTAACATTGTTAGCCACCCCAATTGGTTTCAGAGGGGCGGGATACAAATAAAAATTATTATTATTATTATTAAATATTTATTTTTATTTACTTTGCTATATTTATGTTCTTTAAATTTAATATTTTTATATTTATTTTTATTTTAATTTAATTTTTATATTTCACTTTTTATTTTATATTTTATATTTAATCTTTATTTTCCTTTCCTTTTATTTTTATTGTCTTTCTTATTTTACTCCATTTTATTATATTTTAGTTTTATACTTTATTTTATTTCATTTTAATTTAAATCAATGTGTATTTTCTTTTTGTAACGTAATTTGAACTGCAGTATATCTACCTTCCTCATCTTTGAATAATTCATTAACTTCATACCTTTTGTTTGTTCTTAACCTCTCTAGCAAGCCTGAGTTCACTCTGCACTTTAGCTTTTCTGACTTTACCCCCACATCTTGTCAGGCCCATGAACCACTGCTTCTGTACCCCTCAGCAAGGAGTCCCCCACCACGACCACGCGCCTCCTCCGAGGCTTAGCAGCGACTGTTCCCTGCGATGGAAATCCCAGGCTCCCCTGCTCTGTCCCTGAAATCTGTCCATGCTGCTCTTCCTCATCCTTGATAAGGGAAAGGGCTTCAAAACGATTCTGTAGCTGCAAGCTCCCAGAACCATCCCTGATTTCCCTGCTTCTCTGTGTGACATTCCTCCAGCTGTCTGGCTCCTGTGTACATGAAGTGACAGTCTAAACCCCAGCGAATTCGTCTCTGTGGTCCCCTTCCAAGACCGTTCCTTCCATTCTGTTCAGGAAAACCTCTTGCTTCCTGACATGCTGAAGTGTAGCTACCTGAGCCTCCAGCTGCTGTACTTTCTCCTCCAAGAGGGCTACCAACTTGCACTTGGGGCATGTGAAGTTCGCCACATCTGTAGGCAAGAAGACAAACATCCCACAAGTGTTGAAGGTGACTGCGGTAGTTCCCTCAGTGTCCATACTGAGAAGTCTTAATGAGTCCCTGAAACAGGATTATGGGCTTCCCACTTAAAAATTGCTGCCCAGGAGCTGCTCTCCTCCTTCTTCTCTCCAGCAGGAACTGGTCTAGAAAGGTCTAGAAAGGCTTCACTTAAAAATAGCCACCCAGGAGCTGCTCTCCTTCTTCTTCTCTCCAGCAGGAACTGGTCTAGAAAGGCTAGAAACAACAATAATAGGGATCATGATGATGGGGAACCCTTGATTGAATTTTTGAGAAGGTGATGACTATTGGTTTGGAAAATGAAAAATGCATGCCATAGGTTCCCTATCACAGCCCTAGACCTTTAACTTTTTATGAAACTATTTGTAAGGAAGAGGGAAACAAAACAGGGGGCGTAACAGCTACAGTGGTCCCCCGGGATACGAAGCCCCCAGGGAACGAAATCCCCGGGAGCCGAAACCGGCGGGACCACCAAAATTCCCCCGGGATCCGTAGGAAACCCCGGGGAACGAAAGGGAAAAACCGCACGGCCCCTTTAAATCGGCCGCGCAGTCCGTCCCTTAAAGCGGTCCCCCAGGAAACGAACATTTCCGGGTTACAAAAGGTAATACGAAAGGTAATTCGTAACCTGGGGGACCACTGTACTATCTAATACTAACCTGTTAGAATTCACTTATGGAAAAGGGCAGTCTGCCAGAATGTTCTGGCAAACTGAATTCAATCTGGAAATTTTGGACTGAAATTGGTCTCGAATTTGGGCATCTCCCCCGTATAAGTCACACACTGCAGCAATTAGGAAAGATATGATAAAAGTGATACACAAATTGCACTTGACTCCCATACAGACTTCAAGAATTACGAAGAACACTTCGCCAAAGTGTCAGAAAGAACAATCCCAGGGTCATATGCCCAAATGTAACTAGAATGCCCTAAAATAAAAGAGTTCTTGAATGATGTTTTAAAACAGATCTCTTATATTACTAACCAATCTGTTGGTTTCTGTCTGGGTCTTTTATAGTTAAACATTTATGGCAAAGACAATGTTAATTAGAAATATAGATATTTGATCTCGTTTCTAATATGAGCAGAAATTGTGCAACACTGGAACACTGGAAATCTCAAAATGGAAAACTAGGAGAGAAGGGTGTGGGACCTTTGGTCGATGGATAAACTCTCATACAACATTCGGTCCTGTATTAATTATAAGAAAAATGCCACATTCCAAGGGAATTCTGCTGTCTTTATTAATGATATAAACACTAATTTACATCAACTGAAACCCCCAGCTTCTCATGCTGACTCTTGGAAAGATCTATTGAATCATAACCATCTCATCTTCCCGGGTCCAGATCCAGAGACATCGACCTCTTCATGAGATTTTTACATGATTGTACACTCCTGTAACTGTGGCAATTCAAATATAATGGTTGGTTGTCTTTTCTTGTAGTTATACCGCTGCACCTAAAAACTTTGTATTGTTTGTTGTGGATTTTTTTTCCAATAAAACCATTAAAAATAATATCCACTCAGGCTAACCTGCTACAAAAATAAAAAATATTAAAAAGCTAAAATATTTGTACTCTTTTATACCCCCCTCCCCCGCCAATGATGGCCAAATGCCCTCAAAAGTGCATTGGTATTTCTACTACATTTCAGGGGGTCCCTGGGCCCATCTAACCTGGCACCCCCAACCTCCCATCCACCCTCGAACAGTGTCAGGGTCATCTCTACTCAGCCCCCTTTCCAATAACTCAGGCTTGAGTCCATCCTTAAAGTATTGCCCCTTGATTGGCTCTGGCCACTCAGGTACCTGGGCAGCCAGACCACTGAATTCCATCGCATATTCAGGGACGGACCATGACCCCTGATGCAGCACCATCAGTTTGGTAGGTGCCCTAATGGCCCTGAAGTGGTCTTCAAATCCCGCTTTCAATGCCAAGATGAAAGTCTGCAGGCTTTGGAATTCTGGGGCGCCACTGTCATAAAGATGCACTAGCCATTCTGCAGTCTCCCCTTCCAAGTGGCTGCACTGTACCTTACTTTGGTCGCTTCATCTGGGAAGGAGGCTCCGCATTCTAGCATGTGCCTTGCTACCTGGGCCAAAAAGTAGGGCAGCTGCTGCAGCTTGCCATCAAACTTCACCCCCAGCTGTCTTGCCAGCAGGTCTTGTAATCCACCTGGTCCCACATTTAGGAGTGGGATCCCTCCTGGGCCCCGTTTTCTTCTTGGCATGGCTGCTCCCACCAGAGATGGTCCTGCTGCCGTCGCCTCCTCCTCCACTGCTCCTGGCTCTTCCTCTTCTGAGTCCTGCAGCATCTTTATCAGCTAGGCCATCGTGTGCTTCATTTCGTTCATCTCCCCCTGCATCTAGGAGAACTCAGCATCCCGATCAGTGGCCCCTCGGGACACGCTGCCCAGGGGTTCTGTGATTCCAACGTCCCAAGCCGACATTCTGCCGGCTCTTCGACTCTCATGGTCCTTTGAAGGCTCTGAGTGTTGAAACCACACATCTTCCACACCTCAAGCGGGAGTGTCTTCCCTCGTCAAGACTGTGGTCTTCGACTGGGCTCCCGAGCCATCTGCTTTGAAAAGCACCCTCCCCTCTTCCAGAGTCACCAAAGGAATTTTGTCCTCTGGACTCAAATGGGTTTCCATTGCTCCAGGTTCAGTGAAAGCTGACTTCTGTCAGACTTGAGCAAGTTCAGAACTATGAGTCAGCAACAGTCCAAAGTGTGCAAACCAAGAAAACTTTATTGAAGAAACTCAGGCACAAATTCACCAGTCAGTATTTTAGTCAAATCTATTATTTCCCCAAGAATAATAACTATATTAAAGCTACAATATTCCCCAACTCCACTTCCCTCAATAGGTGAGAAAACTTAGTCTCCTTTTCCCACAAACCCCCTCCAGCCAGCCCCCTTCTTCTGCTCTCCTCACCATTTCTATCTCTACCAGTCTCCACCAAATCCCCTTCCTCCACACTCCAAACCTTCAGTTCCCAAAAGATCCCAGCCATCTGCAGCTAGCCTAACCTCCTCCCAACCACTGTCATCAACATCTAACAAACACTACCAGCTATACATTTAATAACCTATACTATTAAAACTTATTTTAACAAATCTAATTTCTGAAATAACTATGGTTCTGACAAGTCCAACTGGTGCCTCATAGATGGTGGCTTCATTCCTCCTCCTCCATATAGGCAAAATAAAAGAGGATAGAAGAAGGAATTAATGGCAACAGGGAAGATCAGAGAAAAGCAAAGCAGATAATCTCCAACTTTGAATCAGTCCCACATCCCCTTTCTCTCCTATCCTCTGTTCTTCTTATTTTTTAAAATGTCTACTAAAAGTTAGGCTATTAGCAAAAGTCATTCTGTATTTTCCAAGGATTTCTATGCCTTCTCTGTTGCTCCTTGATGCAACTTCAAGTGGGAACTGTTACCTGTCCCCATGTAAATCTGTTGATATTGAGAATTATGCTTTACCTGAAGCATTTCCCATGCTCTGGACTCCCTTGGGATTTCTGGTGTGAATTCTCTGGTGTGCTTTGAGATTCCTGTTGTTGCTGTAGCTCTTTCCACATTCTGAGCACTGGAAAGCTTCTCCCCTGTGTGGATTCTTTGGTGTCTGTTTCGGTTTGAACCATGAGTGAAGTTCTTTCCACATTCTGAGCACTGGAAAGGCTTTTCGCCCGTGTGGATTCTTTGGTGGGATTTAAGGATTGAGCTCTGAGTGAAGCGCTTTCCACAGTCCAAGCACTGGAAAGGCTTCTCCCCTGTGTGGATTCTTTGGTGTCTGTTTAGGTTTGAACAATGAGTGAAGTTCTTTCCACAGTCAAAGCACTGGAAAGGCTTCTCTCCTGTGTGGATTCTTTGATGGGATTTAAGGTGTGAGCTCTGAATGAAGTTCTTTCCACAGTCCAAGCAGTGGAAAGGCTTTTCCAATGTGTGGATTCTTTGGTGTGGTTTAAGAAGTATGCTTTGCTTGAAACTCTTTCTGCATGCTGAGAAGTGGAAGAGTTTATTCCCAGCATGAATTCTTTGGTGTGATGTAAGAGCTGTCCTCTGCCTGAACCTTTTCCCACACTCTGTGCATTTGTGTGTTGTCTTTTCTATGTGGATCCTTCCACGTTTGGTAAGGTTGAACTGTGGAATGAAGCTGCTTCCATGCTCAGAAGACTTAAACTGATTTTTTCCACTGTACATAACCCTTTTCCTTTCTTCATGATTTTCTCCAAGTAGTGGAATTTCATGGAAGGCAGCCCCTTCAGAACCAATGGATTTCTTTTCCTGCTTTGTTTTTGTCCCAGTCTTCCTTCTCTCCTGTTCATTTGCTTTACTGTTCTGCCTCTTATCTGCTGAAGGAATCAAAGGTTTGATCAGGAAGGAACCAAGGCTTAAATCAAGGGGGGGGGGGGGGGAAACCCAAGTGAGTGGTGGTTTTGACTAGCAGTTTCACCAGATTGAGCTTCTGAATTGTGCCTCAGTTTCCTGAGGGGGGTAGTGGTTGGTGGGGTGTTGGGAGCATTATAAATGAATGTTATTACAGGTTGACTATCTTTTGTCCTAAATGTAGGGGCCAGAAGTATTTTACATTTCAATGTTTTTAAGAATTGAGATTATTTGCATATACTACACAACATAAGTAGTGTAGTCTATTTGCAAGTCTGGAGAGAGACTGAGGATTTGTGAAATGGTGGGAATCCAAGCATACTGCACAGTGCAAATCCACACCTTTTGCCGTTTCCCAGAGACTTGTGTCTTTCTCCAGCCTTGCATCGCTGCTTTTACCGACAGCCACCTGCTTTTCCACCTTCAAGGCAATCCTACTTGTTCTTTTTCAAGGTGGAAGAGGGTGGTTGGCAGAGCCCCAGAGATCTCCTGTACAGAGATGTCACGTCCAGCAGCCCCCTGCTTCTGTCTTGCAAAACAATCAGCAGCAGCACTGCAGCTGTTGCCAAAAGGCTGGAAGCAAAAAAGTCTGGACTTTTAGAGGATTAGAAAGAGTAGCTAATACCCCAGAGGACAGGATCAAAATTCAAAATTATCTCAAATAGATTAGAAAACTGGGCCAGAATTAACAAAATGAACATCAACAGGGGGAAAATGAACTTAGGCCGGAAAAATAAAATGCATAGATATAGGATGGGGGACACCAGGCTAAAGGAGATTACATCTGAAAGAGATCTAGGAGTCATAGTAGGCCACAAGTTGAATGTGAGTCAACAGTGAGATGCAGCAGCTAAAAACATTAATGTGATTCTAGGCTGCATTCATAGATGTATAGTGTCTAGATGAAGGGATGTAATGTGTTGTTCTATTCTGCCTTGGTCAGGCCTCACCTGGAATACTATGTCCAGTTCTCAGCACCAAAATCAAATAGGATGTTGACAAGCAGGAATGTGTTCATAGGAAAGCAACCCAAATGGTGAAGGGTCTGGAAATGACTGAGAGAGCTAGGTATGTTTAGAAGAGAAAGTTAAGAGGTGATGTGAGGGCCATGTTTAAATATTGGAATTGATGTCTTCTTGTGGATGGAGCAAGCTTGTTTTCTGCTGCTCCAGAGAACAAGACCCAGAACAACGGATGCAAGCTATAGAAAAAGAGATTCCATTTGAACATTAGGAAGAATTTCCTGACAGTAAGGGGAACCCACTCCCTTGGAGAGTGGTGGAGTGTCCTTATTTGGATTTTTAAAGAAGAGGTTGGTTAGCCATCTGACAGGGGTGCTTTGATTGTGAGTTCCTGCATGGCAGAAAGGGGTAGGACTTGAATGGCCCTTAAGGCCTCTTCCAACTCTATGATTCTGTGATTATCACTTCTGCAGATGAACATCATCCAACATCAACACAGCAACCAAAAAGATTCTATAAAAGATTATATAATTATATAATTCAAATTATATCGTTTGAAGCAAAAGATTGAGAAGCTCCATTTTGGTGGCCAGGTGCTGACTGTGGCACAGATCATAAATTACTTATCTCAAAAATACAAGAACTATGGTCAGAAGCCAGGGACACAATAAAAGAAGAATGCAGACAGACAATTACAGTAGTCAAAGAGAAAGAGAAGAAACCATGGATGACAGCTAAAACACTAGAACCAGTAATGGAAAAAAAGAGAAGCAAAGCAAAAAGGACACAGGAAGTAACTCAGAACAATACAATACTATGCAACAAAAATGAGATGCGAAAGTCTGCAGAAACTTCAGGACCAAAGCTCTAATCTCTCATGCAAGGGAAATTATGCTCAAAATTCTGCAACACAGATTCCAACCATTCATGGAGAGAGAAATCCCAGAGGTGCAAGCAGGGTTCAGGAAAGGAAGAAGCACTAGGAACCACATTGCAAACATAGGATGTCTAATGGAACACACTAGAGAATCCCAAATGCAGATGACACCATACTACTAGCAGAAAGCAACTAAGGAAAATCAATGAAGAAAGTGCAAAGGCAGGCTTATTACTGAACATAAAGAAAACAACAACAACAACAACAATAATAATAATAATAAATTTTATTTATATAGCGCTGTAAGTTTACACAGTGCTGTACATACAATCTTATAGTTAGACGGATTCCTGCCCACAGGCTTACAGTCTAAAAGACAACGCAAAAGGAAAAGGGAAAGGTGGTGGGAAGGGGATGAGGTCCAGTGGTTCTTCTCTCTCTCTGGGGCCTGGACCAAGGCAGATGGACTGGAGGGAGGGCTTGGGTTCTTAAAACACAGTTAATGACCACAGAGAATCTACACAAATTCAGCCTAGACAAAGAGGAAATAGAAATAGTAAAAGAGTTCTCATATTTGGGATCAAACATTGAACAGAGTGGGGATTACAGTCAAGAGATCATAAGAATGGAGAGGGCAGCCATGAAAGAATTAGAAAAGATTCTAAAATCTAAGGATGTACAACTGAGAACAAAAGTTAAAATTGTACAAGCCATCGTATTCACTATTACAGTACCATGTCTATGCCCGCCGGAAGAGATCCATCTTATTACCTCCTTGCATGCTATCAAAAGAGTAATTAAGATCATAGAATAGAATAGAATAGAATAGAATCATAGAGTTGGAAGAGACCACAAGGGCCATCCAGTCCAACCTCTGCCATGCAGGAACTCCCAATCAAACTTTTGAGATGTGGTGCTGGAGAAGTGCTGAGGATCCTATGGACATCCACAAAGACAAACAAATGGATCAGGCCAGAAATCTCCCTGGAAGCCAAGATGACAAAACTGAGGCTGTTGTACTTCGGACACATCATAAGAAGGCACGGGTATGGATTTGCAGGAATGGAGAAGAGCAGTAGAGGACAGGGAGTCTTGGAGATGTCTTCCAGGGTCGCCATGGGTTGACACCGACTCGAGGGCAGTTAACAACAACAAAGCAAGACTAACTAGTTTTTATTTTTGTGTGTGCTTCTGTGGGTATAAACCCACTTTTGCAGATGCCATTCAGAGTGATAGTAAAGCCTCAGGTATCCCTAACAAATATTTTCACAGGTATAAGTAGGTTGTGGGAGTGGGGTGGAACAGAACAGTATCCAAAAAGATGGCAAATCATTTTCCCCTCACCATAAATTTTCAAAGACCTGCATGAGGTGATAACAAGTCTTTTAGATCTTTACAGTGATAACTTAGTGCAGGTGCATGAAAACCATAAGCCTCTTTCCGAAAATCTGTTTTCCTTGCATTTTTGAAATGCAGTTGTCCATTCATACTGTTACAAAGTCAAATAGATTTTGTAGATCTTTACAGTGATCACTTAGTGGAAGTGCATGAAAACCATAAGCCTCTTTCTGAAAATCTGTTTTCCTTTCATTTTTGAAATGCAGTTCTGCATTCATAATGTTACAAGGTCATATAGACTGCCATGAAGGAGGTGCAAGTTTTTTTTTAAATATTCTAGCACTAGAGAAGGAGGGGGATTATCTCAGCCATCCAACAACCTCTGGTGGGTTTTGCTATTCCCACATCTCGGTCCTTGAGGTCTCCTTCTGCCAGAAGCTAAAGAGAGATTTCAGGCATCTTTGAGATGAGGAAATCACGTGGAAAAAGGCCACAGAAATGCTTACCTGGAGACGGCAAGCCTTGGCCGTCCTCTCGTATGATCCTCCTGTGCAGCTGCCTCCGTCTGGGGTTTGGCGGGTCCTTCTCTGCCTCTGGGAACATAATGATCCTGTTCGGCAACACCTTCTGGACCTGTAAGGGGTGGAGAACAGTGGGTGGGGTGTGCCCCATTTAATTTGCATTCAGCTCTTGATCCAGTGCAGTACAACTATATCTGAAGGGCACTGCCCAATTACACTGGATTCAATTCTCCTACCACCGGAGATGGACGGTAACTAAAACACGAACCGAAAAGATTCTTCCAAAGATAATAAATGAACAGGATAATTGTGGTCCCGCTTCCCAATATGAAAAAAACAACATTATAAAAAATAAATAATAATAAAGAAATAAACAGAGAAAAGGGGACAAAGAAAAGGCAGAATTACTCAACACCTTTGTTTCAGTCTTCTCAGAAAAGGCAAAGGGTGCTCAACCTAAGGATAATGGGGCAGAAGACAGAATAGGGGAATTTCAGTAAGGGCTGTTCGACAGTGGAACACACTCCCTAGGAATGTGGTGGAGTCTCCTTCATTAGAGGTCTTTAAGCAGAGGCTGGATGACC
The DNA here is from genome assembly GCA_034509955.1 of Urosaurus nigricauda. Lineage (NCBI taxonomy): Eukaryota > Metazoa > Chordata > Lepidosauria > Squamata > Phrynosomatidae > Urosaurus > Urosaurus nigricauda. Next base: position 324,233,595 of record JAOEGL010000002.1, on the reverse strand, counting down.
ATCTGTCAGGGATGCTTTGATTGGGAGTTCCTGCATGGCAGGGGGTTGGACTGGATGGCCCTTGTGGTCTCTTCCAACTCTGTGTTTCTATGATTCTATGAAATGACTAATCTAAGGAGCAGAAAAAACTGTAATTTCTAAAAGGGCAACTACCCCACTGAGAATTGTGCAAAGAATCAAAAGCAAATAAAATATCCAAACTCCAGGCCAGACGTGTTTCAACTGAAAGTCTTCCTCAGTGGCCTATGAAGTATTAACTATACATATAAAAAATTTTAATCAATTTTTCAGCTCACACACTGTGACTCTGCTAAATCCAATTGGCTGTAGGGACTTGAGTTGGTTTCCTGGTTTCTTGGACTGTAACTGCCATTAACCTGACCTAATACAGTTGACATTGAGGGTCAATGGGAGTTACAGTAAAGTGACATCTGAAGAGCTACATGCTGACACTGTATTCAATTTTTTTCTGAACCCAGAGCAAGGAATAGGTGGCCCACTAGATTATTTGGACAAACCAATTCCATTAACTATACAGTATATATATACACACACACAAGAGGTGAAAGGTCATGGGAAGCTGAAGCTAGATAGGAGTTGAGGGCTCCATCTTCTGAGAGTTGTATGTTATATCCTCTTCCCATTGTAAATGCACCCTGCCTCCCCAAGCCCTGCAAAATCAATTGCCTTCAGACATGGTGGGGTCTCCTCCTGTCAAAATCTACTTTGATGACAAGTTAGAATCTGCCATGATGAGAAATATGAGGTGATACAGTTGTAGTGATAGAGTGATATTTCAATATGGTAAAATGGGGATAATGGGGATAGAGAAACAGCACCATGGAGTGCAGGAAGGGAAGGCAAACAGCAGAGAAGTCTGTACTTCAATTCAAAAGCAAAACTGAGACACATGGACAATGGCTGTAGCAGTCAAGATATGGCTCTGTTAGTTCCTGAGAGAAGAAGAGTTTGAAGCCTTGGGAAAGATGGGTTGATAAGGAGTTAGGAAGTGGAGCAGCCAGTTTAAAAGACCTCTTTGATCTGTTAGAAGGAGCATGGGCTGGGGGCTGGACAAAGGCAGGGGGTCTGGGAAGAGAATTATGAAAGGTGGGACGTTTGGGGGCACAAATCAGATTTGACTCCAACTGGTCTAAAGGAAATCTTTGTTTTGTAATCCGAATAAATTGTCAGTTAATTTCACAATATGTCTTTTCATATCTTGGTTTGTGAATTATGACACCTCCTCCAGAAGTCTTTAAAGAGTCTGAACAGCTAACTGCTGAGAATCCTGCATTGAGCAGTGGGTTGGACTAGATGACCCATGAATCCCTTTCCCACTCTAGGATTCTATGGGTCTAGAGCCTAAAAGAGAGGGGCCAAAAGGAGCAGTGCCAGGCCGTTCCAGCCATGGTCAGGTTCACAACACAGCGACTTTACAGCCCGCTCTCAAAGCAGGCCACTGCCAGAGGTCTGAAGCCATGCATTCACAGGAGCAGATTTCTTCCACTCCTTTTTGCTCTGGTCTTTTTGGACCAGTGTCATCTGAACGCCATGCCCCCAATGGAGTCCAAAGCCGGCACTTCTGGCCCATGAGTTTCAGGCCTATTACTCTAAAACTTTTCAGCTATCACCCCCAAGCTGTGGAATGGCCTGCCGGATGAGATGCATCTTATTGTATCCCTTGATGGCTTTAAAAAAGCCTTAAAGACGCATCTCTTCCGACAGCCCTTCCCAGACAAGGTTTAATGCTCCCCGGCTCCAAACTTAATACTCAGAGTTGCTCCAGCTTCTTCCCCACCATGATTTTAGCCTTCACCCATACCAATCAAGAATTTTAGGGTTAGGATATTGTTTTGTATTTATGTACTATGTTTTAATTCATTGTCAATTTAATCTGATTTTAAGGGGTGGGAGGTTGGGATCGGGTTGTTTCAATTTTAACTGTTAATGTTTTAATTTTGTTCTATCCCACCCTGACTGCTTGTTCAGAGGGGCGGGCTATAAATAATAATTATTATTATTATTATTATTATTATCCATAAGAACTCAGTGCAAACATATAGAATGGGGAGACACAGGGCCCAGGAATACAACCTGTGAAAAGGGAGCTTGTGGTGATGCAAAGAAGTGAAATGCCATCTTAGCCTGCATTAAATAGAAGCATAGTTCCCAAGTCAAGGGAAATAAAGTCCAACTATATTCTGCAATGGTCAGGCCTCATCTGGAATCCTGCGTTCAGTTTTTGCCACCTCATTTTAAGGAGAAAATAGGCTGAGAAGGTCCAGAGAAGAGCAAGGAGGGCGATAAGAGGGATGGAGAATAAAACCTTTGAGGAGAAGTGGAAGGAGCTGGGCTCATTCAATGTGGTGAAGAGGAATGGGGACATAGAATCAAAGAGTTGGAAGAGACCACAAGTGCATCCAGTCCAACCCCATTCTTCTGCCATGCAGGAATTCCCAATCAAAGCATCCCTGACAGATGGCCATCCAGTCTCTGTTTAAAGACCTCCAAGTAAGGAAACTCCACTACACTCCGAGGGAGGAGTGTGTTCCAATGTTGAACAGTCCTGACTGTAGGGAAGTTCCTCCGAGTCCTAACGTTGAGGTGGAATCTCTTTTCCTGTAGCTTGCATCCATTGTTTTGGGTCCTGTTCTCTGCAGCAGCAGAAAACAATCTTGTCCCTCCTCAATATGACATTCCTTCAAATATTTAAACAGGGCTATCATATCATCTCTTAACCTTCTCTTCTCCAAGCTAAACATACCCTGCTCCCTGAGGCCTTCCTCATAGGGCTTTATGGTTTCCAGACCCTTCACCATCTTAGTTGCCCTCCTTTGGACACACTCCTGTTTCTCAACATCCATTTTGATGATGTTGTTGTTGTTAACTGCCCTTGAGTCAATCTTGACCCATGGCGACCCTGTGGATGAGACATCTCTTAAGACTACCTGTCTTCCACTGCTCTACTTAGTTCCTGTAATTTCATTCAGGAATCTTCATCCATCTACCATGTTGCTTTCCTCACACGGAATCACAGAGTTGGAAGAGACCCCAAGATCCATCCAGTCCAACTCCCTTCTGCCATGCAGGAACTCACAATCAAAGCATCCCTGAGAGATGACCATCCAGCCTCTGTTTAAAGACCTCCAAAGAAGACTCCACTGCTCTCCACTCTCTTTTGACTTCCCTCCACCTTTTCTAGCATTATTGTTTTTTCCAGTCAGTCCTCCCTTCTCATGACAGCCTCAGTTTTGCCATGTTGGCTTCCAGGGAAATTTCTGGCTTGATATGTTCTTGGACCCAGCTGCTTGTCCTTTTGGCTGTCCACGAGATCCTCAGTACTCTTCTCTTCTCAAATGCATTGGTTTTCTTTCTGTATTCTTTCTTAACTGTCTAACCCTCGCTTCCATAGATGGTAATAGGGAATACAAGACTTGTATGATTTTAACTTTTGTGCTGAGATGTATATCTTTGCATTTTAGAATCTTAGGAACATGACGGCCCTCTTTAAATATCTCCAGGGTTGTCCCAGAGAGAAGGACCAGGTCCATTGGTTGGAAGTGAGAGGAAAGTAAATTTCAATTGAACATTAGAAGGAGGCCGTTGGCAGGATCTCAGCCCTCAATAGTTTCTACCAATCTTTAATTTTATGTTACTGGATCATGGGATGATATCTAATACTTGGAGTACTGCCAGGCAAAAGTATTGATACTTTCTGGAGTTGGGTGAGGAGCAGATGTGAAGGGAAGGTAAAGGGCCCTGGGAGCTCTACAGAGTCAGGTCCATGCCAACCAAGGTCCGAAGAGAACAAACAGGGCCATCCTCAAAGAGGGATATTTGGGTTTGGGAATGCATGTCGTTCAAGCATGTGGCAGGGACTGAATTACTTTGTGCTTTCATTATGCTAACTAAAATCGCTTTAGTCCTAATATCATCGTCACACTGTGAACTGCTTTGGGTTTTAAATACAGATGTCTGTCTTTGCACAGACATATGCCTTTCTGCCCTAAGGTCAACCAGTATATGACCCCATGCCAGGTCCCACCTCAACCTTAACCTCCCATGAGTATGGTCCAGAAGTTACTCCTATACTTCTGGGAGTACAGTGGGCCTTGTTTTATCTGAGAGAGGCAGATGGTAGATGCTCACCTGGACTTCCTTGGCCTGGCTGAGGAGAAAATCCTCAGCCAGGGCGACCGCATGGATGCTGCTCTTGGGTTCCCTGCTCCTGACCCAGTACTCCATTTCGGGGGTAAGGACTTGGAGGAACTGCTCCAGAATCAGCATGTCCAGCATCTGAGCCTTAGTGTACTCCTCTGGCTTCAGCCACTTCATGCACAAGTTGCGAATCCGGCTGCAAACATGTCCTGGGCCCTTGGAGTCCTGGAAGCAGAACACCTGGAACTTGTGGGACTGGATGGCCAAGTGGTTGCAGCTCCCATCCAAGACTCTCTGGACTGTCCTCCTCCATAATGCCCCGTCCGAATCCGTTCTTGCTCCATGAGACCTGGACAAAACTCTCACTCCCCTCTTCATCCTGGAGGTGTCAAGAAGTTGGGATGTCTCTTCTATTTCTTTCTCAAGGAGGCACGGTTACTGCGAAGGTATGCAGCTGTCTTAAGCCCTGCAAAGAGACCCACTTGTTACAAGATTAAAAAGAGATTATATTTTACAGGTTAATCTGGGTGGACAGAGATCTAACAACAATAATGAAAGAAATCCCAAGAGGAAAGAGAGGGAGGAAGGAGGCACTGAAGAAGCGAGAGAGAAGAAGGAAGGAGAAACAAGCAAGGAATGAAGGATTAAGGAGAAGAAAGAAGGGAGGGAGGGGGGGTAGGGAGGGAAAGAAAAAGGAAGGGATGAAGGAGCAAAGAAGGAAGAAAGGAAGGAAGTAGAGAGTGAGGATGAGAAAGAAAAAGGAAGGAGGAAGCAAGAAATAGGAAGGAAACAAGGAAGGGACAGATTGAAGAGGAGGAAAGGGAAGGAAGGAATAAGGAAGGAGAGACTGAGGGGGAGAAAGAAAGGAAGAAAAGGAAGGAAGAGGAATAGAAGGGAGGGAGGGAAGAGAGGAAGGAAAAAGAGATACAGAAAAGAAGGAAGCAAGAAACAGAAGGAAGTACAGATTGAAGAGGACGAAAGTGAAGGAAAGAAGTTGAAGAAAGGAACAGGAAGGAAGGAAGAGGGGGAAGGAAGGAATAAGGAAGAAAGGAGTGACTGAGTAGGAGAAAGAAAAAGGAAGGAAGAAGAGATATAGGAAAGGAGGAAGCAAGAAATGGAAGGAGGAAGGAAAGATTGAAGAGGAAGAAAGGGAAGGAAGGAAGAGGGGGAAGGAAAGAATAAGGAAGAAAGGAGTGACTGAGTAGGAGAAAGAAAATTGGAGGAAGAAAGGAATAGGAGGGAGTGATGAAGGAAGGAAGGGTGGAGGGTGTAACGAGAGATACAGGGAGAGAAGGAAGAAAGGACAGATTGAAAAGGAGGAAAGGGTCAAGGGAAGGAAGGAAGTTTAGGAAAGGAACAGGAAAGAGGGAGGGAAGGAAGGAAGGAAGAGGGGGAAGGAAGGCATGGCGGGAGGAGGGTGTAAGGAGAGAAACAGGGCAGGAAGGAAGGAGAGATTGAGGAGGAGAAAGAAAAAGGAAGGAAGTTGAGGATAGGAAGGAAGGAAGGAAGGAAGGGGGGAAGGAAGGAATAAGGAAGGTAGGGAATAGATTGAAGAGGAGGAAAGGGAAGGTAGGAAATTGAGGAAGAGGAAAGGAAGAGGATGGAAGGAGAGATGGAGGAAAGGAGAAGGAAGGGCAGGAAGGACTGGTCTGTATGTTCCTGTGATGCCCCATCCATCTTTTTCTGAGGGAAGAAGTCCGGAGGCCTTGGGCAAACTACAGATCCCAGGGTCCCAAAAGGAGCGTGTCGCCATGGCTCCATCCGGGAGGATCCTGGGATTTCTGGGGCCACTTTGCCAGAGGAGGAGGAGGACGAAGGCCTTGCCAAAACTACAGATCTCAGGATTTAGGGATATACTCAGCACAAAGTGCACATCCTGGAGGACCCAGGGATTTGTAGTTTTCTGGCTGTGAGGCACCAAGAAGAGTCCTCTTTTTCTGAGAGAAGGAAGAGGAAGAGGAGGAGGCTCAAGACCAGGACCCAGGCCTCCTCCTCCTCCTCCTTTGAGCCCCTAAACTTTGTATATAATAATAATAATAACAATGACCACAAAAAGAAGCAGAACAAAATTCCACCTCTGGGCCTTTTGGGACTAGTGCTTTCCCGCCTATTCTAGTCCCTCCAATGGGGGAAGGACCGCGCATGCGCACAAGCAGCAGCAGCAGACTGAGGCAATGCTGGTTCTGCTTCTTCTTTCCCGCCACCAGCGCATGCGCATGCGCAATAGAAGCGCCTGAGAAGGAGCATCAAAACAAAAGGGGGACTGGTGGTGGGGAGACAAAATGGCGGCTGTGGCTGAGGAGGAGGAGGAGGAGGAGGAGGAGGAAGGCCCCAGATTTAGGGGAAAGGGGGCTCCCTCTGCTCCCTGTTTCCCCCCAGAGACCCAGTGTGGCCTTTAGGGGGGGTAATAATAATAATGTGTAAACTTATAGCGCTATATAAATAAAATTATTATTATTATAAATAATAATTATTATTAATAATAAGGCCAGCCTTTTATTGGCCCCTTTTCCAGCCTGGAAAGGGAGGGCTCCCCAAACCTCCCTCTCCTTGGGTTTATTTGGCTCAGGGCTCTGCCAGATTGAAATCTATTATTATTATTATCATCATTATTATTATTAATATTTGGAGGGGTGTTTCTACTCCTCTTTCCTCCAGTTCAAGTTTCCAAGTGGTTTACAACAGATTAAACAACAACAACAAAAGTCCCACTTGGTATAAAACGCCAAAAGGTTAAAAGACGGTGAAACAGGTGGGTATCCTACAACTTCAGAGGCAGAGGGGAGCAATGGTTGGAGGGCTGGACTCTGGAGACCCAGGTTTGGATCCTGCCTCGGCCATAGAAACCTGCCAGGGGACCACCTTGGGCAAGTCACACTCTCTCAGCCTCAGGGGCAGTCAGTGTCTAGAAAACCCCATGATTTGGCCTTAGGGTCACCATCAGTTGGAAACGACTTAACAACAAGTTCCAACAACTTGGTGCCACCACAGAGAAAGCCCAGCGTAGGTTAGGATTCCTCTAACATGTAAAGTAAAAGTAAAAAATTAGCCATTTTTGAGTGTCAGGAATGGAGTTGTGGCTCCCATGGGTTATTTTTCCTTTTTATAGACCACTTGCCCCTCGGAGGGTCCCAGGGCATCATGGCAACCATCAGACGCACCACAGTTGCTGATTCCTCACGTAAAGCTTTGGAAGTTGCCACCTTCTCTTTGGGGTTCATAGAATAGAATCATAGAGTTGGAAGAGACCACAAGGGCCATCCAGTCCAACCCCCTGCCATGCAGGAACTCCCAGTCAAAGCATCCCCAACAGATAGCCATCCAGCCTCTGCTTAAAGACCTCCAAGGATGGAGACTCCACCACACTTCGAGGGACTGTGTTCCACCATCGAACAGCCCTTACTGTCAAGAAGTTCCTCCTAATGTTGAGGTGGAATCTCTTTTCCTGCAGCTTGCATCCATTGTTCCGCGTTCTAGTCTCTGCAGCAGCAGAAAACAAGCTTGCTCCCTCTTCAATATGACATCCTTTCAAATATTTGAACAGGGCTATCATATCACCTCTTAACCTTCTCTTCTCCAGGCTAAACATCCCCAGCTCTCTAAGTCGTTCCACATAGGGCATGGTTTCCAGACCCTTCACCATCTTAGTTGCCCTCCTTTGGTCCCGCTCCAGTTTCTCCACATCCTTTTTGAATTGTGGTGCCCAGAACTGGACACAGTATTCCAGGTGGGGCCTGACCAAAGCAGAATAGAGCGGCACTATTACTTTCCTTGATCTAGACGCTATACTTCTGTTGATGCAGCCTAAAACAGCATTGGCCTTTTTAGCTGCCGCATCGCACTGTTGACTCATGTTCAACTTATGGTCTACTTGGACTCCTAGATCCCTTTCACACGTAGTTTCATTTAGCCAGATATCCCCCATCCTATACTGTATCTGTGCATTTCATTTTTCTGCCCTAAGTGCAGTACCTTACATTTCTCCGCGTTGAATTTCATTTTGTTAGCATTGGCCCAGCTTTCTAGTCTATTGAGATCATTTTGAATTTTGACCCTGTCTTCTGGAGTATTGGCTACTCCTCCTAGTTTAGTGTCATCTGCAAATTTGATAAGTATGCCCCCAATTCTGTCATCCAAGTCATTATAAAGATGTTGAATAGCACTGGGCCCAGGACAGAGCCCTGTGGCACCCCACTGGTCACTTCTCTCCAGGATGAAAAGGAGCCATTGTTGAGCACCCTTTGGGTTCGGTCAGTCAACCAATTACAAATCCATGTAACGGTTACCTTGTCTAGCCCACATTTTACAAGCTTGTTTGTAAGAATGTCATGGGGAACCTTGGCCTTACTGAAATCAAGATATACTATATCCACAGCATTCCCTTCATCTACCAAACTGGTAATTTTATCAAAAAAAGAGATCAGATTTGTCTGGCAAGACTTGTTTCTCTGAAACCCATGTTGGCTTTTTTGTGATTATGGCATTCCCTTCTAAATGTTCACAGACTCTCTGCTTAATGATCTGCTCTAGAATCTTTCCTGGTATTGATGTCAGACTAACTGGACGATAGTTGTTGGGATCCTCTTTTTTTCCCTTTTTGAAGATGGGGACAACGTTTGCCCTTCTCCAGTCTGCTGGGACTTCTCCTGTTCTCCAGGAGTTCTCAAAGATTATTGCCAATGGCGCTGATATTACATTTGCCAGTTCTTTTAATACTCTAGGATGTAGTTCATCTGGTCCTGGAGACTTATATTCATTTAGGTTAACCAAGTATTCCTGTACTATCTCTTTACTTATTCTGTGCTGAAATTCCCCTATTCTGTCTTCTGCTCCATTATCCCAGCCCACGATACTGCTACCTCTGCTGCCCTCTCTTTTGGTGGTCTTTCTTTCACCCACACAAGCCGCCCTGAGGGTCGAGGAGGTGGGGTTGGTATCTTGCTGTCCAATTCTTGCCAGTTTCAACCCCTTTCTCTTCCCACTAATTATAGTTTCTCTTCATTTGAGTCTCATTCTATTCGACTCTTTTCTCCTTTGCAGCTTCGGGTTGCTGTCATTTATCGCCCTCCTGGTTCTGCTAACCAATTCCTTTCGGACTTTGAGTCATGGCTCACCTTTTTTCTCTCAGACTCAGTTCCCTTTCTAATTCTAGGCGACTTTAATATCCACCTTGATGATCCTAAGAATCTTTCAACATCTCGCTTTAGCTCCCTCTTAGCTTCTTTCGATCTTCAACCTCATTCCACCTCTCCTACCCATTCTTCTGGTCACTGCCTTGACCTAGTTCTCGCTTCTAGGTGTGTCATCTCTGACTACTTGGCATCTGACTATCCATTGTCAGATCATCATCTAATTTCTTTTACTCTTACTTACATCCCACCTCCTCGTAATGTTGTTCAACGCACTTTTCGTAATCTTCAATCTGTTAATTCTGATCATCTCAGTCAGACCTTGGGTTCTTCTCTCTCTTCTCTAATCTTGGAGACTCTGCTGACTCAGCAATGTCTTTATTCAACTCCACTCTCTCTTCCACCCTTGACAGCTTTGCCCCTGTATCTGTTCGCACGTCCTCCTCTGTGTCTAGGCCTCAGCCCTGGCTCTCTCCTGTTGTTAGGTTTCTCCGGTCCTGCTCTCGAGCAGCCGAACGCCTTTGGAAAAAGTGCAGGGACTGGGCCGATTTTATTCATTATAAATTTGTTCTTTCATCCTTCTCATGTGCCTTGTCTATGGCAAAACAGAATTACTATAAATCATTGATCTCTGCCAACGAGAGGCGCCCGCAGCGCTTGTTCTCCTGCTTCAATTCACTGCTAAAACCTTCTTCTCCCCCTGTCTTTTCATCATTTTCCCCCACTGACTTTGCCAACTACTTCCTCACAAAAGTCAGTACTATTCGATCTGAAATTGTTCCTCCTGACTTGCCCCCTACCACTACTTTCCTGGTACCTTCTACTAATAAACTCTCTGTGTTTCCACCTGTTTCTCTGGACGAACTATCTACACTGCTAAATTCTTCCAAACCTACAACTTGTTCTCTTGATCCTATTCCCTCCCATCTTCTAATCTTTATAACCCCTTCTTTTCTGCCCTCGCTCCTCTATATCTTTAATCTCTCTCTCTTCGGGATCCTTCCCTTCGGATTTCAAACATGCTCTCGTTTCCCCAATTCTGAAGAAACCCTCTCTCGACCCCTCTTCTCTGTCTAGCTACCGCCCGATCTCTCTTCTTCCTTGTCTAAGGTTCTGGAACGGATAGTTTATTCTCGCTGTCTTGAGTTTCTTGAAGCCAATTCCATCCTGGACCCGTTTCAGTCTGGTTTCCGCCCACGGCACTCTACAGAGACAGCCCTCACCAAAATCTCAACTGATCTCTTGCAGGCCAAGGCAAATGGCCTCTACTCTATTCTCATTCTTCTAGATCTGTCTGCGGCCTTTGACACCGTGGACCACTGTCTCTTGCTTGACTTACTTTCTGACCTCGGGTTCTCCGACTCTGTTCTCAACTGGTTCAAATCTTACTTGTCAGACCGATCCTTTGCCGTGGTCACAGGTGGTCAGACTTCCTCCTCTGTCCCCTTATCTGTTGGAGTTCCTCAGGGCTCTGTCTTGGGTCCCCTTCTGTTCTCTCTTTACACACTGTCCCTTGGTAAACTCATCAGTTCTTTTGGCTTCTCCTATCATCTGTATGCCAATGACACTCAGCTGTATCTTTCAACCCCTGACCTTTCGCCGGGGCTCGAACAGCAGGTCTCCTCTTGTCTGGCTGCCATCTCGCAGTGGATGCGGCATTGACGCTTGAAGCTCAACATGTCTAAGACAGAGCTTCTCATCTTCCCACCTAAGCCCACCCTTCAATACTCCTTTTCTGTTTCTGTTGACGGCATTTCTATTCAGCCGGTTCAGCAAGCCCGCAGTCTTGGCTTCATTTTTGATTCCTCGCTGTCATTTACTCCCCAGATTCAGGCCACCGCCAAGACCTGTAGATTCTTTCTTTACAACATTGCTAAAATCCGTCCTTTCCTCTCAGCCTCCACCGCCAAGACTCTGGTCCATGCCCTAGTGGTATCGCGACTAGATTATTGTAACCTCCTTCTGACAGGGCTTCCTCTCTCTCATCTCCATCCTTTAATCTCTGTCCAGAACTCAGCTGCACGTATTATCACATCTGCTCGCCGCTTTGACCATGTTTCTCCTCTTTTATCCTCCCTTCACTGGCTCCCCTTCCCCTTCCGCATCCAGTACAAGCTTTTGTTGTTGACTTTCAAAGCCCTCCACGGACTGGCCCCTCCTTACTTGTCTGAACTTCTTTCTCCTCACACTCCTTCTCGTACCCTCCGTTCTGGTAGTCAGGGTCTCCTGTCCCAGCCGAGGATTTCCACTGCCTCATCCCGGATCCGTCCCTTCTCACTTGCTGCCCCTCACTCCTGGAACCTTCTTCCCCCACATGCACGCCTCATCACTTCCCTAACCAGGTTCAAAACTGAGTTAAAGACTATATTATTTAGGGAAGCTTTCCCAGGACTGTGCCATCCGCCCCAGGATGCCTCCTTTTAACTTTGTATTAAGAAGCCATGCCCTCCCTCCTGTCCATCTGCCTTGGTCCTGGCCCCAGAGGGAGAGAAGAACCACTGGACCTCACCCCCTTTCCCATCACCTTCCCCTCTTCCTTTTGTGTTGTCTCTTTTAGACTGTAAGCCTGAGGGCAGGGATCCGTCTAATTTAAGATTGTATGTACAGCACTGTGTAAATTTACAGCGCTATATAAATAAAGGTTAATAATAATAATAATATCCTTAGGTTGAGCACCCTTTGCCTTTTCTGAGAAGATTGAAGCAAAGAAGGTGCTGAGTAATTCTGCCTTTTCTCTGTCCCCTGTTAGCATTTTGCCATCTTCTGCACGCAGTGGCCCTACTGTTTCCTTCTTCTTCCTTTTGCTTCGGACATACCCAAAAAAACCCTTTTTATTGTTCTTAACCTCTCTAGCCAGCCTGAGTTCATTCTGCGCTTTAGCTTTTCTGACTTTACCCCTACATGTGCTGGCTATTTGTTTGAATTCCTCTTTCGTGATTTCCCCATTTTTCCATTTCTTATACATGTTCCGTTTAAAACTTAGCTCACTTGAAAGTTCCTTAGTCATCCATCCTGGCTTCTTGAGATATCTTCCATTTTTCTTCCTCATTGGAACTGTTTGAAATTGCGCCTTCAGTATCTCCTTTTTGAGAAACTCCCATCCGTCTTGAACTCCCTTCTCTTTTAGTTTTCCTGACCATGGGATCACCCCAGTATTTCTCTAAGTTTATTGAAATCAGTCTAGAATGCGTGTCTGACTATGCCTGGCTTCCCCTTTCCGCTGTATAACAAACTCCAGGAGAACATGGTCACTTTCACCTAAGGATCCAACCACTTGCACTCCATTGACTAGGTCATCCCTGTTGGTTAAGATAAGATCTAAAATAGCTGATCCCCTTGTAACATGTAAAGTAAAAGTAAAAAATTAGCCATTTTTGAGTGTCAGGAATGGAGTTGTGGCTCCCGTGGGTTATTTTTCCTTTTTATAGACCACTTGCCCCTCGGAGGGTCCCAGGGCATCATGGCAACCCTCAGACGCACCACAGTTGCTGACTCCTCACGTAAAGCTTTGGAAGTTGCCACCTTCTCTTTGGGGTTCATAGAATAGAATCATAGAGTTGGAAGAGACCACAAGGGCCATCCAGTCCAACCCCCTGCCATGCAGGAACTCCCAGTCAAATCATCCCCAACAGATGGCCATCCAGCCTCTGCTTAAAGACCTCCAAGGAAGGAGACTCCACCACACTCTGAAGGAGTGTGTTGCACTGTTGAACAGCCCTTACTGTCAGGAAGTTCCTCCTAATGTTGAGGTGGAATCAGCTTGCATCCATTGTTCCGCGTTCTAGTCTCTGGAGCAGCAGAAAACAAGCTTGCTCCTTCCTCAATATGACATCCCTTCAAATATTTGAACAGGGCTATCATATCACCTCTTAACCTTCTCTTCTCCAGGCTAAACATCCCCAGTTCCCTGAGGCGTTTCTCATCGGGCATGGTTTCCAGTCCCTTCACCATCTTTGTTGCCCTCCTTTGGACCCGCTCCAGTTTCTCCACATCCTTTTTGAATTGTGGTGCCCAGAACTGGACTTAGTATTCCAGGTGGGGCCTGACCAAAGCAGAATAGAGTGGCACTATAACTTCCCTTGATCTAGACATTATACTTCTATTGATGTAGCCTAAAATTGCATTGGCCTTTTTAGCTGCCGCATCGCACTGTTGACTCATGTTCAGCTTATGGTCTACTTGGACTCCTAGATCCCTTTCACACGTAGTTTCATTCAGCCAGATGTCCCCCATTTTATATCTGTGCATTTCATTTTTCCGCCCTAAGTGCAGAACCTTACATTTCTCTGTGTTGAATTTCATTTTGTTAGCATTGGCCCAACTTTCTAGTCTATTCCCGTCATTTTGAATTTTGATCCTGGCTTCTGGGGTATTAGCTACTCCTCCTAGTTTAATGTCATCTACAAATTTGATAAGTATGCCCCCAATTCTGTCATCCAAATTATTAATAAAGATGTTGAATAGCACTAGGCCCAGGAAAGAACCCTGTGGGACCCCACTGGTCACTTCTTTCCAGGTTGAAAAGGAGCCATTGTTGAGCACCCTTTGAGTTTGGCCAGTCAACCAGTTACAAATCCATGTAACGGTTACCTTGTCTAGTCCACATTTTACAAGCTTGTTTGCAAGAATGTCATGGGAAACCTTGTCAAAGGCCTTACTGAAATTGAGGTATACTATATCCACAGCATTCCCTTCATCTACCAAGATGGTAATTTTATCAAAAAAAGAGATCAGTTTTGTTTGGTATGACTTGTTTCTCTGAAACCCATGTTGACTTTTTGTGATTATGGCATTGGCTTCTAAATGTTCACAGACTCTCTGCTTAATGATCTGCTCTAGAATCTTTCCTGGAATTGATGTCAGACTAACTGGACGATAATTGTTGGGATCCTTTTTCCCCCTTTTTTTGAAGATGGGGAAAACCTTTGCCCTCCTCCAGTCTGCTGGGACTTCTCCTGTTCTCCAGGATTTCTCAAAGATTATTGCCAATAGTTCCGATATTACATTTGCCAGTTCTTTTAGTACCCTTGGGTGTGGTTTATCTGGTCCTGGAGACTTGTATTCATTTAGGTTAACCAGGTATTCCTGTACTGTGAGATGGGAAGCCAAGTTTGGTGGGAAGCCAAGTTTGCCCGTTGTTTATTACCACAAGGACAAGCTGTGTTTGTGTGTATTATCTGGAAGAAAATGTGACCCTTGTTCATTGCCATGATTTCCAGTTGACTTCTTCTTCCAGGTCTTCAGCTCCTTTCCAGGGCATGAAGGCTAACCTGTCCTGGGCTTTTCTTGGCAAGATTTCTGACTCAAAGGAGGGAGGCCAGGAGGGATTTATTTGCACATCAGGAGCCCCAACCAGGAAGGAAGGGGGCCACTGGGCAGACTGGGATCCCAGTCCACTGGACAGAGAGGTCTGGACTGGTTTTCAATCTGAGGGCTGTAGCCTTCTCTGGTTATTTGGGCTCCTTTCCTTGCTCCCCGCCAAAGGCTCCCATGAAGACAGTTCTAGGGTTCTATCATTCGACTGGGATCGAAAACACGCCGCAAAACTAATCCAGTTTCAAACCTGCTTTAACCTGGCTCAATGGTAGAGAATCCTGGGAACTGTAGTTTCTTGTGGCACCAGAGCTCTCCAACAGAGAAGGCTCAATGTCTCACAAAACTACAGTTCCCAGTATCCCCTAGCATTGAGCCACAGCAGTTAAAGTGTCCTCAGACTGGACGTGTTCTGCAGTCTGTTTTGGAGCAGCAACTCTGGGTTCGAATGCCCACTTGGTCATGGAAAGCCATTGGGTGACCTGGAGCCAAAGTCACACTCTCTCAGCCCTAGAAAATGACTGATCTGCCTTAGGACTTCCAGAAGCTGGAAAGAGGAAGAACACAACAATAAAAACACTCAATGTTTGTATTGACAGACTTTTGCTGACCAGGGACTCTTTCAAACGGGAGGAATTTCTCCCAACTTCGAATGGAGCCAATGCGGATTCATGTAAATTCGCTAGTTTAGCGAATTTACATGAACCCCTGCTCCGTTCGGAAGAACCCCTGCTCCGTTCGGAATTACTTCCCATTACCCGAAAATAACCCCCTCCTGCCCGAATTTGCATGCGAAGCTTTAATTCGCAATAACGTAAAACCCATGATTGCATTCGAATTGGCTTCCCTCTTGCCCGAATTTGCGTGCGAAGAGTTAATTCGCAATAACGTAAAACCCATGATTGCATTCGAATTAACCTTAAATTATACTTCCAATTTAGCCTCGTATGAAAGAGTCCCAGGATAATAAGGAACCAGAGTTCGCAGTGTTGGCTGTAGAGCAAAGTCCACAAAAGTGGGAGGCCTTTCTGGGGCCAAGCAAAAGGCCCAAATAGACCCTGTGCAAGCTTCTGAAGCCCCACAGGTTCCTTCCTTCTCTTTTGGGTTGTCTCCCAGTCGGGATCTTCAGAGTCATGATGTTGGGGGGGAGTGCCTGAAAAACCGAAGGAGAGACCCTGCTCTTAGTCCCTATTTCGAGTTTGGGGGACCCTGCCCCATAATTCCCGCCCCCTTTTCATGTGATCTGCATTCCCCAAAAGCTCAGGAAGGAAAAAGCCCCTCAGCAAAAGAGTGTGGGGACATCCCTTGCTATTTTCCCATGGTGGCGCACAGAGGATGAGAAAGGCGCCTGCTCAGTAGCCTCTCTAGGCAGCTGGACTCTCTGCCTTGAGCCTCAGGCAGCAAGGAAAAGGGGGCGGCCTCTCCCCAATGGATCAAGGGGTCTTTTCTCCCTTAGAGCCCCAGGATGGGATTTGTGGTCTGGAGGGGGCCAGGGTCTCACCCAGGGCGGATTCGCACCCTGGTCTCCAGAGCTGTAATGTCCAAACCAGGAGAAGAGGAAGAGGAAGGTCAGTGGAGTCTCCTTCCTCCTTGGAGGTCTTTAAGCAGAGGCTGGATGGCCATCTGTCAATGGGGATGCGTTGACTGGGAGTTCCTGCATGGCAGAAGAAGAAGGGGATTGGACTGGATCAGGGCCCTTCTTGGGGGGTCTCTTCCTTCCAACTCTAGGACTCTATGATTCTAGGACTTCCAGAATTGCGTTCCGAGAATTGTGCCGTCTGCCCCAGGATGCCTCCTTTTAACTATGTATTAAGAAGTCGAGCCCTCCCTCCAGTCCCTCTGCCTTGGTGCTGGCCTCAGAGGGAGAGAAGAACCACTGGACCTCATCCCCTTCCCACCACCTTTCCCTTCTCCTTTTGTGTTGTCTCTTTTAGACTGTAAGCCTGAGGGAAGGGATCAGTCTAGTTATAAGACAGTGTGTAAATTTACAGTACTATATAAATACAATTAATAATAATAATAGGGGACTTTGGGAGCCACAGCCCAAGAGAAAGCTCTCCTGAATGCAGTTCCCAGCATCCCCTTCCTGTCAAGAGCCCTTCTTCTGCCCAGCAGGGGATTCTGGGGGCTGAACTCCCACTGGAGCCTGGAGCAGGGCCCCTTCCTTCCTTTGGGGACCAGGAGGATGGACCCCCATTAAATTTGGAGTTCCTGCATGGCAGGGGGTTGGACTGGATAGCCCTTGTTCTATGATTCTATGTGAGCACCACCGCTCCCTGACGACAAAGGCTAAATGTCTCTCAAAACTACAGTTCCCAGGATTCCCCAGCACTGAGTCAGGACAGTCAAAGTGGTCTCAAAGTGGATTGCTTCTGCCTTGCGTTTGGGGCCTCGGTTGGTCTGAAAGGTGCCAGTCCAAGATCCCTTGACCTTCTGTGTGCCTGTCTTCCTCCTTTTGCTGCTGCCTGCCTTGGAGTCCTTTGGGGCTGATGGTGGCCCTCCTTGTGGTCTCTTCCAATTCTATGATTCAATGATTCGATAATTCTAAGAAGAAGGAGCTCTCCCAGGGTCTCCTTGGCAGGCTCCCTTCGGAGGAGGAGGACCTTCCTGGCCTTGCCCTGAGGCTGAGAGAGTGTGACCATGAGGAGGGGGAGGAGGAAGACCATTCCTGGCCTTGCCCTGCGGCTGAGAGAGTGTGACCAGGAGGGGAAGAGTCCTTTCTAGCCTTGCCCTGAGGCTGAGAGAGTGTGATCAGGAAGAGGAGGCGGAGGGCCCTTCCTGGCCTTGCCCTGAGGCTGTGAGAAAATGACCAAGAGGAGGAGGAGGAGGAGGGCCCTTCCTGCCTTGTCCCAAGGCTGAGAGAGTGTGACCAGGAGGAGGAACCTTCCTGGTCTTGCCCGAGGATGAGAGAATGACCAAGAGGAGGAGGGCCCTTTCTGGCATTGCCCCGAGGCTGAGAGAGTGTGACTAATGAGAACGAGGAGGAAGGTCCTACCTGGCTTTGAGGCTGAGAGTGTGCGACCATGAGGAGTAGGAGGAGGATGGCCTTCCTGGCCTTGCCCTGAAACTGAGTGTGTGACCAGGAGGAGGAGGGCCCTTCCTGGCCTGGCCTTGAGGCTGAGAGAATGTGACCAGGAGGAGGAGGAGTGCCCTTCCTGGCCTTGCCCTGAGGCTGAGAGAGTGTGATGCTCCCAGTGCATCCTCCCTTAGCCTGGCTGCCTGAGTCTCCTTTTCTCCACCCAAAGGAGGCTCAGAGGAAGGAGGCTCTCCAGGGCCCTGGAGAGGAGAGGGCCCTTCCTTGCCTGGAGCCTCCTTCAGGCAAAGAAAGTGTCTCAATGGAGGAAGATCCCACTCCTTCCCTCCCTGGCCCCAGTCTCCCAGAAGAGAGGGGGGGGGAATCCAAAGCCCCCTCCCCAGGATCCCTCCCTTTCTCTGGTAGCCCTTCCTTCCTCACTGGAGAAATAAATAATAACCACCGCATTAACAGCCCAGTCTCCATGCTGTGGAATTCTGGGAGGTGCACTTCAACCTTCTTCTCTGTCAGAGGGGTCTGCCTCACAAAGGAGGAGCCAAGAAGGAAGGTTAATCTGTGGCCACTCAGAGTGGGGGGAGGAGGAGGAGAGAGGGGCCCAACACATCATCCAAGAAATCCCTAGTCCTCCTCAGGAAAGAAAGAAGGTGCCATCTGAAGTTGCCTTTGCTGCTCAGGGGGCTCCCCTGCCCTTCCCTCACAACAACAACCCTGCAGAGGAGGATGGCTGGAAAGCCTGGGCCCTGGCTATGGGCCCTTTCAGAGCAGGACTCCTCCCAGGAGCCCTCCATCTAAGGACTGGCCAGGCCTGACCCTGCTCACCTTTCCAGATTGGATGCCACCTGCTGCCTTTAAAGACTAAGCATCTTCTGGAGCTGGAAGAGGAATAGAGGAGGAAGCTGCCCAGATTTATGTTACTCTCTCTTGGGGGAATAAGCCTCAAGGAAGTCCAGTGCTTTGAGCATTCGAGTATATGGCCCCAGAGACCAGGGTTCAAATCCCTGCTTAGCCATGGAAACCCTCTGGGTGATCTTAGGGGATTCACACTCTCTCAGCCTCAAGAGGAGGTGCTGGCGCAAAACCACTCCTGAACAAACCTTGCCAAAGAAATTCTGTGATAGACTCACCTTAGCATACATCAGCAAAGCACCATTAGGAAAGGCAGAGTGGTGTAGGAGTGAGACCAGGGTTTAAAACTCCTCTCAGCCCATTGGGAGACCTTGGGCAAGTCACACTCTCTCAGCCTCCGAAGATGACAAAGCCAAACCCTCTCTGAACAAAGCTTGCCAAGAAAAACCCTTGATCAGCTTCCCATAAGTCAGAAATGACTTGGAAGGCACATAAAATCAATGCATTTTAAGCTGACTTGGAGGCAATGAACGACAAAAAACAAAACAAAACAAAACAAAACAAAAAACGCTGCTTTTAGCACCCGACCTGAGCCTGAGGCCTTTTGGGGAAGAGGGTCTTTGGGGGCCTCTCTTGGGGCTGGAATGGGAGTGAAGGGAGCCTTTGGAGGAAGAGGCCAAAGAGAGGCTCCTCTGGGCAAGCAAGAAGGGAACTCTGCCCAAAGGCCCCAAAGCAAGTCCCAGATGAGCCCAGGGCCTCAAGGGCAAAGGCAGGGAAGGAGAGATTATTTAAGGGTGAAGAGGGGAAGGACTCAGCCAGGGAGGAGGAAAAGAAGGAAGGAGGGCAAGCAAGAGACCTCCCAATGCCCTGCAGAAGGTCCCTTGGCAGCCACGAATGCCTGGAACGCAAGAGCACTCTCCTTCTCCCCCTCCCTTTTGCCATTCTGGCCTTCTGCATCCCATAATAGTTCCCCAACCCTCCCAGGAAAGACCCCCCTCCCTTGGCCAGGAAGAAAGAAAGAAATACCCCATGAAATAACTACAAGTGACATCCCTTTTTCTGTATGAGCAATTGTCTGGTTTTTATTTTCGCCAGATGGAAATAGTATCTCTTTTCAGTGGTTTTCAGCACTGAATGCTATTTGGTCAAACCTTGAACATTTCTAAAGGAAGCAGATGCAAGCTATAGGAAAAGAGATTCCAACTCAACTTTAGGAGGAATTTCCTGACAGGGGCTGTTTGACAGTGGAACACACTCGCTCAGAGAGTGGTGGTCTTCTTCTCTGGAGGTCTTTAAGCAGATTGCCATCCATCAGGGATGCTTTGACTGGGAGTTCCTGCATGGCAGGGGGGTTGGACTGGATGGCCCTTGTGGTTTCTTTCAATTCTACGATTACCTCCTCTTGTTTGTCCACAAGAACTATACATGGCACAATTCCAGGTGAGACCTGATGAAAGCAGAATAGAGTGGCACTATGACTTCTCTTGGTCTAGACACTATACTTTTATTGATGCAGTCTAGAATCACATTAGTTTTCTTAGCTGCAGCTTCACATGGTTGACTCATGTTCAACTTGTGGTCTACTAAGACTCCTGGAATCCTTTTCACATGAACTATTGTCAAGCCAGAATTCTCCCATTCTGTATCTGTGCATTTCTGTGTGACTCTTGGTTGGGCGAAGTGATTTACATGTTAATATGTGTGTTTGCCAGGCACCCCAGAATATTCTGAGCATCCAGGAGTGCAAGACTCAGGGAGGAGCCAGTATGGGAGGGGCTGAGACTGATTCAGTTTGATTGTGCCAAACTGTGAGGGCACTTTCCCAAAAGCTGGCCAGGATTGGTTTTAGTGGCTGGCATTCCCCTTTCAGAGACCAATCAGGCTCTCTCAGGGCTACTCTCCATTTTGGATTTGATGTTTTTGACTTTGCTGCCCTTAATGGAGACTTCTTTTCTCCTAAGGTGTCATGGAGGTTCATACTTCAGCTTTCACTCCTTTTCACACTTCAGCTTTCTTTCCATTCTATACATGGTGATGAAGAACCCAAAGCAAACATCATCCTTTTCAAACGAGGTGTAGGCCTTGGGAAAAATAAAGGAAATCAGGGTTTGACTCGAGGATAAGCAGATTTTCTGTGTGTCAATAAAGGGCTACAAAGGAGACAGAAATGCTTCTTCAGCATCCTCTAATGGTGTAAATTATGAGAAAAATATTTTCCACAGTCCAGGCATTTCTATGGCTTCTCTCCTCTGTGAATGCTATGGTGGTATGTAAGACTGGTTCCTGAAATAAAACACCACACTGCTGGCATTTCCAAGGTTTATCTCCTGTGTGGACCCTCTGATATCTCACAAGGACTGACTTGAGCAAAGCATTTTCCACACTGCTGTGGACGCTCTCATGAGACACAAGGCTTGACTTTTGAGCAAAGCATTTCCCACACTGCTGGCATTTGTGTTTCATGTGGACTCTCTGATGACTCACAAGGTTTGATTTGTCAGAAAAACATTTTCCACAATGCTGGCATTTGTATGGTTTCTCTCCTGTGTGGATTCTCTGATGGCCCACAAGATTTGACTTGCGAGCAAAGCATTTTCCACACTGCTGGCATTTGTATGGTTTCTCTCCTGTGTGGGCTGTCTGATGACGTACAACAAGTGACTTGCGAGCAAAGCATTTCCCACACTGCTGGCATTTGTATGGTTTCTCTCCAGTGTGGGCTCTCTGATGACGCATAAGAAGTGACTTGCGAGCAAAGCATTTCCCACACTGCTGGCACTTGTGTGGTTTCTCTCCTGTGTGGGCTCTCTGATGGCGCAAAAGGACTGACTTTTGAGTGAAGAATTTCCCACACTGCTGGCATTTGTGTGGCTTCTCTCCTGTATGGGCTCTCTGATGACGCACAAGATCTGACTTGTGAGCAAAGCATTTCCCACACTGCTGGCATATGTATGATTTCTCTCCTGTGTGGACTCTCTGATGACCCACAAGGTGTGACTTGTAAGCAAAGCATTTCCCACATAGCTGGCATTTGTATGGTTTCTCTCCTGTGTGGACTCTCTGATGAACAACAAGGACTGACTTCTTAATAAAGCATGTCCCACACTGCTGGCATTTGTATGGCTTCTCTCCTGTGTGGACTCTCTGATGTCTCACAAGATGTGACTTGCAAGCAAAGCATTTTCCACACTGCTGGCATCTGTATGGTTTCTCTCCTGTGTGGGTGCTCTGATGACCCACAAGGACTGACTTGTAAGCAAAGCATTTCCCACACTGCTGGCATTTGTATGGTTTCTCTCCTGTGTGGACTCTCTGATGAACAACAAGGACTGACTTCTTAATAAAGCATGTCCCACACTGCTGGCATTTGTATGGCTTCTCTCCTGTGTGGACTCTCTGATGTCTCACAAGATGTGACTTGCAAGCAAAGCATTTTCCACACTGCTGGCATCTGTATGGTTTCTCTCCTGTGTGGGTGCTCTGATGACCCACAAGGACTGACTTGTAAGCAAAGCATTTCCCACACTGCTGGCATTTGTATGGTTTCTCTCCTGTGTGGACTCTCTGATGAACAACAAGGACTGACTTCTTAATAAAGCATGTCCCACACTGCTGGCATTTGTATGGCTTCTCTCCTGTGTGGACTCTCTGATGTCTCACAAGATGTGACTTGCAAGCAAAGCATTTTCCACACTGCTGGCATCTGTATGGTTTCTCTCCTGTGTGGGTGCTCTGATGACCCACAAGGACTGACTTGTAAGCAAAGCATTTCCCACACTGCTGGCATTTGTATGGTTTCTCTCCTGTGTGGGCTCTCTGATGACTCACAAGTTGTGAATTCTGAGCAAAACATTTCCCACACTGCTGGCATCTGTATGGTTTCTCTCCTGTGTGGGTTCTCTGATGTCTCACAACGTTTGACTTGCGAGCAAAGCATTTCCCACACTGCTGGCATTTGTATGGTTTCTCTCCAGTGTGGGCTCTCTGATGAATCACAAGACGTGACTTGCGAGCAAAGCATTTCCCACACTGCTGGCATTTGTGTGGTTTCTCTCCTGTGTGGACTTTCTGTTGTTTCAAAAGGTTTGACTTCTGAGTAAAGCATTCCCTATAATGCTCGCATTTGTGCAGTTTCTCCACAGTGTTGATTATCTGATGAGTCTGAAGTTCTATAAAGAAGGGCAAAGACAGAGAAGACTCATCACAGCATTAAGAGAGGAGGGACTTACAATGGAGCTAAGCAAGATTAAGCAGGAAAAGAAACATGAGAGATGAAGCAGTTTCAGTGTCCTCTTTCCCTCCCTTCATAGATATTAAGCATGATTGATAAATGGATTCCCTTAAATTGTTTGAAAACAAGTCTTGAACTGCTTTGCACCAGTTTACTTGAACTGGTTGTTAAAACTTTTTCATTTTCATGGCTGAATCACAATACTCAAGGCACCTCTTTTGGCTCTGTTTTGGACTTTCCAAGTGTTGCCATTTCTGTCCAAACAGAGCTACACTAACTTTGCTTTGCTGCTTCTCTCTCCTCCTCACTTCCACATGCCTAACCACCTTCCATTTATCCCTTCTCTCTCAAACTTTCTCAACTTCTCTCATGCCCATCTGCACTTTCAGTATTTCAGCGGGCTTCAGCATCTATTCCCTGCCATTCTGTCTCTCACACACACAAAGAGAAAGAAATAGAGAGAGTATAGCGCAGGAAAGAGACACCTTTAGTCCCATTTGGTGAGAAAAGAAGGATAATAAATATGTAAATGATTCAATAAGAAAGACTGAGGAAGAGGGATGGGAATTGGACACCAATTTTGATGAGGGTAGCGCTCCAGGGAGGAGACTTGAAACAGCCTGAAGGCATTTCCAAGACAGGGGTGGACAGCTTTTGGGGATTAGGCAGCCACACTGGGCCCACAGCGGATCTCATGGGTACCCCCCCCCCATTGTACCACCTGGGAAAAAATGAAATAACGTTTTGCTCCTCAATATGCCCCATCATCCCTTAGGGGAAGTGGGGGTAGTTTTATCACTGTTGGGTGCACTCTGAGCCCTTGTAGGGCCAAGGAAGGCCTTTTTCCCAAGAGGATATTGGAAGCCTGTCCTTAGCTTAGAAACACTCAAACAGGGACACCCCCCCAAAAAAAAAAATCTGTAAACTTGCTAAGGGATGTACTGAGGGGCATTAGGGCCAAAAATATTAACTGCCATGGTTCTTTCCTAGGAATTCCTAGGATTAGTAGTTTTGGAAGGGGCATTTACAATCCTGAACTAGAGAGCTCTAGTGGCTCACTAAACTACAAATTTCAATATTTCACAGCATGTTGCTATGGTTATTCAAGTGGAATCATAGTACTATGCAATGTAGCATGCAACCCCCCCCCAATTCTGTATGAAGGGCAATGGGTCCAAGTTCCTTACCCACAGAGGACACTTTTTCATAGGTTTCCATCATGACCTCGTTATACAAAAATTTTTGCTTGAGACTCAAGAGTGGCCATTCCTCCCCTGTGAAGAACACTGCGACATCACGAAAGGTAATCTGCAAAAGAAAATAGCCCTCATCCAGAGAGTGACTAAGCAAAAGGGGAGAAAAGCACAGAGTATTCTAAATATGATTTTATCATTTCAAAATGCCAATAGAGTGGGACATTCTCAGCTCTCTTTTCCTCAGCCACCTGAACCTTCAAGAATGGGGTAAGAGGGAAAAGATAAGGCTACAATCTTGGTCCCTGATCATCTAGATTTCTCGTGTGGTGGGAGACTTTATTTAGCACATGAAAACTCTTTCACGTAGGTCTTCCCAATCTGCTTTACTAAACTGACATAAATCTAGGGCAGCCTCACCCAATCAGCAGATTTTATTATTTTTTGATTTGATTTGCAGCAGGTATGGTCAAGTTCCTTTAGCACTTAAGGCACAAAACACGACAAGACCCTCCTTCATTCCTTTATACCAAAAATAAGAAAACCTCAAACTGAATGTACCCGCCCCTCCACATTTGTAGGTTTGATTTTTGCAAATCTGATTATTTGAATATCCGCTTGTCCCTCCACATTTGTGGCTTTGACTTCAGCGGATTTGATTCTTCATGGATTTTATTAATATTTTTTCTCTAGGAATCTCTAAGTCCTCCAGTGCAACTCAACTTTAACCAAAAGTCGCACTGAAGGACCGAGAGATTCCTAGGGAGAACACTTCACTAGGCATTTGTAGCTCCCCAGCGTAACTCTATGGTAAATGTCTGGCAGATGTTGACCACAGAGTTGCCCTGGAGGACCTACAGATTTCTAGAGCGGTGTGCTCACAGGTAAAAACACGATGCTTGCAGTTTTTCCACATTCACTGGGGTCCTGTGCCTCTAACCTCCAAAAATGTGGATGGATGACTGTAATTAGGAATGACTTCTTTTCGTGATGGCTCCAAACTAAGTGCCTGGGCTAGGTGCCTCCTTCCACCAAAATGGTGGACCAACCCTATCCAAAAGCCTTGGGTTTAAGGCTCAGGCAGGAACAGAAGCAGTCCTCCTGAGGGACACTCTGAGGGACCGCCGATGGCTGGAAGGCCAGTCCCTCCCACTACCCCTGGCCCTGATTGGCTGGGAGAGGAAGCAAGGACAAGACAGAGGAACCACTGGTCAATGGAATCACTGAAAGACAGAGGATTATACATAATGGCTCTACCATAAAGAAGGAGGGCTGTACATTAACCTGTCCCATGGTCTCTTTTCCTGCAGTTTCTTCTATGAAGGAGGAACTGAGGATGGTTTCTCCTCTCTCTCTTCCTTTGGAGGCCATCTTGGTTCTAGGCATGTCTGCAGAAAGTACAAATGGAGGTGTTTTATCTGCACACACATTTTTGCAGCCTTCCATGGACCACTGAAAATACAATCCAAGGCTTCTCAGGGCAAATGTAGCCTGAACCTTCTCTAGAAGACAAAATAAACCAATTGGGAAATTATTATTATTATTATTATTATTATTACTACTACTACTACTACTACTACTATTATTAGTCTCTTGCCTCCAAAACTCCGGAGTCTTGTGAAAGCTCAAGGACTAACAGGGTTCACAAGGACTTAATTTCCAGAAACTGAGGTTAGGATTGCGGTCCTAGGATAGGTCCAAGCCTTCATTATTCCCAAACATTTCAATGGGAGGAGGGCTGAGTAGGAATCACTTCTCTCATTGCTTTCAATGGGTCTGGAATATTACGACTGACATTGTGACAAGGACCTGTATTTGTCGATCTCCGGTGGCTGGCCCGCTGGTTCCCCACAGTCCAAGCACCAGCACCGGAAGACCACCACCGCCCTGCGGAGGACTGAAGAGGAGGGAGCGGAGGACAGAGAGTCTGACCATTCAAGTCTGATCAATTTCCCTCATACCTTCAATTGAGAACACTATTATTATTCTGGGAATGAAGAAGGACAGGAGTGAGAAGGAGAATAATGCCAGGAACATTTGAGATCTTAAGACTGCAGACTATGGCGGTGGAGCGCCTATTGGAGTAGTGCGGGGCAGAGGGAGATATGGCATTAACAGGGTGAGGAGAAGATATAATGGAAGACAAGATCGATGTCTGAAATCTATCCCGTCTTCCACCCACCCTGTTAGTCCAAAAGAACCAAGGGTCATCCCAACCATACCACAGACCCTCATCATGCTCCTTTGCAATGCCTGGTCGGTGAGGAACAAATCACATATCATCTATGATTTGCTGGAAGAGGAAAACGCCAACCTGGCTTGCTTTACGGAAACCTGGCTGGGAGAGGATAGCAGTGTAACTTGGACAAAGCCCTCCCAGCTGAGTATGCCGTCCAGGAGCAAGTTAGGGAAAGTGGGCGAGGGGGGGGGGGAATCACCTTAGTCCATAAAAATACTATCACCTTGACCAGGAGACCTGACCGGAAAACCGATCATATTGAGTGTGTTTACCTGACCCTGAAGGCTAGGGACAGCTTGGGGATTCCATGACAGCCATGGGTCTGTCTCAATTAGTCTCAGGCCCGACACATTGTGCTGGTAACACTCTCAATGTGAACTTTTGCATGGAACAGGAAAATCTGTGGGCAGGCTCCATTAGTAGTAGTAGTAGTAATAATAATAATAATAATAATAATAATAATAATAATATTTATTTATATGCCACCCAATCACAGGGAATCCGGGTGGCTTACAACATAGGGAAATACAAAGCAATAACAATACAAATGAAATAAAAAGCAAATATAACATAGCAAATATATTAAGCAATGACAATAAAATAAAATAACAACTATACAAGTAAATAACAACAAAATACTTGGCAAATCAACAGAGCAAAAATACATACAATTAACAAAGCAAAGCAAGTAAAAAGAATAACTAACAGTAAATGCTCCTTGCATATTAAGATAAAAAAATACACAAGCCAAATCTAAGGGGAGCCAAATCCCTCCAGCTGGGCCTCGTTGGAAATTGGGAAGGAGGCAGGCGGAGAATTCAGGGTCCATCTTCCCTCTCAGGCTGAAGGAGAGAGGCTCTGGGCTGGTGCTGGGTGGGCAAGGCAGTCCTCCTCCTCCACCTGAGTCCTCCATTGCCTTTTGAGGCTCTGGGCTGGTGTTGGGTGGGGTAAGGCAGTCCTCCTCCACATGAGTCCTCCATCGCCTTTTGAGGCTCTGGGCTGGTGTTGGGTGGAGTAAGGCAGTCCTCCTCCTCCACATGAGTCCTCCATCGCCTTTAGAGACTCTGGGCTGGTGTTGGGTGGAGTAAGGCAGTCCTCCTCCTCCACATGAGTCCTCCATCGCCTTTTGAGGCTTTGGGCTGGTGTTGGGTGGAGTAAGGCAGTCCTCCTCCTCCACATGAGTCCTCCATTGCCTTTAGAGACTCTGGGCTGGTGTTGGGTGGGGTAAGGCAGTCCTCCTCCTCCACCTGAGTCCTCCATTGTCTTTTGAGGCTCTCGGCTGATGTTGGGTGGGATGAGGCAGTCCTCCTCCTCCACCTGAGTCCTCCATTGCCTTTAGAGGCTCTGGGCTGGTGTTGGGTGGGGTAAGGAAGTCTTCCTCCTCCACCTGAGTCCTCCATTGTCTTTTGAGGCTCTCGGCTGATGTTGGGTGGGGTAAGGCAATCCTCCTCCTCCACCTGAGTCATAGAATCATAGAATCACAGAGTTGGAAGAGACCACAAGGGCCATCCAGTCCAACCCCCTGCCAGTCCTCTGCTCTGTCATGGACAGACCATTTTCTGGTCAAGATGGAACTGAAGGTCACTACCCACATACCCCTCGGGGGTGGAGGACCTATTAGAATGGTCCGCCCTCAAAGGTTGATGGAACCCAAAAGGTTCCAGGAAGCCCTAGAGAGATATATGGTTGGGAATGACGGCAATTCCGTCGAAGCTCTGGTTGATACCTGGGATAACGATCTTACCAGGGCTTTAGACGCTATTGCTCCCGAGTGTCCTTTACTACCCACTTCTAACAAGAAACCATGGTACAACCAAGATCTTCGGAAAATGAAGCAGGCCACACAACGACTAGAGCACAAATGGCAGAAACACCAACGCTTATCTGACAAGACACTCCACAGTCATCTCCTTCGTTCCTACGGACTGGCAATTGATGTAGCAAAGAATACGTTCTATGCTACACATATTGCATCAGCAGAGTCACGTCCAGCAGAGCTGATCTTGATCTTGATGCCAATAATTCAATAGAATCTGTAAGAGAGGTGTCTAATGACTCCACGAACTGTGTTAGACTGGATCATTTTGAGCTTGTAAATACCGATGAAGTGGACAAGCTCCTTGGATGTGTAAGGAAGACGACATGCCCCCTTGATCCTTGCCCATCCTGGCTGACTGTTCAGGGAGGGGATGCAGCAACATCTCTACTCCAACTTATAATTAACACATCCCTTAGGGAGGGTAAATTTCCAACTAAGCTTAAACAAGCAGTGGTGAAACCACTACTGAAAAAAAAACCTCCCTAGACTCCCGATAAGGAACAACTACAGGCCAGTGTCCTTATTACCATTTCTGGGCAAGGTAATCGAGAGGGCAGTTGCCTTCCAACTCCAAGCCATCTTGGATGAAGCCGATTATCTAGACCCATTTCAAACTGGCTTCAGGTCGGGCTATGGAGTCAAGACTGCCATGGTCGCCTTGGTCGATGATCTCTGTCTGGGCATCAACAGGGGAAGTGTGACCCTGCTGGTGCTCTTGGACATCTCAGTGGCATTCGATACCGTTGACCACGGTCTCCTGAGAGTTAGAAATCGAGGGCACTGCACTCCAGTGGTTCCGGTCCTACCTCTTGGGCAGATTCCAGATGGTGAAGCTGGGGGACAGCTGCTCTCGTAAAAAAGAACTGGTATCTGGTGTCCCTTAGGGCGCCATTCTGTTCCCCATGCTGTTTAATATTTACACGAAGCCGCTGGGACAGATCATCTGGAGACATGGGGCATGGTGTTGTCAGTATGCTGATAACACCCAAATCTCTATGTCTCCGACTGTAGCAGTGACCAAGGATGGCATCTCCCCTCTAAATGCCTGCCTTGAGTCAGTAATGGGCTGGAGGAGGGAAAACAAGCTCAAACTGAATCTAGAGAAAACGGAGGTACTCGAGATAGGTACCCCTGGCCTGGGGAGGGAGGTTTGTCAGCCAGTCCTGGATGGGGTCACACTTCTCCTAAAGGATGAGGTTCACAGTTTGGGAGTACTCCTGGACTCATCTTTACAGCTGTGATCTCAGGTGGAGGCAACGGCCAGGAGTGCTTGGTACCAACTTCGGTTGATACGCCAACTGCGACCCTACTTGGCCCAGAAGGACCTAGAAGCAGTGGTACATGCATTAGTAACCTGCCGTCTAGATTTCTGTAATGCGCTCTACATGGGGCTACCTTTGTATCAGGTTCAGAAGCTTCAATTGATCCAAAATGCAGCAGCTAGATTGGTCACAGGAACATCTAGATCTGACCATATTACCCCAATATTTAAATCTTTATATTGGCTGCCGATCAGCTTCCAGGCACAATACAAAGTGTTGGTTATTACCTATAAAGCCCTATATGGCTTGGGCCTGAGTTATTTGAGGGAACGCCTCTCTCTACACAATCTGCCCCGCACTCTCAGGACGTCAGGGAAGAAGTTATTAGAATATACTAAAACAAGATTAACATCAACTTCCCAGAAAGCCTTCACTGCCGCAGCCCCCAAGTATGACCTCCCAGAAGAGATCCTTCTTAGTGCCTCCTTGGAAACTTTTAAGAGGGCACTTAAGAAGGATCTTTTCCGGCGTGCCTTCCTACCCAATCTCCTGTGAGAATATAAGAACTATGATAATGATGGTCATTTTAGAGAGTTGTAATTTAATGATTTTACTGCCTGATATTTTATATTGTTGCTTTTATTGTCACATTTTATATTGGGTTTTTTTCCATGATGTAATCCCGCCTCGATCCACAGGGAGATGCAAGAAATATAAATTTATTATTATTATTATTATTATTAATAATAAAATGAAACTATGTCCCAAATTTATCACATGTATTAAAAAATTCATAAAAACCAATTAGCAAAAATAATTATAAATGGGATGAAATCAAGATAACTTTTTGATAAAAAGAGGTACAAGACAAGGATGTTCTCTATCTCCTCTGCTGTTTTTATTGGTAAAAGAAATTTTAATTAGGAAAATTAAAGAAGATACAGAGATGAAGGGATTAATTTTTTTTAAAAAAACATAATTTTAAAGTTAGGACTTTCATGGATGATTAAGCATAATTTTGGATGAACCGTCCAAGGGAGGAGAAAAATTGATGCAAATTATAGAAGAACCTGGCAATATCTCAGGTTGTAAAATAAATAAAGATAAATCAGCAATCTTAACCAAAAAAAAAAAGAAAAAAAACCCACCTTACAACAGCAGAGGAGACAGAGGTAGCCAAAATACTAGGAATTGGAATTTAAAAATCAGTGAAGTATTTAGGAATCAACATAACAAACCAAAATATAAATATATATGAAAAGAATTACACAATGTTTTGTTCACCATAGAATCATAGAATTGGAAGAGACCACAAGGGCCATCCAGTCCAACCCCCCTGACATGCAGGAACTCCCAGTCAAAGCATCCCCGACAGATGGCCATCCAGCCTCTGCTTAAAGACCTCCAAGGAAGGAGACTCCACTACCCTCCGATGGAGCGTGTTCCACTGTCGAACAGCCCTTACTGT
This sequence comes from Urosaurus nigricauda, assembly GCA_034509955.1. NCBI lineage: Eukaryota > Metazoa > Chordata > Lepidosauria > Squamata > Phrynosomatidae > Urosaurus > Urosaurus nigricauda. The sequence continues at coordinate 324,202,903 of JAOEGL010000002.1, read as the reverse complement.
CAGGAAGTTCCTCCTAATGTTGAGGTGGAATCTCTTTCCCTGCAATTTGTATCTGAAGTAAAATTAATTAAAATGGCTTCCCTTCAGATTTCCTTCTGAAGAGTCAGCAGAATTGCAGGCGAGTCAGGACTGGTAGTAGCTGGTCAGAACTTGTATAAACCGGTATAAACCTGTTACAGAGACATGTGAAAGAATACATGAACAGAAGCATGGCAACTGTTTTGAACCAATGAAATGCATGTGTTTCATCTTAATAGAGCCCATGATGAAAGGGAGGAAGAAGCCTTATCCACAGACATCATGCCTTATGGACACATTGGCTGAGAGGATGTCCTGAGGAGGGGGAGGAGGCCTAAGGAAGGAGAGGCTTCCGAACAAACACCGAACACACAATAAACAAGAAACACATGGCTTGCTTCACTAAGCATTTGTCCCCAACCACAGGAGGCCAGACAGAGAGGCATCAGCCCTTTCTTTTCTAGTCTAACAAGAGCCCTTCCCATTTCTAGGAGAGGAAAAGCTTTTGTGGGGGGGGGCATGGAAACCTACTGGCTGAGTCACATACTCTCAGCCTCAGAGAAAGATAAGGGCAAACCACAGCCTATATACTAATATTGCAAAAAAAAAAAAAACCCAAAAACCCAGGATGATCTTATGGCCTTAGGGTTGCCACAAGTTGGAAGTGACTTGAAGGCATTCAACAACAACAAGAAGAACTGCTGCTGTCTGCCTTGATAGTTTCACCTTTGGGTTGAAAGTAAAAACTTGAAAGGCATTCTCACTCTCTCTTGCTCACACACACACACACACAAAATGCACACTCTCTCAAACTCAGAATAATAGTAACAAACCTTTCCCTGATGAAATTTGCCCAGAAAACCCCAGGCACTCACTCTCACATTATACAGTACACTGTCTGCATGTAGCTGCAGCTTCTTCTTCCTTCCTGGATCTCACCAGAAGGTAGGCAGGCAGGCAACTTGCAGGCACACAAAAGAACAACAGCAACAAGAAGCATTTAAAAAGCAGACAAGACTACCAACTACAATGGGAGCCCTGGAGAGCAGGGCTCAAATCCCAGCTCAGCCATGGAAACCCACTGGGTACCTTGGGCAAGTCACACTCTCTCAGGAATATATAATAATTTTATTTCTAGTCCCCCCTCTTAACGGGCAATCGAGGCGGGGTACAAGAGAAGTTAAAACATCACAGTTAAATTAAAATATCCAAACCCAATCCCAACTCCCTCCCTTAAAAAAGAATTAAACCAAAGGCAAGTTAAAAACAATTGGAAATAAGTAAAAACAGCAATATCACAGCAAAAGACTTCCTGAGCAGTTTAGCAGGATGGGGACTAAAAATTAGTAGAAGATAGAGCCGGGAGGTGTTAAACATTTTCCGGGAAGGCCTGCCGGAAGAGATGCGTCTTCAAGGCTTTCTTGAAGCTGTCGATAGATGGAATAAGATGCATCTCGTCTGGCAGATCATTCCAAAGCTTGGGGGCGAAGCAGGCCCGTACCCAGACCTCGAGGGGCCCTGGGGCAGAAAGTACATTCGGGCCCCTATATTTTTTAATGTCCCGAGTCCTACTGTGAGCCGCCCATCTTGGTGCACCGTCGTTTACAAGAGTCAAACGTTGTGCTCTGAATCCCACAACAGACTCCAGCTCCCAGAATTCCATAGCCTTCAGCCAGAAAAGAGTCAAGCCTTGTGCTCTGGGCCCCACAACAGACTCCAACTCCCACAATTCCAGAGCCTTGAGCCAGGATGCAATGCCAAGCCGGGCTATTTCTCCAGTGTGGATGCAGCCTGTGTGTTTTGCCTCCCCCCTTGAGCCACTGAGACCCCCTTTGTCTCCCCACAAGCAACTCGGGACCCCTCTTGCTCCAATGCACCCCAAAGGCCTTGCCCCCCAGACCCGGTCCCCTTTTGAATGCTAATCAGGGTCATCCCTGGTCGGTCCTTGGATGGGAGACCAACAATGAGTCTACCTGTAGGTAAATAGACAGACAGAGGGATAGAAGGAGGGATACCTAAACAGATAGATGGTAGGTAGGGATGGATGGATGGATGGATGGAGAGAGAGTGGGATAGATGGAGGGAGGGATAGCTAGGGAGGGAAGGATAGAGAGAGAGAAAGAAAGAGAAAAATAGCTAAATGGATGGGTGGATGGAGAGAGGGGGAATATGCAAAAGAAGGATAGATGGGGGAAAGGATGGGTGGATTGGAGAGGGGGCTTTGGAGGGAACCAGGGACAGAGGCACTGCCTCCCATTTTCTGCCCAGAGGCTGGTGCTGGGCTGCCTCCTACCCTTCTCTTCTGCCCTCTCCCAAGGACCCCCTCCTTTCCCCCCTCTCTCTCTCTCGGCCCCACAACAGACTCCAGCTCCCAGAATTCCATAGCCTTGAGCCAGAAAAAGAGTTAGAGCCCTGCCCTGGTCCCCACAACAGACTCCAACTCCCAGAATTCCATAGCCTTGAGCCAGAAAGAGTTAAAGCCTTGCCCTGGGCCCCACAACAACAGACTCCAGCTCCCAGAATTCCATAGCCTTCAGCCAGAAAAAGAGTCAAGCCTTGTGCTCTGGGCCCCACAATAGAGTCCAACTCCCAGACTCCCACTCCATATAGCCTTGAGTCAGAAAAGAGTTAAAGCAGGGCCAAACCTGGTTATTTCTGCAGTGGCCCCTGAGTGGCTGAAGCAATGCTCTCAGGCTCCCACATGGCCAGTCCTCCTCCAGAGTCTGAGTGGTTGGGAAAGGGAGGGACTCAGGAGAGGCGGTCCCTTAGGTAGGATGGACCCGAGCCATGTAGGGCTTTAAAGGTTAAAACCAACACCTTGTACTGTGCCCAGAAACTGGTCGGCAGCCAGTGGAGAGATTCTAGCACAGGTGTCATGTGCTCTCTCCTGGATGTGCCAGTAATGAGTCTGGCTGCCATATTCTGGACTAGTTGTAGTTTCCAAGTTAAGCACAAGGGTAGCCCCATGTAGAGTGCATTACAGAAGTCAAATCGTGAGGTTACCAGAGCGTGTATCACAGTTTCCAGATCCTTCCTCTCCAGGAAAGGGCGCAGCTGGCGTATCAGACAAAGCTGATAACAGGCACTCCTGACCGTCGCATTCACCTGACTGGTCATGTGAAGCGACGAGTCTAGGAGGACCCTCAAGCTGCGAACACAGTCCTTAGAGGAGAGAGTGACTCCATCAAGAACTGGAGATTGTATTCCCAAACCTGGTTTCGAGCCTGTAACTGTGAGTACCTCCATTTTGCTTGGACTGAGTTTCAAATTGTTTTCCCTCATCCAATCCATTACCGCCTCAAGGCAACGGTTGAGAGGAGAGATGCCATCTGAGGTCTGAGTGGGCGATCTTGTCACGGAGAGATATATCTGAGTGTCGTCAGCATACTGAAGACACTGAGCTCCATGCCTCCGAATGATCTCACCAAGCGGCTTCATATAGATGTTAAACAGCATTGGGGACAGGATGGCGCCCTGAGGGACGCCACAATTAAGCTCTATCTTAGAAGAGCAACTGTTCCCAAGCCTCACCCTTTGGGATCTGCCGGAGAGAAAGGACCGGAACCACCGGAGCACGGTGCCACCGATCCCCAACTCTCTCAGCCGGTCCAAAAGGATGGCATGATCTAGGGTAACTGAGTCCTCATTCCCACTACCATACAAACTGGATCGTGAATTGGTTTGAACCACTTCAAACGACTCTGGTTCCCACTTAATCTGAATCGCTGAAGTGTTTCTGAGAGCGGGCCATGCTCTATGCCTATTATCCCCTGTCTTTTTGACGCTGATTTCTTCCGCTTCTTTTTCAATAAATTGGTTCTGCACAAGTGTGAACCACATGAGGATTGGAATCGATTTAAATTTGCCCTTCGTCCGGCTGGAACAGGTCCATTTTGAATTGATTCTTGCCTGAATGTGAAACACAACTGGATTGTTTTGGAGGGAAAAATGCGATCGGGGGAAATGTAGTGGGTAGCACACTCCACTGTTGAATCAATCCATTGATTCAGATCGCATACCGATTTTATCTGTGAGAATGGGGCCCAATATAACCCTACAATAGATTTCCCCTTAGGTTGCCCTAAGTCGGAAGCAACTTGGAGGCACACATACACTCACTCACAGCCAAGTCACCCTCTCTCAGCCTCAATAGCAAACCCCTTCTGGACAAAGCTTGCCAATAAAACTGCCTGAAGAAATGACTTGTAGTCCCACAACACAGGAGATGCCCGACCCTCGGGAAGAGTCACTCCGAGAGGGATGGCTCTCACATAGCCTCCCCAGGGGTCCTGTTGGCTGGAGCCATCTTGGGGCAAAGCGGGGGGGGGGGGGAGAGAAGATCAGGGCCCCTTTAGTTCCTGTAAGCCTCGCCCCCAGGCAGCATGTTCACCAAGACTGATGAAGAGATTGGGGGAAATGAATGGGAGAGCTGACTGCCTCCTCTAACTAGGGCCTGATGGCACCTGCTTTATTTATTTCGGAAGCCCCTCTGACTCAAGGTGGGCCCCAGAAAGTTGTCCACGTTCCAGCACCCCACCCCACCCAATCTCCTAGATTGTCTGTCTTTCCTCATTACAAACTTGTGTCATCTTAACCATACTCAGAGTTTGTCTGGGCATCTTTCCTGTCTTCAGCTGTGAAATGTTTACAATGGAACTGGAGAGAATTCCTCCACACCAAGATCATCATCACCCCATCCAGCACAGAAAACAAGGTCCAGAGTGTGCCCAGCAGTATGAATAGGGCCAGATACCACTTGAGACAGACCCCTGGTTCTCATGGAGGGCATAAAGTCCTGAGCCATGCCTGAAAGGGCAGTCTCAGCCTAGATGTTGAAGTCCTCCAACACCAACCCTGAGACCATCCCGGCTAGCTCAAGAAGGTAGACTCTTGTGCAGCAGTATAGGCAGTACAAGAACAGAAATGCTGCTCTTTTCCAGCTCCCCCCTCCCTTTTCTGGGCCCCACAACAAACTCCAGCTCCCAGAATTCCACAGCCTTGACTGCCAAGGCAATTAAAGCGGTGCCAAACCAGGTTATTTCCCCAGTGTGGATGCAGCCTGAAAGAAAGAAGTTGGCAGCATAAGCTTTCCTAGACTTCAGTAGCTGCATTTGGACTTAAGTCTTGGAAAGCTCATGCTGCCAATTTCTTTCTTTCAGTGAGTCACAAAGGGGAGCCTATATCATCAGGCAAGTTTTCTCCAGAGGATCTTTGCCATCATGGCCTTCTTCCCCTGAGGCTGCCTGCCATCCTCCCTGAGCCTGGGTCTCCCCTTCCTTCCTCTCCTCCCAAAGGAGGCCCAGAAGGAGGCAGGCTCTGTCTGTATCCAGGGCGCCTGGGACTAGGGAGGGACCTTTGCCTCTTGGACCCTCATCCACCATTAAAAGGAGGGCCCAAGGCAGCTCATAAAATAAAGACCTTGTTAAAACTTTACAGTATAAGGTATTCCAGATCATCTAGTTAAAAGAAGCATAACATTAATACAAAAAGATAAGGAAAGTTAAAAACATAACTGAAAACAGACAAAGACTCCATGCTTGCTTTGGAATTCTGGGATCTGTACTTGAGCTGGCCATTGAGCCTTCTCTGGTCCCATAAGGAACTACAGTTCCCAGAATGCCATAGCACTGTGGAGTGGTTTCCAAGTGGGTTATCCCCGCAGGGCGGATGCATGCAGCCCCAACCTTCTTTCAGGGACCTCTGGGGCCACAAAGTGTTAGGAGTCCCAGAATTCCACAGCATAGAGCCATCCTAACATCATCAGTAGATTAACAGTTATATTGAGCCAAGGAGGGTTAATCAGTCGCCAGAGTGGGATATTTCTTTCAGGGCGGAGGAGCCATAGAGGAAAGAGGGGCCCAACAACAGCCATACTAGACCTTCCAGATTGCCTTTGCAGCAGCCCTTCATGTCTCTGCTGCTCAGGGGGCTCCCCTGCCCTTCCCTCACAACAACAACCCTGCAGAGGAGGACGGCTGGAAAGCCTGGGCCCTAGCTATGGGCCCTTTCAGAGCAGGAGTCCTCCCAGGAGCCCTCCATTCAAGGACTGGCCAGGCCTGACCCTGCTCACCTTTCCAGAATGGATGCCATTGCTGCCTTTAAAGACTAAGCATCTTCTGGAGCTGGAAGAGGAATAGAGGAGGAAGCTGCCCAGATTTATGTTACTTTCTTTTGGGGGAATAAGCCTCAAAGTCCAGTGCTTTGAGTATTCGACTATATGGCCCCAGAGACCAGGGTTCGAATCCCCGCTTAGCCATGGAAACCCTCTAGGTGATCTTAGGGGAGTCGCACTCTCTCAGCCTCAAGAGGAGGTGCTGGCAAAACCACTCCTGAACAAACCTTGCCAAGGAAACTCTGTGATAGACTCGCCTTAGGTTCAGCATAAGTCAGAAATGACTTGAAGGCACACAGCAACAACAGAAATTTGTTGTTGCACACAGAAACAACAGATAATAACAATAATAATAATAATAATAAATATTTATTTATATCCCGCCCCTCTGGGTAAGCAATCCCTCCATTCTAAATGTCATCCTCCGGCCTGGGAGGGAGCGAACAGGCAGGCCTAGCCTGAAGAAAAAGAGCCCTCCCTCCAGTCCATCTGCCTTGGTCCAGACCTCAGAGGGAGAGAAGAACCACTGGACCTCATCCCCTTTCCCACCACCATTCCCTTCTCCTTTTGTGTCTTTTTAGATTGTAAGCCTGAGGGCAGGGAACCGTCTAATTATAAATAATAATTGTAAGCTGCTCTGATAGCCTTTAGGGCTGAAGAGCGGGGTATAGATACCATAAATAAATATAAATAAATAAAAATAAAGCCCCATTAAGAAAGCCAGGTGTAACGAATCATAGAATCATAGAGTTGGAAGAGACCACAAGGGCCCTCCAGTCCAACCCCCTGCCATGCAAGAACTCCCGATAAAAACATCACTGACAGATGGCCATCCAGCCTCTACTTAAAGACCTCTAAGGAAGAAGACTCCATGGTTTAAACAATGGAGATTCAAAGCCCCTCTCAGCTCATTGGGTGACCTTGGGCAAGTCACACTCTCTCAGCTTAAGAAGATGCAAAATCAAACCCTCTCTGAATGAATCTTTCCAAGAAAACTCTGCCTTAGGGTCACTATAAGTTGGCCTCAGAAGGAGACAAAGGCAAAGCCACTCTGAAGAAGATTATGGGCAGCCCATGGGGATGTGAGGGATGTTGGTTCATATGGTAAGAGCAGTGGCAATGGCTCTGACATTTGTTCCCTGCGTAGGACCCTTCCCGATGGTGTCTGGCACCTTAGCTATAGCCACCAACATCCTGCGCATCTCCAAGGGCCTTTTCCTCATATGTTTTGTTTGTAGAAATCCTAAGAGTTGTAGTGTAGTGTATCTGTGTTGCCTTGCTTTTATTCAGTTTCACTGAAATTGCATTTCTCTAGTCAGTATTTCACTGTGTTCTAATCCCAATTTGTGCTCTTGATCAATAGACTAAATTATATGCATCTATTTGTCAAAAAGCCAGGAGTAGCAGCTCTTCCACGCAGCAGAAACAAATCAGTTTGACACCACTTTAAGTGTCATGGCTCCATCCTATGAGATTCCTAGGTTTGTAGTTTAGTGAAAGATTTGACCTGGTCTGTCAGAGAGTTCTGGTGCCTCACCAAACTACAAATCTCAGGATTCTGCAGGATGGAGTCATGACAGTTAAAATAGTGTCAAATGGATGTATTTGTCCATTGTAGATGCACCCTGGGTGTCCATTTAGGCACACAAGGCAGAATTACTCAACACCTTCTTTGCTTCAGTCTTCTAAGAAAAGGCAAAGGGTGCTCAACCTAAGGATATTGGGGAAGAAGACAGAATAGGGGAATTTCAGCACAGAATAAGTAAAGAGATAGTACAGGAATACTGGGTTAACCTAAATGAATATAAGTCTCCAGGACCAGATGAACTACATCCTAGAGTATTAAAAGAACTGGCAAACGTAATATCGGAGCCATTGGCAATAATCCAGCAGACTGGAGGAGGGCAAACATTGTCCCAATCTTCAAAAAGGGGAAAAAAGAGGATCCCAACAATTATCGTCTGGTTAGTCTGACATCAATACCAGGAAAGATTCTGGAGCAGATCATTAAACAGAGAGTCTGTGAACATTTGGAAGGGAATGCCATAATCACAAAAAGCCAACATGGGTTTCAGAGAAACAAGTCTTGCCAAAGAAATCTGATCTCTTTTTTGGATAAAATTACCAGTTTGGTAGATGAAGGGAATGCTGTGGATACAGTATATCTTGATTTCAGTAAGGCCTTTGACAAGGTTCCCCATGACATTCTTGCAAACAAGCTTGTAAAATGTGGGCTAGACAAGGTAACCATTACATAGATTTATAACTGGTTGACTGGCCGAACTCAAAGGGTGCTCAACAACGGCTCCTTTTCATCCTGGAGAGAAGTGACCAGTGGCGTCCCACAGGGTTCTGTACTGGGCCCAGTGCTATTCAACATCTTTATTAATGATTTGGATGACAGAATTGGGGGCATACTTATCAAATTTGCAGATGACACTAAACTGGGAGGAGTAGCTAATACCCCAGAGGACAGGATCAAAATTCAAAATGACCTGAATAGACTAGAAAGCTGGGCCAACGCTAACAAAATGAAATTTAATGCGGAGAAATGTAAGGTTCTGCACTTAGGGAGCAAAAATGAAATGCACAGATATAGGATAGGGGACATCTGGCTGAATGAAACTATGTGTGAAAGGGATCTTTCTCCGGTCCTGCTCTCGAGCAGCCGAACGCCTTTGGAAAAAGTCCAGGGACTGGGCCGATTTTATTCATTATAAACGGATAGTTTATTCTCGCTGTCTTGAGTTTCTTGAAGCCAATTCCATCCTGGACCCGTTTCAGTCTGGTTTCCGCCCACGGCACTCTACAGAAACAGCCCTCACCAAAGTCTCAACTGATCTCTTGCAGGCCAAGACAAATGGCCTCTACTCTATTCTCATTCTTCTAGATCTGTCTGCGGCCTTTGACACCGTGGACCACTGTCTCTTGCTTGACTTACTTTCTGACCTCGGGTTCTCCGACTCTGTTCTCAACTGGTTCAAATCTTACTTGTCAGACCGATCCTTTGCCGTGGTCAGACTTCCTCCTCTGTCCCCTTATCTGTTGGAGTTCCTCAGGGCTCTGTCTTAGGTCCCCTTCTGTTCTCTCTTTACACACTGTCCCTTGGTAAACTCATCAGTTCTTTTGGCTTCTCCTATCATCTGTATGCCGATGACACTCAGCTGTATCTTTCAACCCCTGACCTTTCGCCGGGGCTCGAACAGCAAGTCTCCTCTTGTCTGGCTGCCATCTCTCAGTGGATGCGGCATCGGCGCTTGAAGCTCAACATGTCTAAGACAGAGCTTCTCATCTTCCCACCTAAGCCCACCCTTCAATACTCCTTTTCTGTTTCTGTTGACGGCATTTCTATTCAGCCGGTTCAGCAAGCCCGCAGTCTTGGCTTCATTTTTGATTCCTCGCTGTCATTTACTCCCCAGATTCAGGCCACCGCCAAGACCTGTAGATTCTTTCTTTACAACATTGCTAAAATCCGTCCTTTCCTCTCAGCCTCCACCGCCAAGACTCTGGTCCATGCCCTAGTGGTATCACGACTAGATTATTGTAACCTCCTTCTGACAGGGCTTCCTCTCTCTCATCTCCATCCTTTAATCTCTGTCCAGAACTCAGCTGCACGTATTATCACATCTGCTCACCGCTTTGACCATGTTTCTCCTCTTTTATCCTCCCTTCACTGGCTCCCCTTCCCCTTCCGCATCCAGTACAAGCTTTTGCTGTTGACTTTCAAAGCCCTCCACGGACTGGCCCCTCCTTACTTGTCTGAACTTCTTTCTCCTCACACTCCTTCTCGTACCCTCCGTTCTGGTAGTCTAGGTCTCCTGTCCCAGCCGAGGATTTCCACTGCCCCATCCCGGATTCGTCCCTTCTCACTTGCTGCCCCTCACTCCTGGAACCTTCTTCCCCCACATGCACGCCTCATCACTTCCCTAACCAGGTTCAAAACTGAGTTAAAGACTATATTATTTAGGGAAGCTTTCCCAGGACTGTGCCATCCGCCCCAGGATGCCTCCTTTTAACTTTGTATTAAGAAGCCATGCCCTCCCTCCTGTCCATCTGCCTTGGTCCTGGCCCCAGAGGGAGAGAAGAACCACTGGACCTCACCCCCTTTCCCATCACCTTCCCCTCTTCCTTTTGTGTTGTCTCTTTTAGACTGTAAGCCTGAGGGCAGGGATCCGTCTAATTTATGATTGTATGTACAGCACTGTGTAAATTTACAGCGCTATATAAATAAAGGTTAATAATAATAATAATAATAATAATAATCTAGGAGTTCAAGTAGACCATAAGTTGAACATGAGTCAACAGTGCGATGCGGCAGCTAAAAAGGCCAATGGTATTTTAGGCTGCATCAATAGACGTATAGTGTCTCGATCAAGGGAAGTAAAAGCGCCGCACTATTCTCCTTTGGTCAGGCCCCACCTGGAATACTGTGTCCAGTTCTGGGCACCACAATTCAAAAAGGATGTGGAGAAACTGGAGCATGTCCAAAGGAGGGCAACTAAGATGGTGAAGGGTCTGGAAACCATGCCCTATGAGGAACGACTTAGAGAGCTGGGGATGTTTAGCCTGGAGAAGAGAAGGTTAAGAGGTGATATGATAGCCCTGTTCAAATATTTGAAGGGATGTCTCATTGAGGAGGGAGCAAACTTGTTTTCTGCTGCTGCAGAGACTAACGCGAAACAATGGATGCAAGCTGTAGGAAAAGAGATTTCACCTCAACATTAGGAGGAACTTCCTGACAGTAAGGGCTGTTCGACAGTGGAACACACTCCCTCGGAGTGTAGTGGAGTCTCCGTCCTTGGAGGTCTTTAAGCAGAGGCTGGATGGCCATTTGTTGGGGATGCTTTGATTGGGAGTTCCTGCATCGCAGGGGGTTGGACTGGATGGCCCTTGGGGTCTCTTCCAACTCTATGATTCTATGACTACATCCTGGCCTCTGAGGGGAGTGAAATGGTAAACTGAGCCCTCCTCCATGGCTTCTGACTGCATCCTGGCCTCTGAAGGGAGTGAAGAGGTAAACTGAGCCTCCTCCATGGCTTCTGAGTATATCCTAGCCTCTGAATTGAGTGAAAAGGTAGGGCCAGCCCCATCCGGCCTTCCCTGAAGAGGCTGAGCCCTTCATCATGGCATCTGTCTTGATCAAGGCCTCAGAGGGAGAAAGAACTGTTGGACCTGATTCCCTTCCCCTTCACCATTCCCTCTCCTTCTGTGTACTGTCTCTTTTTTAGATTGTTAGCCCAAGGGCAGGGAATCATCTAATTGAAAAGATTGTATATACAGTGCTGTGTAAATTTACAGCGCTAAATAAATAAAACTATCATCATCATCATCATCATCATCATCATCATCATCATCGTTGTCATCAGAAGCAGCAGCAGCGAGTCCAAACCTGGAAAGTAGCAGAGCCTGTCATACTCTTAGAGTGTAAGACTATGCCTCTGGAGATCAGAGTTTGAATTCCTGCTCAGCCATGGAAACCTACTGAGCGTGTCCTTGGGAGAGTCATATTCTCTCAGCCTCGGTGGAAGGCAAAGACAAATCAAGCCAACAAAAACCCCATGATGGTTTCACCTTAGTTTGGCAATATATTGGAGGCACAAAACAACAAAGTGTTATCTTTAGCAGCGATATGGAACTAGGTCTCTATCACAATACATAATTGTAGCCCCTTGGTCTCACTTGAATTATCATGTCTGCATCCTATGGAATTCTGGGATTGGGACTTTGGAAAGGAACTACACTACACATCTCTGGCAGAGAATTTAACATGCCTCATGTATTGTCCTTAAAGGGGTATAAAAGGATATTGTCTCTCCCTGAGAGCATCCACAACCAATATTGAATAGGGGTCATTTTATCAGGTGCTGTTTTAATCTGTTTTCTTATGATGTTCTTGTTATTTTAACCTCTAGATTGTACGCCATAGGCAGGCTTTTTATATATTCTTGATTTTATTGGTTTTTGTACAGCGCCGTGTACATTTATGGTGCTTTATAAATAAAGCTAATAAATATCTTCCGTTCCTGAAGCCTCTGAGGATGCCTTTCGTTGGGCCACAAAATGCTTTGGACGGAGGGAGCGGAGAATGGCTTGCAATGCCTAAAGGAGGCAGAGAGAAAACCTTTAATGATCTTGAATGAAAGTTCTCACTTAATGTAGGCTTTAAAAATTATTTTAAAAATATTTCTTGAATACAGATGTTCTATATAACGTAATTTACCAATGTATCTGGCTTTCTCTTCATACACATACAAATAGGTAGTTAGATAGAAGAGGGCATCCCCCCAAAATGTATACCCACTTTTCAGCATTTTTTTCTTTTCAGAAGAGTTTGCACCCCAGAAGCCAATGCACTTGAAGAAAGAGTTCAAGAGCACAAGGGCAGAGGAGTGTTGTGGCTTAAGAAGTGAAGTTTTTTCATGGGGTTTTGAAGGCTGGGCTTCTTTGGCACAGGGAGGGAAACCCACACTTTTTGGGAAGGGAGGCTTAGCTCGATTTCCCTCTCTCTCCCTCCATATATCTGGCCTTAATCCCAAAGACACCTTGCTGCCACCCCCCAATGATTCAAGGGCTACCTCCCAGCAATGCATTGGGACATGGCTGGGCTTTCTCCTGGTCACTCAGTAAAGCACTAGCTGAGCAAAGGCCCTGAAAAGGTCAAGAGGCAGAGGACTGGAGGAAAAGGTCCATTATAAGAAGGGAAGGACATGGAAGACCCAAGAAAGACGGAGGACAGCTGGTCCTCCAGGCACAAACCTAAAGTATTATCGCTTAGAAAAGGATCAGCCAAATGTCAGCCAAACCTTCCTCAAACCTGCCTCCCTGACTAAGAGTGGCCCAGGCCTTGCTCTCCTTTCAGGCCTCCTCCTTCCTCCTCTCTCTCTCTCAGGCCTCTCTCTCAGCAACCTCCAATAGAGATTACACAATGCCCCTGCTGAAACAGCTCCAATAGCTGCCAGTTGGTTTCCGGGCACAATTCAAAGTGCTGGTGATGACCTATAAAGCTCTATATGGCTCAGGTCCATGCTATTTGGCATTGCCTTGTATGAACCGACGTGGACCCTGAGATCCCTTAGGAGAGGCCCTTCTCTCCTTTCCACCACCACCACAAGCACAGTTGGTGGGGATGCAAGAGAGGGCCTTCTTGGTGGCTGCCCCTGGACTGTGGAAGTCCCTTCCCAGGGCTTGATGGCCTCCAGATGACAGGCAAAAAGACCTTCCTCTTCAGGCAGTCATTCAAAACAGAAAGTTTTTAAAGAATGGGCCGGGTGTTGTATTGTTTTAATGTTCTAAATATTTTTACCTTTTAAAATTATTCGATATGTGATTTGTTTTAATTATTTCAGTAATCTAATTCTGTTTTAGCTGACTACTTTTGTATGCTTTTAATTGTACATTACTTTGTTTTTAATGTTGTAAGCTGCCCTGAGTCTTGGGAAAAGGTGTGGGGGATGATGATGATGATGATAATAAATAAATAAATAATAGTGAATCAATCTCCATGGGCCTGCCTTCTCTTCTCACTGCTCTCCCGTCATGTCTTTGACCAGCTGGAAGCCCTAAAAGCCATCTTCGCCCAAACACACTACCCAGATGTGTTCACCCGAGAAAAGCTGGCCATTAAGATCAACCTGACCAAATCCCATCTTCAGGTAAACGAGGCCTTGGCTTGCCAAATCTGGAGTCTTCTCCCAGCAGCAGCAGCAGCAGCAAAGTTTTTTTCCTCCTCCTCCTCCTCCTCCTCCTCCTCCTCCTCCTCCTCCTCCTCCTCCTCCTCTCCCTCCTGACATCATCCCATTTACTGAGCGCTGCCTGTGATGAGGACCCATTTGAGCTTTTGGTCAAAGAAAACAAAAGAAGCCAATCTGTCATTTTCATGATGCACTTTAATAACATCAACATATTGTGGACTATTAGATTAGGTTGATTAATCAGTCATTCATAATTAACCAGTGATAACGTTCTACACTATTTCTCAATACTATGACGAGAAATTGGAACCTAATTTTTATGTCATGTTTAGCTTTAACAAACGAAACGGCAGCAATCCTGGGGTGAAAATAATTGTGAGGGGTGATGGGGTGCCAAAATATTTCTTGCCTAGGGTGGCCAAATAACTAGAGTCGGCACTGTCTTCTCTCTGTCTCATCAACCTCACAGATGTTTCTGATACACAGACAGGAGAGGGCCTTCTTGGTGGCTGTTCCCAGGCTCTAGCACTACCTTCCTTACTCTACTTTTGCAGCCAAGTCAAGACTTTATTGCTTCAGCAAACATTTCAGAGCTGATGGCTGGGGATGGGAAGGGGGGTGCTATAAGAATGTACTCTTTGGCTGCAGAACCCTACTGCAGGATTAATGCAGTTACATACTGCTTTAACTGTCATGGCTCCATCCTATGGAATCCCTGGATTTGTAGTTTGTTGTGGTATGTACCAGAGTGCTCTGACAGGATAGGCTTATAACTCACCGAACTGCAAATCCCAGATTTCCATTCCATTGACCCTTGGCAACAGAAGTAGACTCGTCCCTCTACATTTGAGGCTTTGACTTTTGCAGATTTTATCTCCTATTTGCCTTTCTTCCTCTCTCCATCCCACACACGGCCAAGACTAGCACCTTCAGCCTTTCTCTGGCCACTTTCTAAGTATCACTGGAAAATATGATTGTCTCATGCCCCTCACTCAACTACAGAAGCCGGAGTAGTCTTTATTCAAGCCTCCTGTGAAAACAACCAGGCTATTTATCTTCACCTTGGAAGACTACAGAGAAAAAAGCACACATAAAGGCATCTTACCACAATAATCCCTTTCTGTATTAAGGTTTCCCTTAATTACATCAGCTTTCCTAGCTGGGGAATGCACCCCTAAGAAATGGTTTACTAATGGGAATATTAAAAGTTGGCACTGAATGCGACGTTGTCCCTAAATAGCTTACAATTGTAAATGAAGCTGTTTGTTTAACAAATTGTAAGCCGCTCTGATAGTCTTGGCTGAAGAGCGGGGTATAAATAAAACATTATTATTATTATTATTATTATTATTATTATTATTTCCTATTTCATGGGAGCCTCATGGGCAGAGTGGACATATGTAGAAATCCCATGACAAAAGAAGAAGCCCCTCATACAACTCTGGGGTGACAAGGCTGAAAGAGCTCAACCGAAACCTGGCTTCCAGAGTCAGAGAGTCCTTGCAGGGAGGCCTCAAACAAGAGAATACCTTCCCTGCAGCCTGGAAAGATTCACAAAGAGGTCTCCTTGGTCCAAAGGGCAGCAATCCTCCAATAGTCCCAATGTCCACCAAGATTGGTGCTAGGAAGCATCCCTTGCTTTCAGCTGGTAGTGCTCCTCAGGCAGGTTCCTCAGGCGCTCAGCAGCCTTGGAAGAGAAAAGGAAGATATGGATAGGCCGGGGGGAGCAGGAGGAGAGTGGGTCCCATCCCAACAAAAAGATGCACTGATGTTTTAAACAAAGGGGGCATCTACACTGGAGAAATACTGCCGTTTGACACCACTTTAAGTTCTGTAGCTCCATCCTATGGACTCCTGGGATTTGTAACTTTACAAGGTCCTGCCAAAGAGTGCTAGTGCCTCACAAAACTACAAATCTCGGGATTCTGTTGGATGGAGCCATGCACCCAAGAGTTCTCTAAAGGAGAGAGACCTAACAGGAACTGTGATTCTCAAGCCACCACCATTTCCATTCTTTCTCCGCTATTTCTCCTTTATCCCACAAATTTTTGTTTCCAAGTCCTCTAGTTCCTATTACCGTATATATGGTTCATGCAAAACTTGTTTGAGACTACTGAATGCCTCTCCAAGACAAGTCTTTATTGATCACATTTTATGGACTTGATCCAAGGCCAAGAATAGCACAGAATCAGGCTGTGGTGGAAGTGTAACTCCAACGCAGATCCTTCACAGCCCCACCCAGGTTCTCTGGGCAACGGGTAGAACGCATGTGTTCCCCATCCCCCATCAGCCAATGTGCAATTCCATCTTTTTCTGTACACTTTTTTAAATAAAGGAAAAGATGATAAATAAAAGGAATAAAAGATGTGTACACTTTTTTTGAAAAAGTAAAGGGTTATATAAGGAATAAAAGGGATAAAAGATGTGTTCTTTCCCATTTCAGTCTCTGGGAAGTCACAGATCTGTGAACATCTTCCTGACATCACAGCTCCTGCTCTGCCCTTTATTCATCATTCTCCTACAGGTTGAGTCAACCTTTTCTGAAATGCTTGGGACCAGCAGTGTTTTGGATACCTGCATTTGCATATACATGCACAATGAAATATCTTAGCTCCAAAACACTCTGCAGAAATCATTCAGTTTGAGACTGCTTTACATGCCCTGGCTCATTACTAGAGAATTCTGGGAACTAAAGTTTTGTGAAACATTTACCCCTCTCTATCAGAGAGCTCTGGTGACAAAATAAACTACAATTCCCAGGATTTCTTAGCACTGAGCCAGGGTAGTTAAAGCAGTCTCAAAAAGGATTTTTCCTGCAGTGTGTTTTGGAGCTTAGAGACGAGACCCAAGTCTAAACAAAAAAATTCCTTTATGTTTCATATACACCTTATACAATTAGCCTAAAGGTAATTTTAGACTACATTGTTAGTAATTTGGTGCATGAAGCCACTTTGTGTTCCTTGAAACATCAGAAAGCAAAGGGTGTCACTGTCTCAGTATTGGCATCCAAGGTAAGGGATATTCAACCAGTACTACCCCCTATCCTCAGTTTTACTCACCTGCTCCGGAGTCAAGTCCCTTTGGGCCTGAGCCAGCATTTCGTAGCCAACCATAAACTTGCGCACAGTGGCAGAACGCAGCAGAGGTGGGTAGTAATGGGCGTGGAGTTGCCAGTGCCTGCAGTCCGCCTCCAGGTACGATCCAGTTGGGGCCCCTGCCAGACAGAGGGAGGGAAATCAGCCTGGTGTGCCAGAGAGCAAGAGGTCAGAAGGAGCACAAGCGGATATTGGAAGATGACAGCCAGACTGAGAAATGGTACATGATCGTTAATGTGTATGATTTCCCATGTACCATGTCTCTGTGTTCCCCATGCCTGCCTTACTCTTTCACTTTAACAAATAAAGGTGCAATCTACAGCATTTAATGTCATTCTCAGCAAAAGATATGAAAACAAAGACAGCTGTTGTGATAAGGAATACAAATACCTTGTTCAATCCTAACAATCCCTTCTCTAAAAAACATCACAACACTGGGAAAACCTTCAGATAAGGACAAGAAAACAATCAAGATACTGAAGAATTTTCACTATGACAAAGTTTAGTGGGGAAATTACCGTATTTTCCGGTGTATAAGATGAATGGGTATATAAGACAATCCCCAACTTTTGAAAAGATTTTCCTGCATTAAAAAGTCGTCTTATATGCTGGAAAATACGACTCTTTCTGTCCCCTCTTTCTGTTCTCCTCCTCCTGCTCCTCCTCACTGCCATCTTCCTTTCTCACCCCCCTTCTCCTCAGAGGAGCTCCTCAGGAGGCCCCAGGGACTGGGAAGCCACCTCCCTCAATAGCCATGGGCACCCTCCTTTCCCAGTACGCTTCCACCATTTCATGCTCCTCTCCAGGGAGACATATCAAAAGAGGTTTGGAGCCAAGGGCTAAGAAGCAGGACTCGGAGTGTCGAGGAGGGTTGGGCACTCTCCTTTGGGCCTGCCCTTCATTTTCGCCTCCTTGTCCTCCTTTTGAGGTGTCTGTCCCTTGCTGCTGCCGCTGCCAGCTCAGAGCCCTCAAATGGTGGCCCAAATGGGGAAATTGGGAAAAGGGAAGGCAGTTGCGCCAGCAGCAGGTGTAGGCCTCTCTTTCTCTTTTTTTCTTCGAGCCTCACCGACACTGCTTAATCTGGCATGTAAGACGACCCTGACCTTCAGAATATTTAAAAACGGTTAAAAAGTCATCTTATACGCTGGCTACTAAAGGAGGCATGATAGAGTTTTATAAAAATTGGGATATGGTGAGAATGAATGAGAAACTTTCTAATTCACAATTTTCTCTCTGTTTGTCTTATAATATTAGGGGAAGGTTCATAACTCAGTATACCGACTGAAATATGATCAGCATTAGGTTGAGAGCAAATTTGAGGCAGGCTGCAAGGGGTCAGGAAAGGAATGGCCAGGGAGAGACTTCGGCTCAAAACAAGAAGCCCCACCAGCAAATACATTCAGGATCAGGGGACTACTGTGCAGCAAAGTGTCTTATCTGTTTCTATGATTCTTTGTTCAGGGAGGAATTCTCAACCTGCCTACTAACATCTTCAGCAAGCCTCCTTTTTGTCCCCTGAAATTCACTGGGCAGAATTGCCAGATTGAAAACTGGAAAGGGCTCCTGGTAGTACACCACTCCTGCTGAAATTCCCTCTTCTGCACAACCACAGCAGGCACAGGAGCCCTCTCCAGTTTTCACTCTGGCAACCTATCCCTGGGAGAGCTTACAGAAGGCTGAAGTTCCCCCACACCAAGGCACTGGATGGGTCCCTTAACAAGGGGAGGAGGGAGAGAAATTAAAAATGGATCAGAGACAATGGGAAATAATGAGATGTTTCTCCCAGGACAAAAGACCAGGACCTCAAAGACAATGAACTGGAGCCCTGTCTCCCTTTCCCTCCCTTCCCTTCCACATGGCGACAACTCTGAAGATAGCACCCAACCCAGGTGGCATCATGCCCTGCTTGGTGACATGGACATTTGGCACAAACCAGCTTCAGGTCTCTTCTTGTGAGAAGTACAAGTTGGAAGCACCCATAAAATACCCTTGCTTCTGGGGCAGAAACTGGGCAGGCCTTCCAGATGTTGGACCGCATTTCCCAGAAACCCTGTAAGAATGCTGGGAGTTTTAGTCTAACAAGACCTGGATGGCCAACACAATTTTAACCTCTGCATTACTGGTTAAATAATTTTGGTTAAAAGTCTGCAATCTGGACCCAGGGAGGATTGTGCTTCAACACATGCAAGTCTCAATTGGTTGTCATGTCAGACCCTAGAAAAGATGTAGGGATGCAGCAGCTCGCCAGAGATTGTCATTCAATTCAATGTTCCATCCTTGCAGGCCAAAATTGATGGGAGTTAAGAGTCGAATGATATCTGGAGGGCTACAAGCTCCTTACCCCTGCCCAAAAGAAAGGTGTGAAGCTACGAGAAAGTGGCTTTTCTTTTCATTTTATAGTGAAAAAGGAGATGTGATGCCAAAAGGGGCTAAAGGTGTGTGTTCTTCTCCCAGGTGCTTACCATGCCATCCCATAGAGTAAGGGAAAGATATCTGGAAGAGATTGTCATATTTGGTGAGAAGCCTCTTCATAATGGAAGCCAGGCCTGCAACATAAAAGGCCCAGATAATGTCAGCCCTTTTGTTTGGAAAATTTGGGGATTTTTTTTTAAAGGGAAAAAATGCAGTTTGGAGTATTTTAAGAATGATAAAATATTTAAGACAAAGTGTTCATTTAGTTACACCCACATTATTATTACTTAAAATTCTATATAACATGAAGACTCTGATGTTAAACAATATACAGAAGTAGATGTTTTTAACTCCTGAATTCTCTTTCCTAAGTTCTTTTTATGGGAATGAATTTTCCTAATAATGTGGCAATACCAAAGAGGGCCCTTATAAGTTCAGGATCTTCTAGCTCTATCTGCTACTAAAAATGGGGGAAAATAAAATTACGAGAATACACTTTGCAACTATGGTCTAAGGGTACTGGACTTTTAATATTGTCATTGCTGTGCACCTTCAAATCATTTCTGACTATTGGCAACCCTATCTTGGTGTTTTCTTGGCAAGATTTGTTCAGAGGAGGTTTGCCATTGCCTTCCCCTGAAGCTGAGAGGATGTGACTTGCTGAACATCACTTAGTGGTTTTTATGGCCAAGCCAGAATTCAATCCATGGTCTCCAGAGTTGTAATCCAACAGTCAAAGTGCTGTGCCACACTTATGAAATATGATAATATTGTGTCAAAATCAATTATATTACTGCATCAGGACATACACACACGTTATATGTTTTACATTCCAAAAGTAAAAAGCTGGTTTTCAACACATAAAGCATTCTAATATAACCACCACCACCCAATTTTTACAAATATTTCCATTATTTCCCAAATAGGATTTTCCCCCATGACTTCAAAATTTTCAGATACTTTACACCTCTAAATCTGGACACAGGAATCCAAACACTATTTGACTTAGCAATACCGTTTATATTCTCCTCATAAGGCAAGTATAGTTCAGTGGGAACTTGAACCATCTCCATCCCCATCCAGCTTCAGTTCCTATTGCCCCACAATCCCTGGTTCAGGAGCATGCTCTGCCACCAACTGCCCACCTTCCCCTGCAGCCCCAAAGGGGCAGAACTGGGCCCTTACTCTCTCTTTCGCTTTCTTGAAGGTCCTGGAGCCGGCAAACATGTCTCCGAGGAAGCAAGAGGGTCTGGTAAGGCCAGGTGGCCCAGTAGGGGACGACCACCAGCCAGTCGTCATTCTCCACCACAATCCTCTCCTACAAGGAGCCACAAGGGAGAGAATGAGAGAGGCATCAGCCACAGACACAAAGTCCACACTTCCCACATACTAGCAGTTGTTACCTTCCTCTCAGCCTCCAGCTGGGCATAATCAAGCAGCATGGGAACGCCATGCTCAGAAAGGTACTGCTTCTGCGTCCGATCTTCCAGAGAGGCTTCGTTGGGCAGGAAGTTGCTGGCCCAGATCTAAGGAGAGAAACCTTGATGGAGTGGGGGACATGGCTTGTCCATTTCAAAACCTCTGCCTGCTCATATCTAACCAGAGCAACATGACTTGGACTTGGAAACAAGACTGGTGCGCAACTGCTTCATGGGGTTGCTTTATTAGTGGCAAGTGCAAGGTGGAAATTTCATATATTCAACCAAGATGCCCTTTATTTAGAATGCAGTCTTAACTCAAAAGACATGACAGCCATAAAGAATAAGAATTGGTCTTTCTTCTTCCAGAACATATATCCTTATGCTGCCTGACTTCAGAGATCTGCCAGCAGAGGGATAAAAAGGGACCATGGATGAGGGACTGAAGAGTTGATCTACGCCAGACCCACACTTCTTCCAGCCCAAGGCTACAACCCCCAATGGGGAATTTCCAACATTCCTAAGTAAGAAGCTTCAGCTTGGCCAATTGAGACTGAACTGTTTCTTATTAGAACTTAGCAGGACAATCAGTCCAATGGAATAAAAATCTTTGTTTCTGATAGGTCTGAAATTTAGAGAACGCTCCTGCCTACATTTCAAAGGGGAGGTGGGGGAGGGGAGGCCCAGGACACTGCAAAAGCAGGCAGAGGCTCCCCAACACACACAGGGTACTGTAATGCTGGATGCTTGAATACAGCCTCCTTACTTGGCAGTGGGGGTGAGGGTTGGAACAGCCCATCATGGCTCCTTTGTTTTCAAAAATCTGCAAGAGAGGGGGAGAGAGAAAAGAAGCCTTCAACATATTCCTTTTGAAACCGGAGAATAGGCAAAGCGCAAAGCAGAAAACTGGTCTATGTTAGATTCTTCACTCCTTCCCAAAGCATCTTCAGTTGTATTCCTATATTCATTGTCTGAGCCTCTTGTGGGGATTATTCATATGGATCTACTTTTACATAGAATCATAGAGTTGGAAGAGACCACAAGGGCCATTCAGTCCAACCCCCTGCCATGCAGGAACTCCCAATCAAAGCATCCCTGACAGATGGCCATCCAGCCTCTGCTTAAAGACCTCTAAGGAAGGAGACTCCACCACCCTCCAAGGGAGTGTGTTCCACTGTCAAACAGCCCTTGCTGTCAGGAAGCTCCTCCTAATGTTGAGGTGAATCTCTTTTCCTGCAGTTTGCATCCATTTTGTGACCATTAAACCTATTTGGACCCAGTCCCCCAACATGATTCAGTTGTTTGCATGTAAGTCCTGTTGTATTCCTTCTTTCCCC
Organism: Urosaurus nigricauda; assembly: GCA_034509955.1. Taxonomy (NCBI): domain Eukaryota; kingdom Metazoa; phylum Chordata; class Lepidosauria; order Squamata; family Phrynosomatidae; genus Urosaurus; species Urosaurus nigricauda. Next base: position 324,180,820 of record JAOEGL010000002.1, on the reverse strand, counting down.
CCCCCCCCCCCTTCTGTGGTCCCAAGAAATGTGCCCTTGAGGATTGTGGAAATGATAGAATTGTCCTCCCTAAAGATCTTGGACAGACTCATATAGAAAGATACAATCTTCCAGATGACCTGGATCTCAATGCCCGCCTTCCATTTTCTTCATAAACCTTACATACACCAGACTCCTGAATGACAAATGATCTTTCCTCCCTGAAAGCTTGGTTTTCATCACACTCCAATAAATAATATGTGGCACACACTAACCTGCACCCAAGAGTAAGAGGCACCCAGCTCCACGGCTATCTCTGACCATTTGTCAATGACATTGCGGATCTCAGCAAGTGACATGAGAGGCAGTGTCAGATCGGACCATGGGTGGAAACACATGACTTTGCTGGGAAGGATGGAAGGACAAGAAAGGGAGAAGCAGTTACCAGGAAGGAGTCATAAAGTCATCCAATTCAATCCCATCCCAAATCAGATTCTTCCATATATTGGTCTGCCCCCAGTTTGCTTAATATGGATGATCTATGTTAGGTTTTGCCTCAAGTACAGGGCAAGGGCAAAAGGATCTGCCTCTCCTAAGCATATGAGAGCAAACAGTGTAAAACTAATTTATGAAAAGGAAACAGATCATAAATTGCAGGCAGTTCCAAATAATGAGCAAGGTGCAGCCCCCAGAGTCACTGACCCAAGACAAGGCAGAGAGAGATGGAAATCTGTAACAAATCTTCATTTCTGCACTCTCAAGAACATATAAATGCACTCCTCAGTCCCTGTGTCTGAGATCCTGTGGAACAATGACAGCCAGCATGTATCTGGCATCTTGGTATTTGTAGCACCTCGGGTTTACAATGCAAAGAGGTCCAACTCTATGAGCCAAACTAATGAGATCCAAGTGGTAGGAAATCCAGTATCTTATTTGATATTGAAGGGATGATCCACACTGAGCCCCAAAATACTTCCCTCCCTGAAATTCTCCTTAAACTTTTCCCCACTTGATTAGCATTCTCTTTGACCAATCCCTTCACCAACAGGAGGAGCAGAAAGGAAAACCCAACCGTGGAAGCAAAGCAGCCAGAGACATAAGGGTAAGATTGATGTTTGCCCTGTGCCACACTAGCAGCCAGTGAGTTTGAACCATCAGCCTTTCACAAAATGGAAGAAAAGGCCAAGGAGATAGAAGCACAAAAGAAAAAGCAGCATTATGCTGAGCTCATAAATGTCTCATTAAAGCATTATGAACAGTCAACACCATGAAACAGCTTGCAAATGTGTCACTACCTGAACCACCCATGAAAATAGTTTTGGATTTGGGGGCATTTTAGATATTTGCGTAAGGGACACTCAAATTGGACATGGAAATGAAAAGTTAGGCAACTATCTAAATCACAGCAGCAACTGGGGGAAGGTCTTGCACACTCTATTTAGAAATGCCTGCTCCCCAGATACTGTTCTCACATGCCATACAAAGAAGAACCAAAGAAGAGAAACCTGGACTGGAAAGGGCTCCATACAAAGCAACAAGCGGAAGAAAGAAAGACAGAGCAATTCGAACCCAGCCACTCGGGTGATCAGATGTTGCATGGGACTTGACTTACCACACACCTCGAGCAGATGCTGCACGGAGCAAGGGGTGGCCATCGGCATCTGGGGAAAGAGAGGAAACCCAGTGAGAAGCCTGAGAGTTGTAATGAAGCCGAGGAAAGCATTGGGAGGCAGCCCACCACACCTCACATCAGCCTAAGCTGGTCAGCACCCCTCCAGACACTCACAGTCATTTCCTTATCTGGCCAAGGACTCCTGCAAGGTTCTGCTACTGGCCCTTCACCCAACATGCAGTGTCCTACAATGACTGCTACTACTTCTGGTTTGAGAGACTTTCAACTCCAAGTTATAAATTTCAAACATTGGGAGAGGCAAGTAGTTGGTTCCTCAAATGATTATGATGGTGCATTTGTGGTGTAGTGGTTTGAGAGTTGGACTAGGATCCTGGGAAATCAGAGTTCAAATCCCTGCTCAGCCATAGTGACCTTGGACAAGTCATACTCTCTCAGCCTCAGAGGAAGGCAATGGTGACAAACCTTTCTGAACAAATCTTGCCAAGAAAACACCAAGATAGGGTCAGATTAATTCAAAAATGAATTGAAGTCACACAACGCAACAACTATTTCCAAGTGGCACATGCTCCAGCCTGTGAGGGCATGGTGGCTGCACTGGGTGGGGGGGGGGCACATGTGCAGTCCATGTCCTTGTTGCAGGTCATTTGCCCTAGGAAACAGGGCCGGTTTGCTCCCATGGAAAACTAGGCCACTGCAAGGAGCCGGGCTGTGTGCCGGTCTTCCAGATGGGAGTCCCACCTCTTGCTATGGGGTTAAGGGAACTGTAGTTTTTTTGTTGTGTGCCTCCAAGTCATTTCCAATTTATGGTGACATTAAGGTAGATTCCAATCCCTGCTCAGCCACAAAAGGGTGACCTTGGGCGGGTCACACTCTCTCAGCCTATGGGGCAGACAACCCCCGCCACCCTCCTCAAAGTCCCATTCCTCTCAAAGAAGGCAAGAAAAGGCTCGAGGCCAGGGAAGGACCCATGACAAGCAGGAATTAAGAAGAGTCTTGGCTTTCTCCTCCACTGCACAAACCCTGCCTCCTGTCCAAATGGCCCTCTTGGTTCCCAGGAAGGTGGTTGAACAGGATGGAAGGGAAATGGACGAAGGGAGCAAAAGAGGCCCTGCAAAGGTAGGCTCCGGGTGGAAGGAATCCGGGTGCCCTTGTCCTATCCCCTCTCCCCTCTTTGGAAGCCCTCACAAACCTCCAGAAGGGCTCCAAGATCCTACCATCCAGTCCCCCCCCCCCCCGGCTTCCCATTGACCATGAGTTAGTTGAGGCTTGCCCACTTCTGCCTCCCCCAACTTAAAAAGTAGTATATCCAAAGCCTTTTGTACTTCAAATACAAATTAGTGTTTAATTCCATTTTAACTTTTGTATCTTGTGGATGTTTAAAAATGGTTTTCAATTGTTTTAAACCCAAATTGGGTAAAAGATGGGATACCAATAAATAAAAAAAGTATTTTCTCATGTCTGCAAACAACAGGCTTCAAAACATAACATATCACAATATTTCTAACCCAACCACTACTTCAAATCTGAGCTCTTTTTTCCACCTTAACCACTCCCCTCTGAGCCAGTACTTTCTCAGTTATCTGATGTGCAAGACCAGAAGGGAGGTTTCCTCAATGGGTCAGAAACCGGTACCATAATTGTGCACATCAGGTACAATCAGCTGCTTCTTTCTTTTCCAGAAACTCTCCAAAACCAGCTGCTGATAGCTCAAAAACTGGACCTGTCCAATGACAATTATCTTAAGTAGTTCTGCTCTAACATTAATCATAGGACTGGGCACTTCCTTCTGTCCAAACAACATTCTTCAGCAAAGACATGCATACCAACTCGAAGTGAGGGGTGTGCTACAATTCTCAGTGGAATTGTCTTTCTGCCCTTTCCACCAAAACAGTGGAATTGTCTTTCTGCCTTTATCTACAGGTCGAAGCCTCCTTGTGCAAAATGCTTGACACCAGAAGTATTTTGGATTTTTTTATTTTATATTTTTGGATTTTGGAATACCTGTATATGTACACAATAAGCTTTCTCGGAGATGGGACAGAAGTGTAAATACAACATTCATGTATGTTTCATATACATCCTATACATATAATCTATAGGCAATTTAAATACCACATTTTTAATAATTTTGGGCATGAAACAACGGGGAGAAACAGATGGGCAGGAAAAAGTGGCTTGAAGCTGCCTTTTCTGAAGCCACATTGAAACCCCACCAACCGCACCACCGACTCCCAAGGCAGCTGGAGTGCTCATGTCAAGAACACATGATATGGCTCGAAGCCAGGAAGAAGCGGTAAAAAGCTGTTTCTTTTTGAAATGGCTTTTCTCTGCATAAGGGCACTTTTCTGCTGGCTTCAAGGCATATATCATCTAAATGCCATGCCTTCAAGCCAGCCTGAAACTACCTCTTTTTGCCTATCTGTTTAGCCCCAAAGTCTGAACCATCAGAAAGCAAAACTGTCACTATCTCAGCCACCCATGAAAAAAAGCTTCAGCTTTTGGAATATTTTGGATTTCAGCATAAGGGAGGCACAACCTGCATTGAGATTCTTTATGATATACAGTTAATAGTGTCAAACAACACTGTAACCTTATCAAGAGATAACCTGACATCTCTGTCTTGAATTTCACCCCTTTCCCCTGAGAAGCAGACACAACTGGTTGCCCAACTGTGAGGCTACCAAACCTTATTACCTAGGTAGATCATTAAGAGCATAGTCAAAAGGAAGCAAGGAATTCTTACCAGGTTCCGGGGCATCCGGCTGCAACGCAGGGAAGTCATTGTCAAAGACAAATGTACTTTTATAGTTGGGATTCACCTGCATAAAAAAGACCAGACCAAGACATCAATGGCACCCCTGCCTGCCCGGTTTCAAGACAACATTATCCTGCCAGGATCAAGCAACTGGTTCTGTATCACAAAATCTCTAGGTCTGAATTCTTTAATTGTAGGTAACTTCCAATAGTAAAACACACTTCCTTGGAGGGTGGTGGAGTCTCCTAGTTTGAGGGATTTTTAAACTGAGGCTGGATGGCCATCTGTCACAGGGAGGACTTGGACTGTGAGTTGCTGCATGGCAGAAAGGAGCTGGACTAGATGGCCCTTGTGGTCTCTTCCAACTGTAGGATTCTGTGATTCTGTGTAAAGACTGCAAAGCAAAACCAGTGTTTTTCAGCAAGAGGCCAGTCAATACAGCTGCGATGTCTGTCACCCCATTGATCGCCAGGGTTGGTTCAGCTGATCTGGCTCGCTAGGCAGGTGTCCCCTTCCTCTCTCACCATTCCATGTGCATGAAATGGATGCTGTTTGGTTTTTGTTTTAAAGAGTTTTAAATTTTAATAATGTAATGTTTTTAAGGGCTTGAATTGTTTAATTGGTTTTTAAACTTTGCATTTTAATATTTTATACTGTATTAATGTGAACTATTTTAGATTTGTTAACCGCCTCGTATCCCTATACTGGAAGGTGGGATATAAATAAACGGAATGATGACAATAATAATAATAATAATAATATTTTACTGACTCCGAGGTCACTCAAAATTACTTCCATCTCCCCAACTCTGGTCCAAAATACAATGCAGAAATAATCCAGTTTGAGGCTGCTTTAACTGCCCTGGCTCAGTGCTAGGGAATCCTGGGAACTGTAGTTTGTTTTGGCCCCAGAGCTCTCTGAGAGAGAAGGCTCAATGCCTTGCAAAACTACAGCTCCCAGGATTCCCTTACACTGAGCCAGGGCAGTTAAAGCAGCTCCAAACTGGATTAATTCTGCTGTGTGTTTAGGACCTCCAGCTCCACAAGCAGGCATGTAAACTTGTCCATTCCTGGGGAAGAGCAGTGGGGGCTTTGGGTCCGAAGAAACTCTCCTTCTGTCCACGCCTCTGTGCAACCAAGGCAGCAGTTACCTCTCCGCTGGCTCTCCTTGCCCCGGGGCAGAGGGGGTTGGCCGGATCGCAGCGTGGGGTGGCTTTGTCATCCTGGGGGTCCCTCTCCACCTGCCCCTGCCACGGGCGCCGCATGCGGTGGGCAGACACTAGCACCCAGTCATGGCGCAGAGGGTTGTAGCGGAGGTGCTGGTGCTCTGCGGCGAAGCCAAAGAAAGGAGAAAGAAGGAGACAAAGAGGGAGGGAGAGACAGAGGTGAGACTGGGTCAGAGTGAGCAGATGTCCTAACCGCAAATGAGGACGAGGCACCACCGAATGTAGGATACCTAACAAAAGCTAAAAACACTCGTATAAATATACATTCATTTCCTGCGGCTTCTTTACAACGATATGACCTATTCTATATTTTATTATGTACTCAACTGTATTTTTCTGATGAACTTACCTTTGTTGAAATACCTTAAGAGTCACAGAGTTGGAAGAGACCTCAAAGGCCATCCAGTCCAACCCTTCTGCCATGCAGGAAATCACAATCAAAGCCGTCCCTGAGAAAGAGGGCCATCCAGCCTCTGTTTGAAAACAGCCTCCAGAGAAGGAGACTCTATTGCTCACGGAGGGAGCTGTCTGCCAGTGTCCTTTGCTTGCAACAGACTTACAGATCCTTGAATTTTGAGTGTACTGTATATTTAAATTGCTCCTTTCGTTTGTGCACTGTGCTGAAATTGAGGGGGAAACCCTTTCAAGGATTGGATTGTGGCCTCAAACAGCCCACTGCCCAATGCGTTTGGCTTCATAAAATCATAGAACCATAGAGTTGGAAGGGCCATCCAGTCCAACCCATTCTCCATCAAAGTATACCCGACAGATGGCCATCCAGCCTCTGCTTAAAGACCCCTAAGGAAGGAGACTCCACCACAATCTCCGAGGGAGTGTGTTCCACTGTCGAACAGCCCTTACTGTCAGGAAGTTCCTCCTAATGTTGAGGTGGAATCTCTTTTCCTGCAGCTTGCATCCATTGTTCTGGGTCCTGTTCTCTGCAGCAGCAGAAAACAAGCTTGCTCCCTCCTCAATATGACATCCCTTCAAATATTTGAACAGGGCTATCATATCACCTCTTAGCCTTCTCTTCTCCAGGCTAAACACACCCAGTTCCCTAAGGTGTTCCTCATAGGGCATGGTTTCCAGACCCTTCACCATCTTAGTTGCCCTCCTTTGGACATGCTCCAGTTTCTCCACATCTTTTTTGAATTGTGGTGCCCAGAACTGGACACAGTATTCCAGGTGGGGCCTGACCAAAGCAGAATAGAGTGGCACTATTACTTCCCTTGATCTAGACACTATACTTCTATTGATGCAGCCTAAAATTGCATTGGCCTTTTTAGCTGCCGCAGGACACTGTTGACTCATGTTCAACTCCAGAGCTCTGGGTATGAATCTTGACAGCTTCTGCTCCTGGCTGAAAGCCTTGGAGAAGGGCCCATATTCCTCTCTCTCTCTCTGATGTTGATCACACTAGAGGGCAAACAGGATTTAAACAGGAATTAAACAGGAATTAAAGAGGAAATGCCTTATGTTTAACATAGGGCATTTAACATGCCTTATGTTTAACATAGGGCATTTCCTGTTTAATTCATGTTTAAATCCTGTTTGCCCTCTAGTGTGATAAACCTCTCTATCTCAGGCCATTCTTGAAGGGAAAGAGCCAAAATGGGGCTCCTCAACCACCCTCAAAATGGAGGGCCTTCTGGGACTCTTCCCAATGGAGAGAAGGTGGGCATGGAGAACCTGTGTCCTGGAAAAGGAGGACCATAGACGGCTCCTCCTCCTGAGGCCTTTTCCCAGAAAAGCCTCCTTCCCAACTGATGGAGAAGCCCCGCCCCTTCCCAACAAGCCCCGCCCCACCCTTCAGGTGGAGCCCTAGTTCCTTCTAGCTACAAGCCCCACCCCTTGGAAATAAGCCCCGCCCCTCATTTCAAGTCCATCTAGACCACAAGCCACGCCCCTTCCGTCAGGCCACGCCCTCAGAAAGAAGCCCCGCCTCTCCCTCCAGGCTGAGCCGGTTTTTTCTAGTCACAAGCCCCGCCCCTTCCGCCTGGCCCCGCCCACCGACGCTGGCCCTGAAGCCCCTCCCTTCCATAGTAGCCCTCACAGTCTCCTAGCAACAGGACACCTCCCGCCCTCACCGCTCGCCTGGAATTGCTTCGCGGCGGCGGCGGCCATGGCTTTGCTTCCTCCCCCGCCCACTCTACTACTCACGTGACCAAGAACCTACGAGGAGGACAGCGATTGTCTAAAGCCGTGCCCCCTTAGTCCTTCTGTGCCAATCGCGTTCGCCCATTCATAGGTCGACCTCGCCTCTCTAAAGAGACGGCTGCAGCCATTGGACCGCCGTGGCCGTGACGTCAGGAAGAGTGAGGGCCACGATTAGCTATGATTGGCCCGTTCCTCCGCGCGCCGAGCGCCGGATTGGCTGGGTTGGGTGTGAGGGCGGGGCTTTGAGGGGAGCCGCCTCCTAGTACCTGTGTGCGCATGCGCAGAACAAAAATAGCCCTGGAAGTGGAGAACTGGAATTCTGGGAGTTGGAGTTTGCTGTGGGCCTAGAGAAGGCAATATTTTTACCTGAGAGGATGCCTCTCTAGGAATCGCTAGGTCCTCCAGACCTGCCAGACATTGACCATAGAGTTGTACCAGAGGCGCTCCTAAGGCCTAGTGGAGTGTCCTCTCTAGGAATCTCTATTATTATTATTAACCTTTATTTATATAGCGCTGTAAATTTACACAGTGCTGTACATACAATCATAAATTAGACGGATCCCTGCCCTCAGGCTTACAGTCTAAAAGAGACAACACAAAAGGAAGAGGGGAAGGTGATGGGAAAGGGGGGTGAGGTCCAGTGGTTCTTCTCTCCCTCTGGGGCCAGGACCAAGGCAGATGGACTGGAGGGAGGGCTTGGGTTCTTAATATATAGTTAAAAGGAGGCATCCTGGGGCGGATGGCACAGTCCTGGGAAAGCTTCCCTAAATAATATAGTCTTTAACTCAGTTTTGAACCTGGTTAGGGAAGTGATGAGGTGGACATGTGGGGGAAGAAGGTTCCAGGAGTGAGGGGCAGCAAGTGAGAAGGGACGGATCCAGGATGAGGCAGTGGAAATCCTCGGCTGGGACAGGAGACCTAGACTACCAGAACGGAGGGTACGAGAAGGAGTGTGAGGAGAAAGAAGTTCAGACAAGTAAGGAGGGGCCAGTCCGTGGAGGGCTTTGAAAGTCAACAGCAAAAGCTTGTACTGGATGCGGAAGGGGAAGGGGAGCCAGTGAAGGGAGGATAAAAGAGGAGAAACATGGTCAAAGCGGTGAGCGGATGTGATAATACGTGCAGCTGAGTTCTGGACAGAGATTAAAGGATGGAGATGAGAGAGAGGAAGCCCTGTCAGAAGAAGATTGCAGTAATCTATTCGGGAGACCACCAGGGCATGGACCAGAGTCTTGGCAGTGGAGGCTGAGAGGAATGGACGGATTTTAGCAATATTGTAAAGAGAGAATCTACAGGTCTTGGCGGGGGCCTGAATCTGGAGAATAAATGACAAGAGAGGAATCAAAGATGAAACCGAGACTGCAGGCTTGCTGAACCGGATGGATAGAAGTGCCGTCAACAGAAACAGAAAAGGAGTATTGAAGGGTGGGCTTAGGTGGGAAGATGAGGAGCTCTGTCTTAGACATGTTGAGCTTCAAGCGCCGATGCCGCATCCACTGAGAGATGGCAGCCAGACAAGAGGAGACTTCCTGTTCAAGCCCCGGTGAAAGGTCAGGGGTGGAGAGATACAGCTGAGTGTCATCGGCATACAGATGATAGGAGAAGCCAAAAGAACTGATGAGTTTACCAAGGGATAATGTGTATAGAGAGAACAAAAGGGGACCTAGGACAGAGCCCTGGGGACTCCTACAGATAAGGAAACAGGAGGAAGTCTGACCACCTGTGACCACTGCAGAAGATCTGTCTGACAAGTAAGATTAACTGTTAACTGCCCTCCAGTCAGTTTCGATTCATGGTGACCCTATGGATGAGACTTCTCCAAGACCCTTTGTCCTCCACTGCTCTGCTTAATTCCTGCAACCCCTTAATACCTGTGACCTCCTTAATAGAGTCCATCCATCTGGCATGTGGCCTTCCTCTCTTTCTGTTTCCCACCACCTTTCCCAGCATTATTGTCTTTTCCAACGAATCTTTCCTTCTCATGATCTTTCCGAAGTATAACAGCCTCGGTTCGTTCATCTTGGATTCCAGAGAAGTTTCCAGCTTGATCAGGCTTATGCAGGAAGATAAAGTGAAGTTGTTTCAATGAGGTGTGAGGGAGGTACGTGTTCCCTGGAACCAGCCCCTGTCAACCCCCGCCCCCCCCCCCTGTCATTTTGGACCTGCTGAAATTTCCAAAAAGCTTCTAAAGACAGTCCAATGTACAGCAAACTATAGTAATCCAATCAGTATAGAATCAAGGCATGTGTTGGCTGTGGCCAGATCTGATGTACTAGAATCATAGAAGAGAGCACACCGGCCATTCAGTCCAACATCTTTCCATGCAGGAAGACAAAGCACTGATGGCCAGCCAGACTCTTACTTTAAAACCTTCAAAGAAGGAGACTCCACCACACTCCAAGGCAGCATGATCTGTAGAAGAGCTGCTAGCAAGTTCTTCTAAATGTTTTGGTATTATCTCTTTTTTCTGTAGTTTGAATCCATTGCCCGGTGTCCTAATCTCTGGAGCAGCAGAAAACAAGTATGCCCCTCACATCCTATGGCATCCTTTCATATACTTAAACATGGCTGTCATGTCAAGAAATAAGAAGGCCAGAAGCAAGATGGACAGCTGTGAAAGAACTAGACAAGAGCAAAGATATACATGAGCACTAAAGTTAGAACCTAATAGTCCTAATAGAATATAAATCACAGAGTCAAATAAAATTGTACTCTTAACTACAGTACACTACTCAGAACAGGACAGCGTTTGAGATGCAGAAAATATTAATCCCACCTATTATTTATTGGTTTCAAAATGGATAGAGACAAAACAATTGGGCTTTGTCATTGAAAGATTATTTCCTAAGAAATTCATGTTAATAATATTGACCAGGGTTGGAATAACTTCAAAAAATGTTGACTGGATTATATTCAAAATCTGTATATTCCAGTACAGAAAGATATAGTTAATAATTAAAAGATCCATCAAACGTTCTTCCCCTCACCCCACCGTGAGCCACTACTACTATCATAAATTAAGTAGGCTACAACTCAAACATGCTTCTAGTAACTAGTGCATATTCTGGATCACTACTAATAGCCTTCATTTTTTTAAAAAAATAACTTTTATTTTATTCTTTTTTTATTGATGTTTGTGGCTCTCTTTTTTGATTGCTGCTATTTTGGTTTTTTTTTTTTAATTTCTAATATCCTTTTCAAAAACCAGCTTGTATGGATGTTTCCTTGACATTGCTATTACCTGTCTTGGGAAATGGTTTTCAAAATAAAAAGGGTGGCCAACATTTTCCAAAAGATATCGAAAATACTATGGCACCTAGTTTGCTGGAAGTCAAACTCAGCCAAATCCTCAAAGTCTAGCAAATTCCTCACTTGCCTGGAAGACAATTTTATTGTCCAAAAGGTGGAAGAGGCAACAAGGGGATCAGCCATTTTAGATCTTATCTTAACCAACAGGGAAGACCTAGTTGATGGGGTGCAAGTGGTTGGATCCTTAGGTGGAAGTGACCATGTCCTCCTGGAGTTTGTTATACAGTGGAAGGGAGAAGCTAGGCATAGTCAGACACGCACTCTAGACTTTAGGAGAGCTAATTTCAATAAACTTAGAGAAATACTGGGAGTGATCCCATGGTCAGGAATACTAAAAGAAAAGGGAGTTCAAGACGGATGGGAGTTTCTCAAAAGGGAGATATTGAAGGCACAATTTCAAACAGTTCCAATGAGGAAGAAAAATGGAAGATGTCTCAAGGAGCCAGGATGGATGACTAAGGAACTTTCAACTGAGCTAAGTTTTAAACGGAACAAATATAAGAAATGGAAAAATGGAGAAATCACGAAAGAGGAATTCAAACAAATAGCCAGCACATGTAGGGGTAAAGTCAGAAAAGCTAAAGCGCAGAATGAACTCAGGCTTGCTAGAGAGGTTAAGAACAATAAAAAGGGCTTTTTTGGATATGTCCGCAGCAAAAGGAAGAAGAAGGAAACAGTGGGGCCACTGCGTGCAGAAGATGGCAAAATGCTAACAGGGGACAGAGAAAAGGCAGAATTACTCAACACCTTCTTTGCTTCAGTCTTCTCAGAAAAGGCAAAAGGTGCTCAACCTAAGGATAATGGAACAGGAGACAGAATAGAGGAAATTCAGCACAGAATAAGTAAAGAGGAATACCTGGTTAACCTAAATGAATATAAATCTCCAGGACCAGATGAACTACATCCTAGAGTATTAAAAGAACTGGCCAATGTAATATGGGAGCCATTGGCAATAATCTTTGAGAACTCCTGGAGAACAGGAGAAGTCCCAGCAGACTGGAGGAGGGCAAACGTTGTCCCCATCTTCAAAAAGGGAAAAAAAGAGGATCCCAACAATTATCGTCCAGTTAGTCTGACATCAATTCCAGGAAAGGTTCTAGAGCAGATCATTAAGCAGAGAGTCTGTGAACACTTAGAGGCCAATGCCATAATCACAAAAAGCCAACATGGGTTTCAGAAAAAGAAGTCATGCCAAACGAACCTGATCTCTTTTTTTGATAAAATTACCAGCTTGGTAGATGAAGGGAATGCTGTGGATATAGTATACCTCGATTTCAGTAAGGCCTTTGACAAGGTTCCCCATGACATTCTTGCAAACAAGCTTGCAAAATGTGGGATAGACAAGTTAACTGTTACATGGATTTGTAATTGGTTGACTGGCCGAACTCAAAGGGTGCTCAACAATGGCTCCTTTTCATCCTGGAGAGAAGTGACCAGTGGGGTCCCACAGGGTTCTGTCCTGGGCCCAGTGCTATTCAACATCTTTATTAACGATTTGGATGACAGAATTGGGGGCATACTTATCAAATTTGCAACTGACACTAAACTGGGAGGAGTAGCTAATACCCCAGAGGACAGGATCAAAATTCAAAATGACCTGAATAGACTAGAAAGCTGGGCCAACGCTAACAAAATGAAATTTAATGCGGAGAAATGTAAGGTTCTGCACTTAGGGCGGAAAAATGAAATGCACAGATATAGGATGGGGGACACCTGGCTGAATGAGACCACATGTGAAAGGGATCTAGGAGTTCAAGTAGACCATAAGTTGAACATGAGTCAACAGTGCGATGCGGCAGCTAAAAAAGCCAATGCAATTTTAGGCTGCATCAATAGAAGTATAGTTTCTAGATCAAGGGAAGTTATAGTGCCACTCTATTCTGCTTTGGTCAGGCCCCACCTGGAATACTGTGTCCAGTTCTGGGCACCACAATTCAAAAAAGATATGGAGAAACTGGAGCATGTCCAAAGGAGGGCAACTAAGATGGTGAAGGGTCTGGAAACCTTGCCCTATGAAGAACGCCTTAGGGAGCTGGGGATGTTTAGCCTGGAGAAGAGAAGGTTAAGAGGTGATATGATAGCCCTGTTTAAATATTTGAAGGGATGTCATATTGAGGAGGGAGCAAGCTTGTTTTCTGCTGCTGCAGAGACTAGAACGCGGAACAATGGATGCAAACTGCAGGAAAAGAGATTCCACCTCAACATTAGGAGGAACTTCCTGACAGTAAGGGCTGTTCAACAGTGGAACACTCTCCCTCGGAGTGTAGTAGAGTCTCCTTCCTTAGGGGTCTTTAAGCAGAGGCTGGATGGCCATCTGTCAGGGATGCTTTGACTTGGAGTTCCTGCATGGCAGGGGGTTGGACCGGATGGCCCTTGTGGTCTCTTCCAACTCTATGATTCTATGATTCTATGATTCTAGTTTATTTCTCTCTCCTTGTGAAAGATGAAGAGGTGGTTTTGAAAGGTCACTCGCTGCGTTTCATCACAAAGGAAATGTGACATCACTGTTATCCATTGTGGCTCACCTAATAAATGGTCAGAGCTGCCACAGCAAAGCACAAGCTCTGAAAGGCCCATCCAAGGCAGGTGGTGCTCCAGCTGCCAGGAGCTCAGAAGAACAAGAACACCATCAGAAATGGCTCGATTCAGACGCAGCAGGAGCCAAAGCTTCAACCGTCGCCGGCGTCGGCGTGGAAAACACAGTCATGGATCTGGAAAGAGGCGGGGAAGGCAGCGTGGTGGAAAAAGAGGTAAAAAAAATTCCTTGTACTCAATAGATGGTGTCTAGCTATATAACCTATTTCCTAGATCTTGGCTGTGGGTTATATTAGATACCTAACAGGTATGTTTGCCTTTTCCAGGGCGTAGATGCCACGGTTGCAAGGGAGGGGGAAATAGCTACCTCCAATTGTGGTTTTCGTGTCCTTGACTTGTGTTCGTTAATTAATTAATTTATATTCCATCTTTTCCCCAATAACGGAACCAAGGCAGATTACAACATAATGTGAAAAGCAAGTGAAAAATATGGATGGTGTCTAACTGTATAACTGATTTCCTAGAACTTGGCTGTGGGTTATATTAGATACCTAATACTTATGTTTGCCTTTTCCAGGGTGTAGACGCCACGGTCGCAAAAGAGGGGGAAGAGGCAGGAGACATCACTAAGCTCTTCCACTTCAGCATCCTGTGCCCTTGATTTCATGTCATCCACATCAACAAAGCCTCTGTCAAAAGAAGAAAAATGAAACAATACCACTCATTCCACAGAAACATACAGGAAGAATTCTCAAAAATCAGGGAGCCTGGAACAAGTCTGAACCTTGCCACCTGTCAATAAATGCTGACATTTCATTTCTGTGTCCATGGTGTTGTTGTGGGGAATGAGAGAAGATGGGGAAAACTTATCTAAATGAATACAAATCTCCAGGACCAGATGAACTACATCCAAGGGTATTAAAAGAACTGGCAAACGTAATATCAGAGCCATTGGCAATAATCTTTGAGAACTCCTGGAGAACAGGAGAAGTCCCAGCAGACTGGAGGAGGGCAAACATTGTCCCCATCTTCAAAAAGGGAAAAAAGGAGGATCCTAACAATAATCGTTCAGTTAGTCTGACATATATAACAGGAAAGATTCTAAAACAGATCATTAAACAGAGACTCTGTGAACATCTAGAAGGCAATGCCATAATCACAAAAAGTCAACTGGTTTCAGAAAAAAAGTCTCTTTTTTATATATATATATAAAATTACCAGCTTGATAGATGAAGGGAATGCTGTGGATGTAGTATATCTTGATTTCAGTAAGGCCTTTGACAAGGTTTCCCATGCCGTTCTTGCAAACAAGCTTGTAAAACGTGGGGTAGACAAAGTAACTGTTACATAGATTTGTAACTGGTTGTAATTTGTAATTGGCTCTGTCCTGGGCCCAGTCCTATTCAACATCTTTATTAATGACTTGGATAACAGAATTGGGGGCATGCTTATCAAATTTGCAGATGACACCAAATTAGGAGGAGTATCGAATACTCCAGAGGACAGGATCAAAATTCCTTGTGACCTGAATACACTAGAAAGCTGGGCCAAAGCTAACAAAATGAAATTCAACACTTCTCTTTACACAGAGAAGTGTAAAGTTCTGCACTTAGGGAGGAAAAATGAAATGCACAGATATAGGATGGGGGGACACTTGGCTGAATGAAACTACGTGTGAAAGGGATCTAGGAGTCCAAGTAGACCACAAGTTGAACATGAGTCAACAGTGCGATGCAGCAGCTAAAAAGGCCAATGCAATTTTAGGCTGCATCAATAGAAGTATAGTGTCTAGATCAAGGGAAGTAATAGTGCCACTCTGTTCTGCTTTGGTCAGGCCCCACCTGGAATACTGTGTCCAGTTCTGGGCATCACAATTCAAAAAGGATGTGGAGAAAGTGGAGCGTGTCCAAAGGAGGGCAACTAAGATGGTGAAGGGCTTGGAAGAAATGCCCTAAGAGGAACGACTTAGGGAACCGGGGATGTTTAGCCTGGGGAAGAGAAGCTTAAGAGGTGGTATGATGGTACTGTTTAAATACTTGAAGGAATGTCACATTGAGGAGGGAGCAAGCTAGTTTTCTGCTGCTCCAGAGAACATGACCCGGAGCAGTGGATGCAAGCTCCATGATTCCACCTCAACATTAGGAAGAACTCCCTGACAGTAAGGGCTGTTCGACAATGGAACGCACTCCCTCAGAAAGTAGAGGCTGGATGGCCATCTGTCAGGGATGCTTTGATGGAGAGTTCCTGCATGGCAGGGAGTTGGACTGAATGACCCTTGTGGCCTCTTCCAACTCTGTGATTCTATGATTCTACGTCATATTGAGGAGGGAGCAATCTTGTTTTCTGCTGCTCCAGAGAACAGGACCCAAAGGATGGATGCAAGCTACAGGAAAAGAGATTCCAGTTCAACATTAGGAGGAACTTCCTGACAGTAAGGGCTGTTCAACAGTGGTGGAGTGTCCTTCCTTACTTGGTGAAGAGTGGTGGAGTCTCCTTACTTGGAGGTCTTTAAGCAGAGGCTGGATAGCCATCTGTCAAGGGTGCTTTGATGGACAGTTCCTGCATGGCAAAATGGTGTTGGATGGCCCTTTGGGGTATCTTCCAATTGTATGATTCTGTGATTCTAATAAAGGCTGATTTCATGTTAAAGATTCTGGGTTTCTCCTACTGACTGTTTGAATGGTGAGAGTGAGCAGGATTTCTTGACAGTTTATAAGAAATCTATAACATTAGGGCTGCCCTCAGTCAGAAACAGATGGAAGGCACACAACGCACACCACACACACAGGCTCACACCAGAGTCCCTAATTTTGGCTCTAAAATCTACTCTTGACTTATGCATGACGTCGACTCATGAGGAGGATATATGTGTTGGCTATATGCATTGGCTAACTCTAGAAATTAATTTTATTGATTTCTGAGTTAGCCAACGCATATAGCCAATCTGTGAAAAGTTAGAAGGCCTGGGCATGGGATAAGGGAAAAGACTGTTTTTGTGATAGATAACCAGGCAGGTCAAAGAGACATCTTCATGGCTTTCGCATGGCACAGTTTATCACCTTAAATGAAGCCTAAATGTCTGTATTTGCCAAAACAAAGAATGTTGGAAGGTTATGCTGGGACAGTGAGTGAAAACAGTCCTGATAAGGCAATTGATGGTGGAGACTCATGTGTCTTTAAAATGTATACGTTTCTGTAAACAACGAGGCCACAAAATGTACCTGTGTTTAAATTCTATGTACCAGTCAATGCATAACTGAAAAGTTATTTGTTTCAATCCCTATGAAAAGGTAGGTCACATGTTGATCTGGGCTTCAGACTTGGGAAATTATTATTCTGAAGCCAGCCGGCTGAATAAAATTTGCTAACTTTCTTGACTTCTGGGTCTCCCTGGTTGAATTTTCTGGAATAGCTGTAACAGACTTATGGTGGAGTATATACAATAAAAGGCACAAGCCCTGGGCTTTTCCCTGGAATGACCTCTGCTCTTGCAGAAGCCTTGATCCCATTATCCCCAGATGGAAAAACTCACAGGCCCAGTTTTGGGAAAGGAACATGGACCTCCTGGGTGGCTGCTCGTAGGTTCTGGAAGCGCCTTCTTCCTCAGGGAGGCTTCCATGGCTCCCCACTTATCACCCTTGTTCTGCTTGCAAGGAGACATGCCTCCTTGGTCTGCACAAGAGGAACTGGGGGAATGGGCTGCAATGGCATTTAACAGTTGGGTAGGAATCATAGAATCGTAGAGTTGGAAGAGACCACAAGGGCCATCCAGTCCAACCCCATTCTGCCACGCAGGAAATCACAATCAAAGTGCCCCCAAGAGATGGCCATCCAGCCTCTGTTTAAAGACCTCCAGGGAAGGAGACTTCATCCTCCTCCAAGATGCAATGTATAAAAAAGGGTAACAAGAATGATACACTTTCCTCTGGCATGTGGGGCTGCTTGAAATCTTTGTGGTCTGCAGGCTGTATATAGGGCAGGCTTATGCTAAATCATGTGTCTTGTACCTTTGCTGATCTAAAGCTCTGTAAGGATAACATTTAGCTGGGAAAGCACAGGAAACAATCCAAACACTTAGAAGAGAGAGCAGCTTAGACTAAGAGACATAACAAGTACCTGGGAAATCACAGGCAGAATGCTAACATTTAGAAGAAGTAGCAGCTTACCTAGACCAAGGGAAGTAATAGTGCCACTCTATTCTGCTTTGGCCAGGCCTCACCTGGAATACTGTGTCCAGTTCTGGGCACCACAATTCAAAAAGGATGTGGAGAAACTGGAGCGTGTCCAAAGGAGGGCGACTAAAATGGTGAAGGGTCTGGAAACCATGCCCTATGAGGAATGATTTAGGGAGCTGGGGATGCTTAGTATGGAGAAGAGAAGGTTAAGAGGTGATATGATAGCCCTGTTTAAATATTTGAAGGGATGTCACTTTGAAGAGGGAGCAAGCTTGTTTTCTGCTGCTCCAGAGACTAGGACCCAGAACAATGGATGCAAGGTCCAGGAACAGAGATTCCACCTCAATATTAAGAGGAATTTCCTGACAGTAAGGGCTGTTCAACAGTGGAAGACACACCTTCCTCGGAGTGTGGTGGAGTCTCCTTCTTTAGAGATCTTTAAGCAGAGGCTGGATGGCCATCTGTCGGGGATGCTTTGATTTGGAGTTCCTGCATGGCAGAATGGGGTTGGACTGGATGGCCCTTGGGGTCTCTTCCAACTCTGTGATTCTATGATTCTAAAAGACGTAACATGCAGCTAGAACAGTGTAAGGAGGAATCTAGAGAGCAGACCATGATCTTGTCTTGGACTCATCTAAAAAAACAAATGTCTTGGGGAGATTGATATAGGAGTGGCATGATCCTGGAGAAGTCTATAAAAACACCAAAGAAATTGACATAAGATCAGGGCTTCAGAGCTTCCCTCTTTAAATACCTCAAGGGCTGTCACAGTGAGGAGGAAGCAACAACAACAATAATAAGCTATTTCTTTTTATCTGCTAACCTACTCAGAACAAATATTGTCAAGAAAATTCTGTGACAGGGTCCAATTAGGGTCTCCATAAGTTGGAAATGACTGGAAGGTACGCCACAACAACAATGCTGCCTTGAATCCTAAACTAGGGGGAAAGCAGGATAGAATTGAATACCAACAATAAACCCAGCCTATGACTTAATATATATATTTGACATTTTTAATGTTGTTTTGGGAACTGAATTCGAAAAACACAAAACAAATGTTGTACTAGACCCAGTTTTTTCATAAACATCATTACTAATTTCAATTTTATTTTTTTCAGCATTACAATATTACAATATAAAAATGTCAACATCAGCTATGCTGTACTTGATGGAGCAAATCAGAGGTAATTTTTGGATTTAGAATGCCAAAACCCTTTAAAGCCAGCATACATTTTAAAAAATGTTTTTGTGACCTTCAGTTTGGGAGGCCAGTGAGAGGAAAACTCAGCACCAAAGCCATTTTCCCTCCTTTGATTCTTTACCTTCCAAAGTTGGAAGATATCCTAAAGGGCCATCCAGTCCAACCCTTTTCTGCCATGTAATATGACATTCCTTCAAATATACAAACAGGGCTAACATACAATCTCTTAACTGTCTCTTCTCCAGGCTAAACATTCCCAGCTCTCTAAGGCACTCCTTATAAGGAATGGTTTCCAGATCCTTCACCATTGTGGTTGCCCTCCTTTGGACCCGCTCCAGTTTCTCCACATCTTTTCTGAATTGTGGTGCCCAGAACTGGACACAGTATTCCAGGTGGGGCCTGACCAAAGCAGAATAGAGTGGCACTATTACTTCCCTTGATCTAGACACTATACTTTTATTGATGCAGCCTAAAATTGCATTGGCCTTTTTAGCTGCTGCATCTCATGTTCAATTTGTTGTCTACTTGGACTCCTAGATCCCTTTCACACATAGGAGTTTATCAGATGACGGAAATTGAAGGTGTAATCCAATGACAATCTGAACGCAATCATGGGATTTCATGTTATTGCGTACAGTATTAGAGTATGTCATGCAATTTCGGGCAAAAGGGAAGTCATTCCAAATGCAATCATGGGTTTCACACAATTTCGGGCAATGGGAAGTCATTTTCGGGCAATGGGAAGTCATTCTGAACGCATTCCGAATGCAATTAGAATTCACATAAATTTGCTACACTAGCAAATTTACGTGAATTCCAATTGGCTCCATTCGAAATAGAAATTCCTCCCTTCTGATAAACTCCATAGTCTCCTTAACCCAGGTATCCCCCATCCTATATCAATGCATTTCATTTTCCTGTCCTAAGTGCAGTACCTCACATATTTCCATGTTAAATATCATTTTGTTACCTTTGGCCCAGCTTTCCAAGTGGG
This sequence comes from Urosaurus nigricauda, assembly GCA_034509955.1. Lineage (NCBI taxonomy): Eukaryota > Metazoa > Chordata > Lepidosauria > Squamata > Phrynosomatidae > Urosaurus > Urosaurus nigricauda. Next base: position 324,160,860 of record JAOEGL010000002.1, on the reverse strand, counting down.
GCCTGACCAAAGCAGAATAGACTGACACTATTACTTCCTTTGATCTTTGATGCAGCCTAATTACATTGGCCTTTTTAGCTGCTGCATCCCATGTTCAATTTTGTGGTCTACTTGAACTCCTAGATCCCTTTCACACATAGTCTCCTTAACCCAGGTATCCCCCATCCTATATCAATGCCTTCCATTTTTCTGCCCTAAGTGCAGTACCTTACATTTTTCCGTGTTGAATATCATTTTGTTAGCTTTGGCCCAGCTTTCTAGTCTATTCAGGTCATTTTGAATTTTGATCCTGTCCTTTGGGGTATTAGCTACTCCTCCTAATTTGGTGTCATCTGCAAATTGGGTAAGTGTGCCCCTAATTCTGTCATCCAAGTCATTGATAGAGATGTTGAATAGGACTGGGCCCAGGACAGAGCCAATTACCAAATTACAACCAGTTACAAATCTATGTAACAGTTACTTTGTCTAGCCCACATTTTACAAACTTGTTTGCAAGAATGTCATGGGGGACCTTGTCAAAGCATCCCTGACGGATGGCCATCCAGCCTCTGTTTAAAGACCTCCAAGGAAGGTCTCCATCATCCTCCAAGGGAGTGTCTTGCACTGTTAAACAGCTATGTCAGGCAGTTCCTCCTAATGCTGAGGTGGAACCTCTTTTCCTGTAGTTTTCATCCATTGTTCTGTGTCCTGGTCTCTGGAGCAGCAGAAAACAAGCTTGCTCCCTCCTCAATATGACACCCTTCAAATATTTAAACAGGGCTATCAGACATATCACTTCTTAACCTTCTCTTCTCCGGCCTAAACATCCCCAGCTCCCTAAGTTTTTCTTCATAAGGCATGGTTTCCAGGCCCTTCACCATTTTAGTCACCCTCCTTTGGACACGCTCCAGTTTTCTCAACATCCTTTTTGAATTGTAGTGCCCAGAACTGGACACAGTATTCCAGGTGGGGCCTGACCAAAGCAAAAAGGAGTAGCACGATTGCTTCCCTTGTTGTTGTGTGCCTTCAAGTTATTTGGGACTTATGGCGACCCGGAGGGGAAGCTATCCCAGGGCCTTCTTGGCAGGATTCCTTCAGGGGAGGTGTGCCATGAAGGGCCTTGTTCTGAGGCTGAGAGAGTGTGAGGAGGCGCCCATCCTCCCTTGGCCTGGGTCCCCTCTTCTTCTCCAAAGGCCATCACAGGGTACCTGGGAAGGACAGAAGAAGGGGCCCTTGCTTCCACCCTCAACCCAAAGGGCCCCAATGGAGGAACCACAGCAGCCATCATCCTTCTCTGGCCCTCTCCAAGGAAGAGAGACTCCAAAGCACTCTCCCCAATATCCTTTCCTCTTTAAGAAACCATCCCTCTTTCTTTTTGACCCTTAGGCCTCTGCCACACTGGAGAAATAACCCGGTTTGGCAGCACTTTAACTCTTTGTCTGGCTGAAGGCTATGGAATTCTGGGAGCTGGAGTTTGTTGTGGGGCCCAGAGCGGAGCAGAGCTCCGCTCTGGGCCCCACAACAAGCTCCAGCTCCCAGAATTCCATAGCCTTCAGCCAGACAAAGAGGTAAAGCATTGGCAAACCAGGTTATTTCTCCAGCGTGGATGGATGCGGCCCTAGTAACGTAACAAACTACAATTTCCAGAATTCCACAGCACTTAATAAGTGGCAGTGAAAAGTGGTTTCCAACTGCATTGTTTCTGCGGCACGGGAAATGTTAATAATAAAAATAAATTATTATTATTACTAATAATATTTATTATATTTTATATATTTATATGTTATATTTATATATTATAGTATATTATAGTGTTATTCTAATGTTAATAATAATAATAATAATAATAATAATAATAATGTTTGTTGTCAAGACTATCAGAGCGGCTTACAATTTGTTAAACAAACAGCTTCATTTACAATTGTAAGCTATTTGCCCCCAACAATCTGGGTACTCATTTTAGCGACCTCGGAAGGATGCAAGCCTGAGTCAAGCTTCAGCCCTTTGCCGATCTTGAACTCGCCACCTTATGGTTTTGAGTGAGTGGCTGCAGTACAGGCATTTAACCACTGCGCCACCAGGGCTGATCAATACATCCAATATATTATCCAATATATTATATTTAAATCTTATAATATATTGTAATATTATTCTAATATTTATCTAAAATATTATATTTATATCTTATATTATAATGTTATTCTAATATTTATCTAATATCTTATATTTATATTATTATTATTATTATTATTATTAATAACCTTTATTTATATAGCGCTGTAAATTTACACAGTGCTGTACATACAATCTTAAATTAGACGGATCCCTGCGCTCAGGCTTATATTATATTATATTATATTATAATATTATTCTAATCTTTATCCAATATATTATATCCTATAATATCTTATAATATTATTCTAATCTTTATCCAATATATTATATTTATATTTTATATTATAATGTTATTCTAATATTTATCTAATATATTATATATATCTTATAATATATTATAATAGTATTCTAATATTTATCTAGTATATTATATTTATATCTTATAATATATAATATTCTAATCTTTATCTAATATATTGTTTATATCTTATATTATAATATTAATCTAATCTTTATCCCAATATATTATATTTATATCTTATAGTATATTATAATATTATTCTAATCTTTATCTAATATATTATATTTATATATTATAATATTATTTCAATATTTATCTAATATATTATATTTATCTTATAATATATTGTAACATTATTCTAATCTTTATCTAATATATTATATTTATATTTTATATTATAGTGTTATTCTAATATTTATCTAATATATCATATTTATATATTCTAATATTATTCTAATATTTATACAATATATTATATTTATGTATTATAATTACTATAATATTACTCTAATATTTTTCTAATATATTCTATTTATATACTATAATCTATTCTAATATCATTCTTTTATCTAATATATTCTATTCATATCTTATAATATATTATTCTAATATTTATCCAATATATTATATTTATATAATATAATAATATTCAAATATTTAGTAAGTTACATTTATTATATATGTATATATGTATATATTAAAATAATATTTATTACAATAATATTTATTATTAATAATTATATATTATCATTATTATTATCATTATTTTTAATAATAATGGGGTGGTAACTCCAGCCATTATTTCTGCACCTTCAGAGACCTCTGGGGCCACTAGCAATCACAGTTCCCAGGATTCCACAGCATCCAGTGCCTATATTGAGCCAGTGGAGGCAAACAGTGGCCAAACTGGACTATTTGTGGAGTGTGGATGACAGAGGCGGCCCATCTTCTTCCCTCTATGGTTCTAGTCTGTCTAGGAACATAAACAAACTACAATTCCCATAATTCCTTTCTAGGAAACTCCCCGCGTTTCCGGCCCCGCTCTAGGAAGCGCCACGTCTATGGCCGGAAGGGGCGGGTCCTAGGCCTAGAGTGACGTCCAGGCAGGCAGCTGTCTGTCTGTCTTCATTGAAGAAGAGGCTGAAGGAGGAGCAGGACTCTCTGTCCCTTCTTCCCTCAGCTTTTGGGGTTTTATGTGGGGGGGGACCCTCTCTTAGGTCTGGAAGGCAAGGCAAGGCAAGTCCAGGGAGGGAGGCCAGGAGAAGGGAGGCACCAGTTCCAGTCTCATCCTGGAAGCTAAGCAGGGTTGGCCATGGACAGTCCCTGGATGGGAGACCGACCCTGAGTGTGGGCTGTTTTTCAAGGGCATGGCACCATCCTTAGGCAGACTGGGATAATGAGGACAACTGAGGCCAGGCGCTGGATGGCCGGCTGTGAGCTGCTCCTCCTCTCCCTTTGGATGCAAAGAGCAAAGAGCGGTGGCCAAAGAGCAAAGGAGAAGCCATCTTGATGCCAGGCGACAGCAGCAGTAGCAAGTACGTTTCTATGCCGCTTATCAGTGCCCTTACGCACTCCCTAAGCGGTTTACAAAGCGTAAGCTAATTGCACCCAACAATCTGAGTACTACTCATTTTAGCCATTTGGAAGCAAACAAGCCTGAGTCGAGCTTGAGCCCTTTAGCTGGTGCTGAACTCGCAACCTTAGGGTTTGTGAGCGAGTGGCTGCAGGACAGGCCTTTAACCACTGCGCCACCAGGGCAAGAAGATATCTTCACCTAGAAAGCAAAGCTGTTTCTGTCTGCAGAATCTAAGAGACATGCTAAAAGAAGCGGAAAGAAAGGCAAAACCAGAAAAGGAGTGAACTGTTACAGCAAGGGTTCCAGGCGACGCTGTATGATCACCGTGATTTGTGGCTAACAGAATCTCCAAAGGGGAAAGTGCTGTTCTGGCCATGTTAGAATTTGCTAGGAATAACAGATTAAAGGGAGAAAAGCAGGACTCAGGTGACCAGGGGTTGGGAGAAAGCACTCCTACTACTCAGACTAAGCACAGAAGAGGAGAGTTCTTGGGAAGAGCTGTGCAGAAGAGCCTGCGGGAGGAGGATGTCTTGAGTTCAGAGGCACAGTGCTTCAGACTCTTCAGCTACCAAGAATCCTTAGGGCCTCGAGGGATTTGTAGCCAACTCCACACTCTTTGCCATCAGTGGCTGAAGCCAGAGAGGCACACCAAGAGCCAGATCCTGGACCTGGTGATCCTGGAGCAGTTCCTGGCCGTCCTTCCCCCAGAGATGGCCAGCTGGGTCCAGGAATGTGGGGCACAGACCAGCTCCCAGGCGGTGGCCCTGGCCGAAGGCTTCCTCCTCAGCCAGGCAGAGGAGGAGGAGAAGGGAGAACAGCAGGTAAGAGGGCTTCATTCTGGTTATTTCAAAGAGCCTGGGATTTTTATTTGCAAGGATACTAAAAATTCTTCATCTACAGTGGTCCCTCCACATTCGCTGGCGATAGGGGTGAATGACCCCTGTGAATGTAGAAAAACCACAAATAATAAAAAAACACTATTCTTTTTACCTACCGGTAAGAGAAAATCTCTCTAGGATTTTCCAGGTCCTCCAGTGCAATTCTGTGGTCAGTACCTTCCAGAACTTGATCATAGAATCATGCTGGAGGACCTGCAAATGCCAAAAGAAGTGTTTTCTCTAGCAACTTCTAGGCTGTTCAGCACAACTCCGTGGTCACCTTCTGACAGAGTTGTGCTGGAGAACTTAAGGAATTCCGAGAGAGAACATATTAATCAAAACCACAATTAATCAGATCTGCAAAATTCAAAGCCACAAATCTGGAGGGCCAACTGTAATTGATGTTTAATACAGACATTAAATGGGACCCCCTGGTAAATTTTAAAAAAAAGAGATCAAGAAAAAGGAAATCAGTCTGTGTTTGCAAGGGTTTAAACCCCCTCTGAAGACACTCGATGTACTCCTGGATTCAGTCCTAAACTTGGATGTTCAGGTTTATGGAATGACCAGAACTGCATTTGTGCAACTTAAAGTGGGGTGCTAATTGTGACACTTGGGTATTGTGAAAGGACCACAACAAGCTTCTAACCCTCTGTACTATACAACCCTAGACAGGCGAATGACTCTATTTATACATGGAGTATAAAGTATGCCAGGTTGTATAGCATGGCGCATTTTGGAAGAAATCTTTAAGTGGGCTCTAGAAGGCTCAAAATGCTTTTGTTTCCTTTTGCAAGAGTTAATTTGAACTGGTTTGTCATTTTTCATGTGCCTGCTTTAAATTAAGAGTTAGCTTTTTTGTGGTGCAGAAACCTGTCTCTATTCTTTCCATTTTATTTCTGCTTCTGGTACCAAATTTTCTGTTAAGGAAGGAATGGCCAAGAACACATTGGTTTTGTTAACTGAGGTATATCTTTATTGTAAAACTCCCCACTACTTCCTTCCTTTTTCTGGAAATCATTCAAAGTGGTCCGCTCAGACCTTGTCCTTTTCCTTTGTTTTCCTAAGTTTTCTAATTTTCTTTTTTTCTTTCCTATCCTTCCTATTTCTTCTGGTTACAGGAGTTGCTTGTGGAAGAGTCAACTAAAATGAAGAACGAGTGGATCGTGGAAGACTGTGACAGAGCATCCACCTCAGTGGGTAAGAGCTTAGCCCCCTCCTCTTGACTGTACCCAAAATATCTGACAGGTGAAGCAGACAGGCCAAAGAAGTGGCCAGAGACCACTCCAGCAGTAGTTGGGCTGAGGCTGCAGTGACCGCACAGGCTGCTCTCAAAGTGAGGCACTGCCAGTGCCTCTCACATCACACTGGCCAGGAGTCAATCTAAATTGACTCCTTTTTGGGCCTGCTTTTTGGCCCCTAGTGCAACTTTGGCATGGATTCTGTCTGGTTCGAGCAAATGTGTCATCTGGACACCATGCTCCCGCAGTGGCCAGAAGCTGCTTTATTTGGCCTGTTTTGGGCCTGAGGTGTGTGCATTGCAGCTCTTTCATGTTTTTATGTCCTTCCCAGCACTTTGAAATTCCATGTGTATATGGGAGAAAAGATTGATGGAAGGGGCTGTTTCTGTGGTTTGACATTCTGACCACAGATAAAACCCAGGTCCCACTTCTAGCTTCTGCCCACTCCCTGTGCAGGGAAGAGCTTGGAGCCTAGACCAGTTGCAAGAACCAGAAAACCTTTCTTCCCCTCCACCCTGTTATTTCATGGAATCATACCAAATGGAGCTCTAATTATACTGTTTCTTTTAAAAATATATTTTTATATTTTATAAGCAAACAGAGAAAACCAAAATGTACAAGTATGACCCATAGGCCATGAGTTAGTAAGAGAGGAAAATTTATTTCCCCAGTCCCTTCTCGGTCTTCCTGTCTTTTTCCAGTTTCAAGCTGCCAAGCAAATGCAAATAAACTCCAATGTGACCACTAATACAAGTTAATTCTTGCATTCCACTTGGGGCATTATGTTAACAGGGACACTAAAACACATCTGCTTGGTGGCAGAGGCCCAGCTCAATACACATTTATTCTTTTTTTTTTTTTTTAAGTATCAGTCTCAGGATTGCTTTCATTTTGCCAATTAGCTTCCGATTATTTTTGGGTGTATGCTGTGGCACTTGACATATTTGCCTGTGTATGAAAAGATGTGAATGAGAAATAATGCACTCTTTTTTCATATCTCTTCCCACAGGAGGTAGAAAAAGGACACGGCGTGAATGTACAAGCACATCTTTCCAATATGATGGTTTTAGAACAGCTTCTTCAAGACAGGTTAAGGTAAAGGTCCTGGTGGACCAAAGAGGGGGCAGACTGAATGCCCTGCAATAAATCTTCTGTCACTAATAATAATGAGTGCTTTAGTTATGTATTCCTCCATGGCAGGGGATTGGATTAGACAGTCTTTTGGGCCCTTCCACCTCTATGGGTTTGTATATGGGTTTTATGTCAGATAAACTCCAGATAAAGAACTAATGAAGCTTCATAGTTGACTCTGAGGGAAAAAAAACTGAAAAATAAGGGGATGTTTAACAGAATTGAAATCTGAGATTACACAAGGATGTCTCAGAGCTAAGTAGCTTCCAAATATGGAAAGCACCATATTTGGGTAGCAGAAAACTCTGGCAGTTTGGTTTTCTTGAATTTGGCTGTTGTGGAGTAAAATCCTTGAAGAAATATAAATAGCCTATTAGCAAGCTCCATATAAGCCAGTTGATTTGATCAGTTTGAGGCCAGTTTGGAAATGCTACCAAATGCTTAAGTGTATGTAAATGCCTGTCTGAGAGGTTTTGTTTCCTTAATATAGTTTATATTATGCACATTTATGACAAATATGGTGTATGTTGTTATACCTTAACAGTACAATGCCCTACAAGTACCATGTTAAATGTATCACCAGTATCAGGTGCTCTATAAGTTTGAGATTTGTTGTTTCTAAGAAGATTCCTTGACCACCTAATATCTGCAAAAGTATTATGTTTAGCCTGGGTAAAGTCTACAGTAAGAGATATAAACTTACACTGAATGTCCATGAAAGAAGTACGCATAGGCTGTAAATAACTGTTTGATGTGATCCTGTCTGATCCTGTCCAAGAAGTGTGTGTAACTGCATAAGCTAATTGTTGATATTGATCTGCCCACTAGGCAATATTGTTGCTTACAATCTGAAGAGATGAGATGACCAAATTGGTGAACTCTGAGGAACACTATCCAGATACAAATTGGCAGACAAAAGGCAAAGAACCTTCAGTCCCTCAACTAAGAGAGAGAGTTGGGGAACTATGCCTTTTTCTGCCTGTCCACTGCATATCCCCCTGATCTCTACAGAATCTCTTTTCTTTTGCCCACCAATGGGTTCTGAATGCCAGTGTGTAAAGATTTAAATTATTTTGGATAATCCAAAACTACTACTTCTCTTTTCTGACTGGGGTTTGCATGTTTAGTTCATGGATAATGTGTCTTTCATCAGGTGAGCTTTCAAGATGTGGCTGTAGATTTCACCGAGGAGGAGTGGGCCCTGCTGGGTCCAGGTGAAAGAACCCTTCATAGGAAAGTGATGGAGGAGAATTTGGAGCTTGTGTCTTCCCTAGGTAAGGCTCCACCTTCTATTGGAGAATCAAATCAATTTACAAGTGCTAAGAAAAACCACTGCAATCTTCTTACATGAAAGCAGGGTGAGTTATGGTCCTCCAGCATGTCTGGTTTCTAGGCCTGTTCTGCCTCCTTCAGCTAACACTGGAGTGGGCTACATCTGACCACCATTAAAATTAAGAACTGTGTTTAAGGGCCAAGGTGAAAAGCTCTCCCCTTCTCCTCTAATAGTGCTTAATGTCAATAATAATAATAATAATAATAATAATTATTATTATTATTATTATTTATAGCCTGCCCAATCACTAGGAATCTGGGCGGGTTACAGCAGTTAAACTAAATAGAAATACAATAAAATTCAAAATAGTCCCTTCCCAACCCCCCATCCCAATATTAAAACTACAATTAAATAACCACAATTTAAAAACAATAAAATACAATAGTGTTAAAATTAAGGAAAACCTGGTGGACAGAGCAACAAGATCACAGTATGCAGGGAGAGGAGCTAAGTTGGGAAGGCCTCCTGGAAGGGATCCGTCTTAAAAGCCTTCTTAAAGGCTGTAGAGTAGAGATGTGGCGGATCTCTGGCAGGTCGTTCCATAGCTTCAGAGCAGCAGTGGAGAAGGCCCTCTGTGTAACTGAAGTTAGCCTAGATTTTTTTGGCTGAAGTAGATTCTTCCCGAGGACCTTAGTGTGCAAGACAGACAGTACAGGAGAAGGTGTTCCCTTAAGGATTCTGGACCCAAGCCATGTAGGGCTTTAAAGGTGATCGCCAACACCTTATACCTTGCCTAGAAACTAATTGGCAGCCAGTGGAGGGACATCAAAACCGGTGTTATATGATAATTATGAGAAGTTCCTGTGATCATCCTGGCTGCCATATTTTGTACAAGCTGAAGTTTCCAAACTTGGCACAAAGGTGGCCCCATGTAGAGCGCATTACAGAAGTCCAATTGAGAGGTTACCAGTGCATGTACAACTGTTTCAAGGTCTCCTGGTTCCAGTAAGGAGTGCAGCTGGCGTATCAGCCAAAGCTGTTAACAGGTGCTCCTGACTGTTGCATCCACCTGAGCTGTCAAGCAACAAGTCAAGGAGCACCTCCAGGCTGCAAACAGAGTCCTTCAGGGAAAGTGTGACCCCATCCGGAACTGGCTGACATAACTCCATTCCTGGGTTCAGTTTTCCTATAACAAGTAGCTCCATCTTACCTGGATTCAGCTTGAGTTGGTTTTCAAGGGTCCTAACCTGGGTTTGAAAGTGTATCAACTAGTCCTGGATGGGGTGACACTCCTCCTGTTTGCAGCCTCATAGTGCTTCTGGATCACTCCAAATGACAGCTGCTTTAGATGTGTCAGGAGTGCTTGTTTTCAGCTTCAGCTGTTACACCAACTGCTCCCCTTCCTAGTGCTAGAGGGCCTAAAGATGGTAATGCACACACTGGTAACCACAAAGCTAAGTTTCTGTAATGCCCTGTACATTAAGCTAACTCTGCACTGACTTTGGAAACTTCAATTAGTTAAAAAAAAATGGTAGCCAGATAGTTGCTGGTGCATCTTAGAGTTATTATATTAGACCACTCCACTGGCTGCCAATAAGTTTACAGGCAAAGTACAAAGTGCTGATTATTACCTTTAAATCCTTCATGGCTTGGGCACAGGTTATCTACAGGATCACTTTCTCCCATATAATGTCCTGCGTACACTCAGGTCCTCTGGTAGACATTTACTCCAGTCAGCCAGGACTAGAGTGGCAATTGTCACCCAAGGATGTTTTCTTCAGCTGCCCTTAGATTGTGGAAGGACCTGCTGGAAGAGATTCAACAGCTGAATATGCTGTATGAATTAAAACAACATTAAAGACTAGTCTCTTCCATATGAATTTTAAATTATGAATTTTAAACTATGGATTGATTGTTTATCTTCAGATTTTTGAGGTTGCAGTAGTGGCCATAAAACAGGGTTTAAACCAAATGGCTTTTTTAAAAAACAAAACAACACTCCTGCTGTTTATATTTGATTGTTTTAAACAATACTTTCTATTAAAATTATTTTAAATCACATTTATAAAATACACCTCTTTGTACGGTACATATTCATTAGAGATTACAGACATTTACTGACAACAAAAAAGCCTAATCATTCATACCTCATTCATTACTTCCTTATTGCCAGCTTCGATAATTTTCCTTTTCTGTTACTAAACATAAAATACTATCTTAAATTGAAAAAGTACCATATTTTCTTTCCTTAATTTTCTTAGATTTAATTCTTCTGATTTCAAACATATCTTTCTCTATCTAGCTTGAATCTACCTTCAAATTACTTTTTTGTCTTTTTCTACTTATATGTCTAATTCTAATTTAATCCACATCTGTAACCGTAGTTGCTATCTTTCCCCATTCCTTGGAGAAGTATTTAATATTTATTTCCCCAGTCTTCTATGTATTTTTAGATTCTTTCTAAAAGTTTTAGATTCTTCTCAAGTTTCTTGCCAATTTGTCCTTTCCAATATGTCCATTTGCTTCAGTGACCTTTCATCTATTGTTGGAATATTGTCTTGTTTCTGTTTTTGGGCATAAGCAGTCCTTGCCACTGATAACACATAAAATAAAATTCTACCAAAGATTTTTTCAGTGTTCACATCTAACATATTTAACAAAAATACTTCTTGTTTAAATTCCAAATTTTCTTGTATGATCTTTGTATTATTTTCTTGTATGATATTTCGTAGTGTATTTGTGCCCAAAATTTTTCTTGCTTTTCAAATGTCTACCACATGTGAAACAGCGATCCTTTTTCCATGGAACATTTCCAACATTTATTGCTACAGCTACCATAACTCTTACACAATTTTCCAGATGTTAAATGTCACCTAAAGTATATCTTATAATCATTTTCCTTTAGAATCATAGATTCCTTTAAATTTTGACAAAGAGTATAACAATCTTTTTTTCATGTCAGTTCCCAATGATTTAACCAAAATTCTGAGACCATTTAAACATATTTTATTTAATAGTTTCCTCTTCAGTATAAATTTTCAAAATACACTTGTATATTCTAGACAATACAGCCTCTTTATTTGACAGTATTATTTCTTTTGATTGAGTGTTGCTCTTTTCTATTTCCTCTACATTATTGTCCATAATATATCTTTCCTTTAGTTGCCTGTACAAAAACCAGCTACAATTTGTATCCTCCTTAAATTCTTCCAAAGATCATATTCTTTAAAGTACCAATAATTCTTTATATTCTTTAAAGTACCAATAATTTTTTATATAATTTTCAATTTTCCTTTGGCAACTGGCTGTATCTAAATAAACCTTTATGTGAGGAGGCCCACAACACAAGCGTGTTGTATAGCATGGTTAAAAGACAAGATACAGTTAAAAGATAACAATCATTATATTCAAAGCTCACTGTTGCAAACATGGAAAATTATTTTTACAAAGATATTCTCAAAGATTATTCATTTTTAAATAACAGTCTGGCTATGATTACTATTTTTCAACGCTCCTACTGGAAAACAATGACTGAATGTAAACATTTTAACTTGAACAATTTCTTGGCAGGTGTTTATAGAATCATAGAGTTGGAAGAGACCACAAGGGCCATCCAGTCCAACCCCCTGCCATGCAGGAACTCCCAATCAAAGCATCCCTGACAGATGGCCATCCAGGCTCTGCTTAAAGACCTCCAAGGACGGAGACTCCACCACCCTCCGAGGGAGAGTGTTCCACTTTCGAACAGCCCTTACTGTCAGGAAGTTCCTCCTAATGTTTAGGTGGAATCTCTTTTCCTGTAGTTTGCATCCATTGTTCTGCGTGCTAGTCCCTGGAGCAGCAGAATACAGGCTTGCTCCCTCCTCAATATGACATGCCTTCCAGTATTTAAACAGGGTTATCATTTCACCTCTTAACCTTCTCTTCTCCAGGCTAAACATACCCAGCTGCCTAAGGTGTTCCTCATAGGGCATGGTTTCAAGGCCCTTCACCATTTTATTCACTCTCCTTTGGACATGCTCCAGTTTCCCAATGTCCTTTTTGAATTGTGGTGCTCAGAATTGGACACAGTATTCCAGGTGGGGCCTGACCAAAGCAGAATAGAGTGGCACTGTTACTTCCCTTGATCTAGACACTATACTTCTATTGATGCAGCCTATGCTCCTATATAAAGATTACCAGCTTGTCAATATAATTCCCAAAGTTTTATTGAAATATATAAATATATGAAAGCCTAATAACTTTGGATTGTTAATGTTGTTGATGTTGTTGTATGCCTTCAAGTCGTTTCCAACTTATGACAACCCTAAGGTGGGCGATCCTGTCATGGCATTTCTTGGCAAGATTCAGATGAGGTTGCCATTACCTTCCGCTGAGGCTGAGAGAATGTGATTTGTCCAAGGTCACCCAGTGGATTTCCATGGCCAAGCAGGGAGTTGGAACCTGGTCTCCAGAGACTTAGTCCAACTCTCAAACCACTACACTACGCTGGCTCTAACTGTTAATGTTAAAAATTATTAAAACATAGTTGGTCAAACTTTCTAATACATAAAATAGTGTATTAATATAATCATCAGGGTTCATTTTTTTTCATTAAAACATTAGTGCAAAATTTTTTTTTGTTAAACCAAAAAACTGCTTTAAACGAACAAAACCCCATTTTTTTAAAAAAAAAATCCCCATCCCTGCCATAAACAAACAACAAAATCCATTCTGCAATGATTTATCAGACCAACTCAAAAGCACAACAGCATTCTAGCTCATATTGCATGAATATTTATTACACCGTTAATTAAGTCTGTAGATGCTGTGAATTTTATTCTGCAGAGCAGTATTTAAATGCATATCCCAAGTTTCCATGGGATTTAGCAGCTGGGTGTTGAGCCACAGTCTCCCTGGGTATTGCACTATTTGTATTCCATGGGTATTTGCACAATACTGAAGGAGATAGAGATCTGTAGTGAAGAGAGGTACTGGTCTGGTCTGAGCAAGGGGGGAAATCCTGAGAAAGATCATAGAAGGCTAGGGACTTTCCTAGGTCTTTCAGGAAGGAATCGGACAATACTGTTGGCAACACGTGAAGTTGGAGAGCAGTGGTGTATGTGTGTGTGTGTATATATATATATATATATATATAGGTTAAAAGTGTTTATTTAGCCCCTCCCCTTTTTTGGGGGGAGCAACCAGGAGAGAAAGCTAATCGGAAAAACATGTGGAAGTTTCTTGTTGTAACTACAATTATCATTTACTATCTAATTTTTTAAAGAATTCACATTTTAAATGCCTGTTTGAGTTCTTAAGAGAGTGTGAAGGGGAAGCTCTGGTCACATGTCTGCATGACCAGAACGATCAGAAACCTCCAATACTAATGAACACCAGAACAGCATGTTCCATCCATAGGAAGGGTGCTTCCTATCCTGCACCAGCTTACTTAAACTGAGAAACCAAGCAGACATTGTCTACGCACAGGAAAGGAAATAAAAGAACAAAACAAAAGAGATGTGTTTGAGGAGAGAGACAAACTTAGGCACAGGTTCAAAAGAGTTCAAAATCCTTAGAGCACCGAGCTTTCAAGAACAACTTGAATAAGGAGTTCAACAGAGCTGGTCTCTCAGAGCATGAAGGAAAAGACTAATTAGGCTTCACTTGGGCTAACTTAGGAAAATGCTTACATTTTGGTGTATGTGTATGCCTTAAGTTCAGAGATTGTTCTCCCCCAAAACAGGTTGACACAGTGAAAGTTAAATGCAGAATATTTAGCTCCTTCCTGACACGTGTTAAAGACCTACTAATAGCAAGGAGTCTGGAAGAAGTCTGTGGAAGATCAGCCTGGGAAGCTAGCGTAAACATCTAGTCAGAAGTGTCAGTTGGACAAAAAATTCCCCCAAACATGGGTATTGTTAGCTGACCCGCTGACTGTCATATTAGACTGTATGCGTGCTGAACCTTCAGGGTCGCTGTTTTGTTCATGTTCTAATCTGTTTGTGCATGGGACAGAAATGCATTTATTTTGTTTAAGTTGGAGCTTTGATTCACCAGCATGAGATTCTAAGTGAAGCCAGTGAAGAGATTGTGGAGTCCCATTTTTTCTCTCATTCTTGAATAGCTTTCTCAGCTTGATGCCAGTAAATGTTGGCTTGCAAATTGCATTATGGCAGCCAGGCTCGTCACTGGAGCATCTAGGAGAGAGCACATAACACCTGTGCTTATCTTAGGGACCACCTCTCCCCATATGAGCCCCCTCGCACGCTCCGGTCCTCTGGGAGGAGCCTGTTACAGCCCATGAAGACCAGGCTGTCGCAGACCTCCCAGAGGGCCTTTTCAGCTATTGCTCCCAGGCTGTGGAATGGCCTGCCGGATGAGATGTGTCTTATTACAACCCTGGATGGCTTTAAGAAAGCCGCAAAGACGCATGTCTTCCGGCAGGCCTTTCCGGATAGTGGTTAATCTTCCCACTCTCCAGTGATACTCACTTAGCTTTCCTGGCCGTATATCATGCGCTATTTTCAGGCTGCCCAAGAATGATGTTTTTAATACTTTGTATTGTTTTATTGAGATTGTTTTAAATTCTGTGATAGTTTAATTTCATTTTAAGGGGCGGGAGGTAAGGATTGGGCTGTTATTTTAAACTGTATTTGTCTTTTTAACTTGTACCCCGCCCCGATTGCTTGTTCAGAGGGACGGGTTATAAATTTAAAAATATAATATTTCTTAGACTTCTGTCTCCATTTCACTTTTGGGCTCTGATCAGTTGTGTTTCTCTTTTCCAGGTGGGGATGACCAACTGAGCAAGAATGAAGAATTACTCTGCAGATCATTGCTGCGAAGAGCCTGGTGTAAACAGGTGAATGAGAATGAAACAAAAACTAACACTTCCAAGAAGGGGAAGAAACACCCTGTTTCTCAGAATGGCAAAGTTCACGAAATCTCAGTTCAAGAAATAATACAGAAAGGAAGGGGAAAGAGTAAATATCTTTGTCTTGCATGTGGGAGAAGCTTCAGATGTAAAGCAAGCCTTACTCTTCATAGGAGAATTCACACAAGGGAGAACACTGTCAAAGGCAGTGAATGTGGAAAGAGCAATAGTTTGATTTCGTATACAAGAACTCATACAGGAGAGAAACCATTTAAGTGCTTGAGATGTGGAAGGAGATTCAAGTGGAAGTCACAATTGATACCACATCAGGAAGCTCACATAGGGGATAAACCATTTAAATGTTTGGAATGTGGAAAGAGCTTCAGTTGGAAAATGAATCTCAATCGTCATCAAGCAACACACAAAAAGGAAAAACTGTTTCAGTGTTTGGAGTGTGGAAAAAGTTTCAGCTGGAAAATAATCCTCACTAACCATCAGATGACACACACAAGGGAGAAACCATTTGCATGCTTGGAGTGTGGAAAGGCCTTCAGTTGGAAGATGAATTTTGCTTCTCGTCGAGTAACTCACACTGGTGAGATGCCATTTAAGTGCTTAGACTGTGGAAAGAGTTTTAGACACAAAGGAAGTCTCACTCGTCATCAAGCATCTCACAATGGGGGGAAAGTATTTAAATGCTTGGAATGTGGGAAAAGTTTCAATCATGAAATAAGCTTCACTTGTCATCAGAGAACTCACACAGGTGAGAATCTGTTCAAATGTCTTGAGTGTGGAAAAACATTCAGTCGTAAAACAAATCTTATTCGTCATCAATCAACTCATACAGGTGAGAAACTGTTTAAATGTCCTGAATGTGGAAAAACCTTCAATCGGAAGACAAACCTTACTTGTCATCAAGCAACTCACACGGGAGAGAAACTGTATAAATGCCTGGAGTGTGGGAAAAGCTTCAGTTGGAAGACAAATCTCACCCGTCATCAAGCAACTCACACAGGAGAGAAACTGTTTATATGCCTCAAGTGTGGAAAAAGCTTCAGTCAGAAAACAAACCTCATTCATCACCAAGCAACTCATACAGGAGAGAAGCCGTTTAAATGCCTAGAGTGTGGGAAAAGTTTCAGCCAAAAGACAAATCTCACTTCTCATCAAGTAACTCACACAGGTGAGAAACGGTTCAAATGCCTTGAGTGTGGAAAAGGCTTCAGTCAAAAGACGAATCTCATTTCTCATCAAGTAACTCACACAGGTGAGAAACCGTTTAAATGCCTTGAATGTGGAAAAAGCTTCAGTCGGAAGAGAAACCTCATTGGTCACCTGGAAACTCATACAGATGAGAAATTGTTTAAATGCCTTGTGTGTGGAAAAAACTTCACTAAGGAGATAAATTTCACTTTTCATCAAGCAACTCACACAGGGGAGAAACTGTTTAAATGTGCCGAGTGTGGAAAAAGCTTCAGTCGGAAGACAGACCTCACGCGTCATCGAAGAATTCATACAGGAGAGAAGCCTTTTAAATGCTTGGAATGTGGAAAGAGCTTCAGTCAGAAGACAAACCTCACTTGTCATCAAGTAACTCACACAGGGGAGAAACCATTTAAATGTCCTGAGTGTGGAAAAAGCTTCAGTCAGAAGACACACCTCATTCGTCATCAAACAGTTCATACAAGGGTGAAATGGTAGAAATATTTGGAATGTTATAACAGTTTCACTCAGAGCTGTCACTCAAAGAATTCATAGGAGAAACCGTATAAACGCTTGGAGTGTAGAAAGTGTTTCGGTTATTTCCCACAACTTGTCACAAAAAATGCCATGTAGTAGAAATCAAGTTCACTGTCAGCAGTGAACACCATTTAAATGCTTCATAGTGGTAGTAATACAGTCAGTCCTCCTTATCCATGAATTCTTTTATCCACGGATTCAAGCATCCACGGCTTGAAAATATTTTTAAGTGTAAAATCTGAATAGCAAACCTTGATTTTCCATTTTATACAAGGGACACCATTTAGCTGTTCTATTGTCTTTAATGGGATGTGAGCATCCACAGATTTTGTTATCCATGGAGAGTCCTGGAACCAAACCCCAATGGATAACAAGGACCCACTGTAATAGTAGAAAACCTTCCTTATTTGATATCGAAGAATTTTAACAAGGAGAAGAGTGTATAAGGTCTTGTAATGTGAAATAAGCTTCAGTCAGAGGCGAATCTTATTATACATTAAACAATATAGATAAAGAGGAACCTGCTAAATGTTTGGGATGTGCAGTCTTTCACTACAGCCTCAATGCTGTTGTCACACAAAGAAATCACATAGGGTGAAACTACTTAAATGCTTTGAGCACATTAAAAATTATGTTTGGAGACACTGCTGTATTTCACATCATAAATATGACTGCAGCAGGGCATGATATTTAGAAAGAATGTGTTTTAGGTCAGGGAGTTCACTTAGAATAGTGCTAGTCAAATTTGGGTAGTCCTTGGACAGATAGCTGGTCCACCAGCCATTGCCTGCCAGTCCCTAGCAAGTTTACAGCAAAGTAGATCGTCACATTGCTACTCAGTGAAACACTAATTTAGCAGATATCCCACATGAATGTTGAGGCTCCATAATTTATTTTAATCAATTTTTGGATTGTTGGACTTGTTGCTAATGCTATAAAGAAATGCCTAGTTCACCTCTCTCAAGACAGTCTGTGATATCTTTTGTGGAAATGTAAAGCTAACTGAAAATACTGAATACTACATAATCATGAATTTGGAGATATAAAGAAGTAATGGGGCTATCAAAGGGAAAGGCACACAAAGAGAAAGGTACCTAATGGATTCTGGATAACAGCTTTCAAAAAATTATTGAATGTGTGACCTGGTTAGTGCCTAAAAAGGGAGAGATGGAGTTCAAAACCATCCCTTGTAGGTCAAGGATTGTTTCCTTGTTTCAGCAGTGAAAAGTTGTGACATTAAATATTTCATATTCTGCTGTAATAATATAAGGATCCTTTTGCTCTTAAAATATGACATTTATTTTGCTTATCAGATAATGGTAGATAATTAATGGGCTATAAATTTTGTTCAAAATATAAGTAATAAAAAACCCCATATACAAGTATATAGAAATGCTTACATGTTTCAGTTCAAATAGTAGATTTTGAATTATTTTGTCAAAGATATGAGAATAACTAATTTTATCTAGCTTGACAGATACATTTGGTCCAAAACACACTGCAGCAATCATCCAGTCTGAGACTGCCTTAACTGCCCTGGCTCAATGCTAGGGAATTCCCGAACTGTAGTTTTGTGGCACATTAGCCTTCTCTGTCAGACAGCTCTGGTGCTACATAAAATACAATTCCCAGGATTCCCTAGCACTGAGCCAGGGCAGGTAAATAGGTCTCAAACTGGATTGTTGCTGCAGTGCGTTTTGGACCATATGTTACGTTTCAGCCACTTTCAGATTATTACAGGTATGAAAAGTAGAAGCTCAAAGCAGGGATGATGTTATGGAAAGAGCATAAAAAGCTCTATTGGTCTTTCAAGCATTCCCTTTCTGGGAAGAATAAGCATGTGACAAAGGGGAATGTTGCAAACTCCTCCCCAATTAGTCATTGGATTTTTATTTTAAAAAATGTAAATGTTTATTTTAGCTCTGTGCATATGGAGAGTGATCTATGGAAGAGAGTCCTCTGTATCTTCACAGTTTCCAGGTGCTTTGGGATACTCTGGTACATCATCCACAGCAGAATAATGTGGGTATCAGGAGCTATTATGTGAATTGATCTCTATATTCTTCTTAGCTGGTTTACACTAAATCAGTTAGGATTTCTGGCTCCCTCTTGCTTAGCACCAACAAGGACTACCTTCTTTCATCTTTAAGTTAGGCATTTGTGATGGAAAAAGTAATTAAAGGTAAATATTTTAAAAATACTGTCAGTCTTGAGGCCTCCACAGCCACACCAATTTGTGTGCACATAAAGAGATGCAGACATAAAAATTTCCTAGAATCAGAGTTGGAAGAGACCCCTAAGGGCCATCCAATTTGACCCCATCCTGCCATGTAGGA
Source organism: Urosaurus nigricauda (assembly GCA_034509955.1). Taxonomy (NCBI): domain Eukaryota; kingdom Metazoa; phylum Chordata; class Lepidosauria; order Squamata; family Phrynosomatidae; genus Urosaurus; species Urosaurus nigricauda. Next base: position 324,141,434 of record JAOEGL010000002.1, on the reverse strand, counting down.
ACTCTCTATGAGGTTTATCACACTAGAGGGCAAACAGGATTTAAACAGGAATTAAACAGGAAATGCCTTATGTTTAACATTGACAGATGGCCATCAGATAGCATTGACAGATGGCCATCCAGCCTCTGTTTAAAGACTTTTAGAGAAGGAGACTCCACCACATTCTCAGGCAACATGTTTCACTGTCAAACAGCTCTTACTGTCAAGAAGATCTTCCTAATGTTGAGGTGGAATCTCTTTTCTTATAGTTTGCATCCATTGCTCTGTATCCTATTCTCTGGAGCTGTAGAAAACAAGTTTTCTCCATCCTCAATATGATATCCCTTCAAATGTTTAAATAGGGCTATTATATCACCTCTTAATCTTCTTTTCTCCAGACTAAATATACTCAGCTTCCTAAGCTGCTCCTCATAGCACATGATTTCTAGACCTTTCACCATTTTGGTCATCCTCTTCTGGACATAGGACCCAAGCTAAAGTCTGACCAAAGCAGAAGAGAATGGCACTATTACTTCCCTCAGTCTAGGATAATACTGGGTTTTTAGCTGCCACATCACACTGTTGATTCATGTTTAGCTTGTGGTCTACCAAGACTCCTAGATCTCATTGGCATGTACTGTTGTCAAGCCAGGCGTCACCAATCTTATATCTCATCATTTCATTTTTACTGCCCAAGTGAAGTAACTTGCATTTCTCCTTTGTTAGTTTTTGCTCAGCTTTCTAGCCTGTTAAGGTTATTTTGAATTCTGATCCTGTCCTCTGGGGTATTGCTGCAACTCCTAATTTAGTGTCATCTGCAGATTTGGAAAGTATGCCATCTATTTCATAAACCAAATCATTGATGATGTTAACAGGAGCATACCTAGTGGAAGTCTTCTGCTCTGATGTGCTTTCTGAGATTCATTGTGCTCAGGGTGACCAGATTTCATAACCGGAAAGAAGGACAAGGCACCGTAAAATGTAGGACATGTAAGAAAAATTGGGGAAGTTAGGACATTATAAAATAAAAGCTGAAAATGTTATTATAAATATAAATGTATGATTCTTAGTCGTGCTCAAAATGGAGGATATTTTATAATTTTTCCTGGACAGAAGGTTGAAACAGGACATGTCCTGGAAAAGGAGGATGTCTGATCATGCTGAGTGTGCTGGTTGTCTCACTGTCATCTCTCGCTCAACAGCAAAATCTGGCATGTGGAAAGTGTCTGAAACTCAGAGACACAGCCTATAATTCTTCAGGTGACAATGTTGTAATACGCCTACCAGATAGGTCTACTCTGGTGTGATGACGGGGGAGATGAAATTCCAGTCATCAAATTTCTAGCATTAAAGTAAATTAGAAGTTCCTTCCATTGAGGTTTTCAAAACACAGTATAGGCATCCAAAGAGAGGGGGCAGGACAATGTGACCAAAATGGAACTTGATGTGAAATTAATATGAAAACAGCAAAGAGTGGTGATGATGATGCTGTTTGCCCATGATCTTGCCTGTCTCCCTTCCCAATTTAGAGTATTTAAGGGGAAATCTATAATGATTTGCCAATACATTGCCATTTTGTGCCCTGTGTGTGAGAGACAAAGAGCTTAAGGGGAATGTGGACATGTAAAAGAGAAACATAAAACGTGCAGGACTGAATTTGGCTTATGAGTATAGAGCTGGCCAAAACCAAAACTGAGCAAATAAAGTCTACTGATTTACCTAACTTAGATTCCTCCAAGAGAAAATGAAATACAATATTAGGGCAGGAAGCCAGATTCAACATTTTGTTTTTCTCAATCACTTCACTTAGCAGAAGCATAGATTCTGAGGTAGTATTGATTGTAACCAGATAAACAAATGTCTGTGACAACTGTAAAAGCTGTCGGACAACAGCAGTTAGGGACCAGTATACACGAATGTGCTTAAGACCAAAGTGCTTGGAATTCCCAGAATGAACAAGAGTACTTTCTTGACAATACTCTGATTGAAATGTCAGAACTGGAAATACTCTCCAAACAATTACAGTCAACCCTCTTTATCCACAGATTGCGCCATCCATGTCTTTAAAATATATTTTAAAATATATAAATTCCAAAAAACAAACCTTGATTTTATATAAGGGACATCATTCTACTATGCCACTGCATTTAATGGGACTTAAGCAGCTTGGTATCCACAGAGGGGACGAGAACCAAATCCCAGTGGATAGCAAGTGTCCACTGTATTGTAGCTATGCTGGATATATGCAGTCTATTTGAAATGCTACCAAATATAGAAATCCATGTAAATGCAAAAGAAATAAATGCCATGCAGTGCCGACCTGTATTTTGTAAGAAACTTGATTCCTTCCTGAGTTCATGTATTACAAATATTGTGGTAGCTGATTCTCCTTACAAATGAACTGTACTACAAGTGTAAGTAAAATGGATTAGACTCAGAGGTGTAAAAATTGGAGGAAGGAACACCAACAATTTAAGTAAAATATGCAGATGATATCATGCTACTAACAAAAAATGGCAAAGACCTGAAATGATTACTGATGAAAGATTATGCAAAGAAAGGTAAACAGTTGAATATTAAAATGCAAAACAAATATAGTAACCACAGATAATTTACATAACTTTAAAGTAGACAATGAAGACATTGAAATTGTGAAATATTTCTTATATCTTGGCTCAGTCATTAATCAAAATGGGGACTGCAATCAAGAAATAATAAGAAGGCTAAGACTTGGAAAGGCAGCTATGAAAAAATTAGACAAGATCTTCAAGTGTAAAGAAATCATTGCATACCAAAGTTGGGATTGTCCATGCCATTGCATTTCTAATTTCTATGTTTGCTTCTGAAAGCTGGATAGTGAAGAAAGTTGATAGGAAGAGAATCATTTCATTTGAAATGTGGTACGGGAGGACAGTTCTGTGGATATCTTGAGCTGCCAAAATGACAAATAAATGGGTCCTAGAACAGATCAAGGCTGAACTATCCCTAGGAGCCAAGATGATTAAACAGACTGCTGTACTCTAGACATATCACTAAGAAGATGGGACTTGTTAGAAGGGACAGCAATGTTTACAAGGTAGAAGGCAGTAGGAAAAGAGGAAGAGCCCATTACAGGTGGATAGACTCAAATCATGGAAACCATCAATCTGAGTCTCTCAAGACCCGAGCAGGACTTTTCGTAACAGGGGGACTTGAAAGTCTCTCATTCAAAGTCAACTTGATGGCAGTTAACAAGATGTAAGTAAGGACTGACATACTACATAAGTATGAGGATTACATTAGCTGCACTTTCTATTAATATCAATAAGAATAAGAAATGTAAGGGAAAGGTTAATCAAATTGTCACTTGATAATATTTTTTTTTATTATGGCTTAATGACTGTTGTTTAATGATGGGCTAATATGTATCCAGCATACTTTATGATTTGCTATATGTTGTTATATGCTGTAGCATGGTAAAATTTGAAATACTGCTATAAATGATAAAGTGTATGTCTGCTTCAGGGCCAGTTTGCTCAGCTTGAATGCTGACAACTGGACCAGCATGTTATTAAATAAACTGTTGTATTCATTTCGTTAATGCCTCCATTCTTGAATCTAGAAAGGGCCAAGCTTCCCCTACAGTTTGGCAATGGAAGTCGGATATGTAGAATGCCAGTTCTGAAGCTGGCTAACCTGGGGAAATAGATTTCTGAACGGAAAACCTCACAAGTGTTTTCCTCCAACTCAGTGGAAGGATACTACTGGGACTGGTGGTAAGAGCACCAGTTTTGTTTTGTTTTCTGTTTTATTGTTGTTACTGACCAGAACACAGATCGATCTGTTTATACATCCCTTTAGTCCATGACACTGAAAAGTCAGCATCTGCGAGGTACCACAGATTCCAGTGGTATGAAAAGGGTCCATCCTTACTGATAAGCCATTGGCGAAGCCCTCTGAAAACAGGAAAGTAAGGTGGGGCTGACTAGCTGCTTTATAGCCTGAACAATAGGTATGGATAGGGGCCCAGGAACAAGTCAGGATTAGTTGTGCTTTCATGTGGGCAAGCCAAACTGGTCAACTGCTTTGGTATTGGTCCTGAAATCCTGTGTCCAGTTCTGGACACCACAATTCATAGAATCATAGAGTTGGAAGAGACCACAAGGGCCATCCAGTCCAACCCCCTGCAATGCAGGAACTCCAAATCAAAGCATCCCCGACAGATGTTCAAAAAGGATGTGGAGAAACTGGAGTGTGCCCAAAGGAGGATGACTAAAATGGTAAAGGGTCGAAGCCATGCCCTATGAGGAACGATTTAGGGAGCTGGGGAAGCTTAGCCTTTAGAAGAGAAAGTTAAGAGGGGATATGATAGCCCTGTTTATTGTATTTTGATTTGTGTTGTACCCACCTTGAGCCTTGTGAGCAAGAAATAAAAATGTATTACTATTGCATTCGATCCTCCATATCAGCTGATTCAAGCATTCACAGCTTGAAAAATATTCCAAAAAAAAAAAAAAAAGTATTCCAAACAGCAAACCTTGATTTTGCCATTTCAATACCAAATATGCCATTTCATGCAGATTTTGGACTCCATAATTTGTTATTGTGAGACCAAATCCAATAGCTGATATATATATATATATATATATATGTTACAACTCAACCCATTTTGTCATGGGAATCAACAGATGCCACTTGTGGCTGCCAGAGTTTCTGCTATTTCCATTTTTTCTAGGGCTAAACATGTGTGGCCTAGACTACTTGTTAAAAACAAAACCAAACAAGCAAATAAACACTTTAGGTCAAAATAAAGTTCTACCAGAGCATTAACAATGGTTAAAGGTAGTGGCTATTTCAGGAGACACTAGCCGGATTGAGACTAGATGGAATCCCCAAGACCACAACTGGTTCAGTTCCAGTTCAAGGACAGACTTGACTAAAGAACTGACACATTAGATAAAGAGGAGCTGCTTCAGCTTCACAGGAAGAGACACTCCCTTCTCAGCACAGCAAAAACATCAGTATTACAATATACACATCACTGACTATACAGTAATTTGAAAAACAGCTTTAGAGTATTTGCTATTTGTATTGTGCCCTTATATGACAGATTATCTGAAACTGACTGTTGTTGTTTTAGAGAAAGCCTGTGTGAGATGGGTGCAGCAAGAGAGAAAGACAGATATGTTTGCAGGGGATGGAGGTGCCAACAAAATAACTTTAAAAGAAAACAGTTCATACTGAAAGAAAAATATGTTTTTCCATTGTTATTGGGAAAAAATAATAAAAATGTAGAAATAATCCTGAGTAGTTTGTAAATCTGCCTAGTGTGGATATATTTTGATTTCTTCTAATACACTTTGAGTCACTAACTGGGAAAAAGGCAGGATACAACAACAACAAAACGCCTACAAGATGATGATGATGATGATCCTTTATATAGCGGTCTAAGTTTCCACAGTACTGTACATACAAACTTATAATTAGACAGTTCCCTGCCCTCAGACTTACAATCTAAAAGACACAACACAAAAGGAGAAGGGAAAGGTGATGAGGAAGGGTATCACGTCCGGTGGTTCTTCTCTCCCTCTGAGGCCTGGACCAAGGCAGATGGACTAGAGGGAGGGCTGGGCTTCTTAATACATAATGATAGGGGTGCCATTTTGTCTGGCATCCAAATGTCTTGGGCTGGCTCAGTAGGTACTCTAGAAGCCCCCACATGTGTTTATGTGTTGTTCACCTTCATGCAGTTTACGACTTATAGCGGCCTTTAGGTGAACCTATCTTAGGGTTTTCTTTGAAAGATTTTTTTCGGAGGGGGTTTGCCATTGCTATCCTCAAAGGCTAAGTAAGAGAGTGTGACTTGATCAGTAGGTATTCCAGAGGATTTAGGTTTTTGCAGACATAGAATGTAACAGACTGACTGAAAAGAGGTAGGAGACAGCAAAAGGAGAAGGCAAAGAGAGGGAAAGCTGTTCAGGGCAAATCAAGGAAGGAGGAAGAGGTTTGGGTTTGAGGCCAAGGAGGGAAGGGAAGCCTCTGCCCTAAACCCAATGGCTACAATTTCTGGTTGCACTGTAGTTGTCTATTCCATGCATTGAATCAGGTGGGTGTGGGGGTGGGTAGACTAGATGTATTATATATATTATATATCGCATCATATCATATCTTATTATATATCATATTATCATATCAAAGATAATATGGGTGTTTTGTGTGTGTTGGACTAGAATCATAGAGTTGGAAGAGACCACAAGGGCCATCCAGTCCAACCCCCTGCCATGCAGGAACTCCAAGTCAAAGCATCCCTGACAGATGGCCATCCAGCCTCTACTTAAAGACCCCTAAGGAAGGAGACTCCACTACACTCCGAGGGAGTGTGTTCCACTGTCGAACAGCCCTTACTGTCAGGAAGTTCCTCCTAATGTTGAGGTGGAATCTCTTTTCCTGCAGCTTGCATCCATTGTTCCGCGTTCTAGTCTCTGCAGCAGCAGAAAACAAGCTTGCTCCCTCCTCAATATAACATCCCTTCAAATATTTAAACAGGGCTATCATATCACCTCTTAACCTTCTCTTCTCCAGGCTAAACATCCCCAGTTCCCTAAGGCGTTCCTCATAGGGCATGGTTTCCAGACCCTTCACCATCTTAGTTGCCCTCCTTTGGACCTGCTCCAGTTTCTCCACATCTTTTTTGAATTGTGGTGCCCAGAACTGGACACAGTATTCCAGGTGGGGCCTGATCAAAGCAGAATAGAGTGGCACTATAACTTCCCTTGATCTAGAAACTATACTTGTATTGATGCAACCTAAAATTGCATTGGCTTTTTTAGCTGCCGCATCGCACTGTTGACTCATGTTCAGCTTATGGTCTACTTGGACTCCTAGATCCCTTTCACATGTAGTTTCATTCAGCCAGGTGTCCCCCATCCTATATCTGTGCATTTCATTTTTCCGCCCTAAGTGCAGAAGCTTACATTTCTCTGCATTGAATTTCATTTTGTTAGCATCGGCCCAGCTTTCTAGTCTATTCAGGTCATTTTGAATTTTGATCCTGTCCTCTGGGGTATTAGCTACTCCTCCCGGTTTAGTGTCATCTGCAAATTTGATAAGTATGCCCCCAATTCTGTCATCCAAATCATTAATAAAGACATTGAATAGCACTGGGCCCAGGACAGAACCCTGTGGCACCCCACTGGTCACTTCTCTCCAGGATGAAAAGGAGCCATTGTTGAGCACCCTTTGAGTTCGGCCACTCAACCAATTACAAATCCATGTAACAGTTAACTTGTCTATCCCACATTTTGCAAGCTTGTTTGCAAGAATGTCATGGGGAACCTTGTCAAAGGCCTTCCTGAAATCGAGGTATACTATATCCACAACATTCCCTTCATCTACCAAGCTGGTAATTTTATCAAAAAAAGAGATCAGGTTCGTTTGGCATGACTTGTTTCTCTGAAACCCATGTTGCCTTTTTGTGATTATGGCATTGGCCTCTAAGTGTTCACAGACTCTCTGCTTAATGATCTGCTCTAGAACCTTTCCTGGAATTGATGTCAGACTAACTGGATGATAATTGTTAGGATCCTCTTTTTTTCCCTTTTTGAAGATGGGCACAACGTTTGCCCTCCTCCAGTCTGCTGGGACTTCTCCTGTTCTCCATGAGTTCTCAAAGATTATTGCCAGTGGTTCCGATATTACATTTGCCAGTTCTTTTAATACTCTAGGATGTAGTTCATCTGGTCCTGGAGATTTATATTCATTTAGGTTAACCAGGTATTCCTGTACTACCTCTTTACTTATTCTGTGCTGAAATTCCTCTATTCTGTCTTCTGCTCCATTATACTTAGGTTGAGCACCCTTTGCCTTTTCTGAGAAGACTGAAGCAAAGAAGGTGTTGAGTAATTCTGCCTTTTCTCTGTCTCCTGTTAGCATTTTGCCATCTTCTGCACGCAGTGGCCCTACTGTTTCCTTCTTCTTCCTTTTGCTGCGGACATATCCAAAAAAGCCCTTTTTATTGTTCTTAACCTCTCTAGCCAGCCTGAGTTCATTCTGCGCTTTAGCTTTTCTGACTTTACCCCTACATGTGCTGGCTATTTGTTTAAATTCCTCTTTCGTGATTTCCCCATTTTTCCATTTCTTATACATGTTCCGTTTAAAACTTAGCTCAGTTGAAAGTTCCTTGGTCATCCATCCTGGCTTCTTGAGGCATCTTCCATTTTTCTTCCTCATTGGAATTGTTTGAAATTGTGCCTTCAATATCTCCCATTTGAAAAACTCCCATCTGTCTTGAACTCCCTTCTCTTGTAGTATTCCTGACCATGGGATCACTCCCAGTATTTCTCTAAGTTTATTGAAATCAGCTCTCCTAAAGTCTAGAGTGCGTGTCTGACTATGCCTAGCTTCATCTTTCCACTGTATAACAAACTCCAGGAGAACATGGTCACTTCCACCTAAGGATCCAACCACTTGCACCCCATTGGCTAGGTCTTCCCTGTTGGTTAAGATCAGATCTAAAATGGCTGATCCCCTTGTTGCCTCTTCCACCTTTTGGACAATGAAATTGTCTTCCAGGCAAGTGATGAATTTGCTAGACCTTGAGGATTTGGCTGAGTTTGACTTCCAGCAAATATCAGGATAGTTGAAGTCACCCATCACTACTACATCTCTCCTTTCTGAGTATGTGATTATCTGTTCTAGAAAGGCATCATCCAATTCCTCTGCCTGAGTCGGGGGTCTGTAGTAGACTCCCACAGTAATATCCCTGTTATTTCCCTCTCCTTTAATTTTTATCCAGATGCTCTCCACCTGGCTTCCAGTATTGACTTCCTGCATCTCTTCACTGGTGTAAATATCCCTGACATATAATGCTATTCCTCCTCCTTTCCTGCTTGGCCTGTTTCTCTTAAAAAGGTTATACCCCTCTATTTCTACATTCCAATCATGAGACTCATCCCACCAGGTTTCAGTGATGCCTATTATATCATATTTCCCTTGTTGTGCTAGGAGTTCAAGTTCATCCTGCTTATTTCCCATACTCTGTGCATTAGTGGAGAGGCATTTAAGACCATGAGTCCTCTTTACTTGCTGCTTTTGCACATTTTTTTGCCTCCTACTGTTGGGTCCTTGCACTGTTTGCCTTGTTCCCTCTATGCCACTTGGACTATTCTCTCCATCCCTTTTGCCTTCCAGTATAATGTCTCCCTCCCCCACATAACTCAGTTTAAAGCCCTCCTGATCAGATTCTTCAGACTGTTGGCAAAAACGTTTTTGCCAACTGGCGTGAGAGGCAGTCCATCCCTTGCCAGAAGTCCCTCCTCATGGAACCGCAGCCCATAATCCAAGAATCCAAACTGTTCTTGGCGGCACCATCTACGGAGCCAGTTATTCACCTCTGCTATTTTCCTCTCCCTTCCTGGACCATGCCCTTCTACCGGGAGTAGAGATGAGATGACAACCTGTGCATCCACTAGTGAATCCCAAAGGCTATTCCTGCAGGTACTTTGGGCTTTAGCTCCCAGAACCCTCAGCCATATTAGTCAAGGGTCTGGGATTCTGGGAGCTGAAGTCCAAAGGCAATGGGAAGCCGGCTGGGTGAGGGTATAAAAGTGCCTTGAAGAGTGTGAAAGAGGGTTAGTTTTGGGTTAGTTTTAAGGGAAAGAGTTACACTGAAGGGAGGGAGTGCTCTTAAGAGTTCCTGAGTGAACATTTTAGTTTTGTTTGATGACCTCCAAAGGGTCTTAAGAGTCCAGGGAGGGACTGTGTAGGCTTGGGGAGTCTAGTAGGGAGAGCTCAGTTGAAAAGGGAATTTTGGTCCATATACCTGACATAAGATTGCCTGTGTGGTTGTACTAATATTAATATTTGAAGGAACATCTTGTAATTGAATAATAAGTCAATATAACAACTTTAAGTCTAATTTATAGTTTACTTTTTAATATTTTACAAATAAACTTTTTTTTGTGTTTGAAATACAACTTGGCCTCTGAATATCAAACTGCGCTACCAAAAATAATAGTGACACAGAGGTGCCGTGCCATCTTAAAGAGCAGCACTAGGGTGAGGGTTGGCAAGAGTCCTTCACAGAATTTTGGTGGCAGTGGTGGGATTGAAAGTCCCATAGGGCTGCCACAGTTGAGAATAGGTTGTGGGTGGACTGAGAGAGAGAGCCCACCACATAATAAGTTTGGTAGCAGTGGTGGGATGAAAAGGGCCAGGGTGCTGTCATCAGAGAAACTTAGTGGTGAAAGATAAGGAGTTCACCACATAATAAATTTGGTGGGCAGCGCCGGGATCTGAAAAGTCCAGGCCAGAGCTGTATTGGAGTTATAGGGGTCTGAGTGGAAATACCATAGTTGGTATAATGTTGTGAGGAGAACCAATGATAAAGGTTTGGGCGATGAGTCAGTGGAGTAATCTCTGAGGTAACAGTAAAAGGGTAATTGGTAAGAGATTACTTGGAACCTGACCATGCCACAGTTATTTAAAGACTAGTCTCTGAAGTAAATGTACTGGGTAATTGTAGGGGACTAGTAGATAGAGGTAAAAACCCACAAAGTGATTTGTGAGGTAAAAGTCTGGGTAAAGTAAGGAATCGCTGGTCTGACTTTGAGATTCAAGTGAGAACTTTATACTTAGTGGAGGCACAGTTAAAACAAAGTGATTCCTGAGGTAATCGTTGTTCGTAATGTAGGGAATCATTAACTTCTTTTTAAGATCCAAGTGAATTCTTGTTACTCAGTTGAGGCAAAGTAAAATAAGAGTATTTCCTGAGGTAAAAGTTTTGGGTATTTCTAAAGAAATACTGCTAACATGTCTCCTAAGAAAGTCAAAAAGTCCAGCAGTGGTTGAAATGATGGAGGAAGAGGAGGTTAGAGAAGAAATGGTGGCTAGTGTTGACACAGCTGTTTCTGAACCTAAAGAAAGTTTAGAGATTTGGAAAACTCAAGAGAAGACTGAAATGGCCAGGTTATAAAAAGAAAATGAGAGGATTTTAAGAGAAACGGAAATAAAAGAAAGAATAGAAATGGCCAAGATAGAACATCAGAGGCTTTTAACAGAAAACAAAAGTATTCATAATAGATGAATACACGACATTGAAATGAAGACATGGAAGTTACTAAACAGTTTAGCTTCTAGAGTTACTCATATTGTCGAAAGTAACATTAATGGTTTTCCTCTATACGATGTGAAAAGATTTCCTAAATATGTTCCTGGAGGTAACCCAGAATTAAATACTGTACTGCCTATTTTGAGCAAGCTTGTGATGAAATGGAATTAAAAGACAAGGAGCCTAAAATAGAATAGAATAGAATCATAGTGATTAGGCTTGAATTGAAAGAATTAAATTATTTGAGAGAAATAAAACAAAAAGAATAGCAACATGGGAGGGAATTAAAAAGAAAAGAATATGAGGTACAGTTGAGAGAAAGGCAGCTTAAAAAAAAAGTTGAGAGATCTGAAGCAGAACAAAGATGTATTTGAAAAAGAATATGAGCAAAAGATAACAAAAATTAAAACACAGTTTGGTGATAAGAAACTCCCTAAAAACTGGGAAGCTTCAAATGAGAAATCTGGTGACTGAAAAGGTTTTGGGCGGAGAGAATGTGATTCTAAGGTAAATAAGAAAAGGGACTCAACTGGAGAGTGTCACCGAGACAAAAAAAAATTACAGTAAAAGTTGTTATGACTGTTGACAAAAGGGACACATTCAAAATAATTATACTAAATGTCAAAGAAAAGTGCGTGAGGCAGGAAAAGGGAAAGAGGAACAAAGGCTGAGAAAGTGTGACAGGAACAGTGGAAGAGAGGCTGAGAAAGTGGGGAAAGAAAAAGGCAAAAGGAGGAGAGGCTGCGAGAGTGTGGGAAGAAAAGGGCAAGAGGATGAGAGGCTGAGAAAGTGTGGGAATAAAAGGGGAAGAGGAGAGGCTGAGAGAGTGAGGCAGGAAAAGGGCAAGAGGAGGAGAGGCTGAGAGAGTGAGGCAGGAAAAGGGCAAGAGGAGGAGAGGCTGAGAGAGTGAGGGAGGAAAAGGGCAAGAGGAAGAGAGTCTGAGAGAGTGAGGCAGGAAAAGGGCAAGAGGAGGAGAGGTTGAGAGAGTGAGGCATGAAAAGGGCAAGAGTAGGAGAGGCTGAGAGAGTGAGGGAGGAAAAGGGCAATAGGAAGAGAGGCCGAGAGAGTGAGGCAGGAAAAGGGCAAGAGGAGGAGAGGCTGAGAGAGTGAGGAAAAGGGCAAGAGGAAGAGAGGCCGAGAGAGTGAGGCAGGAAAAGGGCAAGAGGAGGAGAGGCCGAGAGAGTGTGGCAGGAAAAGGGCAAGAGGAAGAGAGGCCGAGAGAGTGAGGGAGGAAAAGGGCAAGAGGAGGAGAGGCCGAGAGAGTGAGGGAGGAATAGGGCAAGAGGAGAGGCCGAGAGAGTGAGGGAGGAATAGGGCAAGAGGAGGAGAGGCCGAGAGAGTGAGGGAGGAAAAGGGCAAGAGGAGGAGAGGCCGAGAGAGTGAGGGAGGAAAAGGGCGAGAGGAGGAGAGGCTGAGAGAGTGAGGGAGGAAAAGGGCGAGAGGAGGAGAGGCCGAGAGAGTGAGGGAGGAAAAGGGCGAGAGGAGGAGAGGCCGAGAGAGTGAGGGAGGAAAAGGGCGAGAGGAAGAGAGGCCGAGAGAGTGAGGGAGGAAAAGGGCGAGAGGAGGAGAGGCCGAGAGAGTGAGGGAGGAAAAGGGCAAGAGGAAGAGAGGCCGAGAGAGTGAGGGAGGAAAAGGGCAAGAGGAAGAGAGGCCGAGAGAGTGAGGGAGGAAAAGGGCAAGAGGAAGAGAGGCCGAGAGAGTGAGGGAGGAAAAGGGCAAGAGGAAGAGAGGCCGAGAGAGTGAGGGAGGAAAAGGGCAAGAGGAAGAGAGGCCGAGAGAGTGAGGGAGGAAAAGGGCAAGAGGAAGAGAGGCCGAGAGAGTGAGGGAGGAAAAGGGCAAGAGGAAGAGAGGCCGAGAGAGTGAGGGAGGAAAAGGGCAAGAGGAAGAGAGGCCGAGAGAGTGAGGGAGGAAAAGGGCAAGAGGAAGAGAGGCCGAGAGAGTGAGGGAGGAAAAGGGCAAGAGGAAGAGAGGCCGAGAGAGTGAGGGAGGAAAAGGGCAAGAGGAAGAGAGGCCGAGAGAGTGAGGGAGGAAAAGGGCAAGAGGAAGAGAGGCCGAGAGAGTGAGGGAGGAAAAGGGCAAGAGGAAGAGAGGCCGAGAGAGTGAGGGAGGAAAAGGGCAAGAGGAAGAGAGGCCGAGAGAGTGAGGGAGGAAAAGGGCAAGAGGAAGAGAGGCCGAGAGAGTGAGGGAGGAAAAGGGCAAGAGGAAGAGAGGCCGAGAGAGTGAGGGAGGAAAAGGGCAAGAGGAAGAGAGGCCGAGAGAGTGAGGGAGGAAAAGGGCAAGAGAAGAGAGGCCGAGAGAGTGAGGGAGGAAAAGGGCAAGAGAGGCCCGAGAGAGTGAGGGGAGGAAAAGGGCAAGAGGAAGAGAGGCCGAGAGAGTGAGGGAGGAAAAGGGCAAGAGGAAGAGAGGCCGAGAGAGTGAGGGAGGAAAAGGGCAAGAGGAAGAGAGGCCGAGAGAGTGAGGGAGGAAAAGGGCAAGAGGAAGAGAGGCCGAGAGAGTGAGGGAGGAAAAGGGCAAGAGGAAGAGAGGCCGAGAGAGTGAGGGAGGAAAAGGGCAAGAGGAAGAGAGGCCGAGAGAGTGAGGGAGGAAAAGGGGCAAGAGGAAGAGAGGCCGAGAGAGTGAGGGAGGAAAAGGGCAAGAGGAAGAGAGGCCGAGAGAGTGAGGGAGGAAAAGGGCAAGAGGAAGAGAGGCCGAGAGAGTGAGGGAGGAAAAGGGCAAGAGGAAGAGAGGCCGAGAGAGTGAGGGAGGAAAAGGGCAAGAGGAAGAGAGGCCGAGAGAGTGAGGGAGGAAAAGGGCAAGAGGAAGAGAGGCCGAGAGAGTGAGGGAGGAAAAGGGCAAGAGGAAGAGAGGCCGAGAGAGTGAGGGAGGAAAAGGGCAAGAGGAAGAGAGGCCGAGAGAGTGAGGGAGGAAAAGGGCAAGAGGAAGAGAGGCCGAGAGAGTGAGGGAGGAAAAGGGCAAGAGGAAGAGAGGCCGAGAGAGTGAGGGAGGAAAAGGGCAAGAGGAAGAGAGGCCGAGAGAGTGAGGGAGGAAAAGGGCAAGAGGAAGAGAGGCCGAGAGAGTGAGGGAGGAAAAGGGCAAGAGGAGGAGAGGCCGAGAGAGTGAGGGAGGAAAAGGGCAAGAGGAGGAGAGGCCGAGAGAGTGAGGGAGGAATAGGGCAAGAGGAGGAGAGGCCGAGAGAGTGAGGGAGGAATAGGGCGAGAGGAGGAGAGGCCGAGAGAGTGAGGGAGGAATAGGGCGAGAGGAGGAGAGGCCGAGAGAGTGAGGGAGGAAAAGGGCGAGAGGAGGAGAGGCCGAGAGAGTGAGGGAGGAAAAGGGCGAGAGGAGGAGAGGCCGAGAGAGTGAGGGAGGAAAAGGGCGAGAGGAGGAGAGGCCGAGAGAGTGAGGGAGGAAAAGGGCGAGAGGAGGAGAGGCCGAGAGAGTGAGGGAGGAAAAGGGCGAGAGGAGGAGAGGCCGAGAGAGTGAGGGAGGAAAAGGGCGAGAGGAGGAGAGGCCGAGAGAGTGAGGGAGGAAAAGGGCGAGAGGAAGAGAGGCCGAGAGAGTGAGGGAGGAAAAGGGCGAGAGGAAGAGAGGCCGAGAGAGTGAGGGAGGAAAAGGGCGAGAGGAAGAGAGGCCGAGAGAGTGAGGGAGGAAAAGGGCGAAGAGGAAGAGAGGCCGAGAGAGTGAGGGAGGAAAAGGGCAAGAGGAAGAGAGGCCGAGAGAGTGAGGGAGGAAAAGGGCAAGAGGAAGAGAGGCCGAGAGAGTGAGGGAGGAAAAGGGCAAGAGGAAGAGAGGCCGAGAGAGTGAGGGAGGAAAAGGGCAAGAGGAAGAGAGGCCGAGAGAGTGAGGGAGGAAAAGGGCAAGAGGAAGAGAGGCCGAGAGAGTGAGGGAGGAAAAGGGCAAGAGGAAGAGAGGCCGAGAGAGTGAGGGAGGAAAAGGGCAAGAGGAAGAGAGGCCGAGAGAGTGAGGGAGGAAAAGGGCAAGAGGAAGAGAGGCCGAGAGAGTGAGGGAGGAAAAGGGCAAGAGGAAGAGAGGCCGAGAGAGTGAGGGAGGAAAAGGGCAAGAGGAAGAGAGGCCGAGAGAGTGAGGGAGGAAAAGGGCAAGAGGAAGAGAGGCCGAGAGAGTGAGGGAGGAAAAGGGCAAGAGGAAGAGAGGCCGAGAGAGTGAGGGAGGAAAAGGGCAAGAGGAAGAGAGGCCGAGAGAGTGAGGGAGGAAAAGGGCAAGAGGAAGAGAGGCCGAGAGAGTGAGGGAGGAAAAGGGCAAGAGGAAGAGAGGCCGAGAGAGTGAGGGAGGAAAAGGGCAAGAGGAAGAGAGGCCGAGAGAGTGAGGGAGGAAAAGGGCAAGAGGAAGAGAGGCCGAGAGAGTGAGGGAGGAAAAGGGCAAGAGGAAGAGAGGCCGAGAGAGTGAGGGAGGAAAAGGGCAAGAGGAAGAGAGGCCGAGAGAGTGAGGGAGGAAAAGGGCAAGAGGAAGAGAGGCCGAGAGAGTGAGGGAGGAAAAGGGCAAGAGGAAGAGAGGCCGAGAGAGTGAGGGAGGAAAAGGGCAAGAGGAAGAGAGGCCGAGAGAGTGAGGGAGGAAAAGGGCAAGAGGAAGAGAGGCCGAGAGAGTGAGGGAGGAAAAGGGCAAGAGGAAGAGAGGCCGAGAGAGTGAGGGAGGAAAAGGGCAAGAGGAAGAGAGGCCGAGAGAGTGAGGGAGGAAAAGGGCAAGAGGAAGAGAGGCCGAGAGAGTGAGGGAGGAAAAGGGCAAGAGGAAGAGAGGCCGAGAGAGTGAGGGAGGAAAAGGGCAAGAGGAAGAGAGGCCGAGAGAGTGAGGGAGGAAAAGGGCAAGAGGAAGAGAGGCCGAGAGAGTGAGGGAGGAAAAGGGCAAGAGGAAGAGAGGCCGAGAGAGTGAGGGAGGAAAAGGGCAAGAGGAAGAGAGGCCGAGAGAGTGAGGGAGGAAAAGGGCAAGAGGAAGAGAGGCCGAGAGAGTGAGGGAGGAAAAGGGCAAGAGGAAGAGAGGCCGAGAGAGTGAGGGAGGAAAAGGGCAAGAGGAAGAGAGGCCGAGAGAGTGAGGGAGGAAAAGGGCAAGAGGAAGAGAGGCCGAGAGAGTGAGGGAGGAAAAGGGCAAGAGGAAGAGAGGCCGAGAGAGTGAGGGAGGAAAAGGGCAAGAGGAAGAGAGGCCGAGAGAGTGAGGGAGGAAAAGGGCAAGAGGAAGAGAGGCCGAGAGAGTGAGGGAGGAAAAGGGCAAGAGGAAGAGAGGCCGAGAGAGTGAGGGAGGAAAAGGGCAAGAGGAAGAGAGGCCGAGAGAGTGAGGGAGGAAAAGGGCAAGAGGAGGAGAGGCCGAGAGAGTGAGGGAGGAAAAGGGCAAGAGGAGGAGAGGCCGAGAGAGTGAGGGAGGAAAGGGCAAGAGGAGGAGAGGCCGAGAGAGTGAGGGAGGAAAAGGGCAAGAGGAGGAGAGGCCGAGAGAGTGAGGGAGGAAAAGGGCAAGAGGAGGAGAGGCCGAGAGAGTGAGGGAGGAAAAGGGCAAGAGGAGGAGAGGCCGAGAGAGTGAGGGAGGAAAAGGGCAAGAGGAGGAGAGGCCGAGAGAGTGAGGGAGGAAAAGGGCAAGAGGAGGAGAGGCCGAGAGAGTGAGGGAGGAAAAGGGCAAGAGGAGGAGAGGCCGAGAGAGTGAGGGAGGAAAAGGGCAAGAGGAGGAGAGGCCGAGAGAGTGAGGGAGGAAAAGGGCAAGAGGAGGAGAGGCCGAGAGAGTGAGGGAGGAAAAGGGCAAGAGGAGGAGAGGCCGAGAGAGTGAGGGAGGAAAAGGGCAAGAGGAAGAGAGGCCGAGAGAGTGAGGGAGGAAAAGGGCAAGAGGAAGAGAGGCCGAGAGAGTGAGGGAGGAAAAGGGCAAGAGGAAGAGAGGCCGAGAGAGTGAGGGAGGAAAAGGGCAAGAGGAAGAGAGGCCGAGAGAGTGAGGGAGGAAAAGGGCAAGAGGAAGAGAGGCCGAGAGAGTGAGGGAGGAAAAGGGCAAGAGGAAGAGAGGCCGAGAGAGTGAGGGCAGGAAAAGGGCAAGAGGAGGAGAGGCCGAGAGAGTGAGGGCAGGAAAAGGGCAAGAGGAGGAGAGGCCGAGAGAGTGAGGCAGGAAAAGGGCAAGAGGAGGAGAGGCCGAGAGAGTGAGGCAGGAAAAGGGCAAGAGGAGGAGAGGCCGAGAGAGTGAGGCAGGAAAAGGGCAAGAGGAGGAGAGGCCGAGAGAGTGAGGGAGGAAAAGGGCAAGAGGAGGAGAGGCCGAGAGAGTGAGGGAGGAAAAGGGCAAGAGGAGGAGAGGCCGAGAGAGTGAGGGAGGAAAAGGGCAAGAGGAAGGAGAGGCCGAGAGAGTGAGGGAGGAAAAGGGCAAGAGGAGGAGAGGCCGAGAGAGTGAGGGAGGAAAAGGGCAAGAGGAGGAGAGGCCGAGAGAGTGAGGGAGGAAAAGGGCAAGAGGAGGAGAGGCCGAGAGAGGTGAGGGAGGAAAAGGGCAAGAGGAGGAGAGGCCGAGAGAGTGAGGGAGGAAAAGGGCAAGAGGAGGAGAGGCCGAGAGAGTGAGGGAGGAAAAGGGCAAGAGGAGGAGAGGCCGAGAGAGTGAGGGAGGAAAAGGGCAAGAGGAGGAGAGGCCGAGAGAGTGAGGGAGGAAAAGGGCAAGAGGAGGAGAGGCGAGAGAGTGAGGGAGGAAAAGGGCAGAGAGGAGAGGCCGAGAGTGAGGGAGGAAAAGGGCAAGAGGAGG